>UFQX01000046.1:75003-85024 GCA_900497675.1 Arapaima gigas
CCCCCCCCCCCCCGTGCTGCTTGGTCGCTATGCTTTGCCTACAGTGTAGAAACTAACTAGAATACAGCAAAAATACACACAACTAGCTGTGCTGGTCAGGCAGGATAGTTACCCAGTGAGTCAGCACAGCTATATGTGTGAAAAATAGCTGTTCTTATATCTATTACAGTCAAATATTTATAGAGACAAAGTGTTGCCGCACAAAGAGAATTCTTAAGTGTATGTCGAATTCAGTTGATGCGGAAATGAACGATGTCCCTTCCAGAAGCTGCACAGCAGACCTGGAGGTTGGAGAGCTTCGTGCAAGCCCATGGGAGTTGGTTAATGGAGCAATACGAAATGCTGATCCTGAAGATTCCTATTGTTTTTCTGTCAGCTCCTGACAGTAGTTGCTATTGATTTTTCTTCAGGGCGGGGGTGTTTTAGCTGGGTGGGGGATGGCAGAGGCTGGAGGATCTCATTAGTGTAACAAAGGATGGTTAGAATCAGCATTTTGCCTGTCTTTCTGACAAAGCGGGATGTTCTGTTTTTTTATAGCTTTTGGTAGTTTTCATTGAGTTGATTATGTGGTTGGTAAATTAGCTTATTTGTGTAGTTATTTTTTGCTGTGTGAAGGTTTTTGGTGTTTCCTGAAATCTGTGTTGCTCTGCTGAAACGCATCTGCCAAACTTGTAAATTTGAATGTTCCATGGTTTTGGGTTGTAATTTTCAAAATGTACTTTTATTGCTTTAAAATTTGTTTTTACAATCAGAAACCATTGTAATTTAAGTAGAATCTCTGGTTCTTCAAAAAGATGATTTTTGTTACTTATGAACTTAAGTAGATCAATATCTTTAAGCACACTGTATTTCTTTGTGGGAGTAGTGCACAATGTGGCTTTTGTGAAGCTACATAAGAAGATATGAAGCTTGTATAAGCATAAAGCATCTGTTTATGATCAGTATGAAAAACAAATGAAGCAACTCTTTTTTTTTTTTTTTTTAAATTTCA
The DNA here is from genome assembly GCA_900497675.1 of Arapaima gigas. NCBI lineage: Eukaryota > Metazoa > Chordata > Actinopteri > Osteoglossiformes > Osteoglossidae > Arapaima > Arapaima gigas. The sequence continues at coordinate 75,995 of UFQX01000046.1, forward strand.
AAGCACTTGCAAATTTCTCTGACACTGCGAATAAACATTTCAGATGGAGAGCATAGTGAATGTTTCTCAGGTGTGTGTCCAGCACTTACAAAAATGTGTAACTATTGGTTAGACAAATATTGGAACAGCTTATTTCAGTTATGGAGTTTTATTAGCATGAAACTTTAATTTCCTGTTTTTCTGTAGAAGGTAATCTAATTTGTAGAAAGTACAAATATAAAAGTACTTTTATATTCAGAATACTATTTTCTTAAATGCTACATGAACAAGATATCCGACATTCAAAGTTATGTGTTCATGTGTATTTTGTGGCATTTAGTTCTAAGGTAGTTTGTTGCAAAGCTATGCTACAAAGTACCTTTTAATGTAACGTATTGTCATGTTCAGCTTTCATTTGCTCTCATTTGAGATCGTGCCTTATCTTTTGGTGTCCATTTAATTTGACACGACAGACTGACTGTATTGAGGGAAGAAGGTTGGGTTCCTTGCCATCCCACGAAAAGAGAGGGGTCATATTTGGAGTGAAGAGTTTTTCCCTGGAGCCCCTAGCAGCTAGGCAGGGTCTAATCGATTGTTAAGACCTAAGTACATTTGAGGGGACTGTTAAGAAGAAGCTGTAAATTGTTACATTTTAGAGAGGCGTTATGGCTGCTTTGTGCTGTCTTTGGAGGGAATGTTTGGCTTTGGACCTGCATACCGTGTTTGACTCTACAGCTGCACTCGAGGTCCGGCTTTGGTCCACCTTGGCTGGAAACTGTAAATGTGAGCTCCCTCCCTTCTGCGGCCTGCACTGGTGTAGTGTCCTTAATCAAGATGTATGGGTCTTGTGAAAGAAAGAACTATTTAGGAGCTAGCAGATGGGCCCCTGCCCCGGAAGGGGGTTCCCGAGGGGCCGCCCACAAGGATTATTCTTTTTATATTATGGGGAAAATATATTTCATCCAATGATAAAACTGGTCGTTTTACTTTACAGATTTACGCCAAACATCTTTGTCCAGAGTACAAGGACACGAAATCTCTCAGGACAAAAAGACGTGTACTTAACTAAATCTGCTGCCCTTCAAATGAACTTATGAAAATATCTGAAGGGGAACATGCAGAAAAGACAAGGTGTCAGTCATTTACTTTTTTGCTTATACCACACAGTTTTGTATCAAAGAGCATATTTAACCGTCTTTTGCCAAAGTATCTGTGTTTAGTGGGAGCTGAGCTACACACAGCTTTCCATTTGTTACATCTGACACATCTTGTTTGGAATGCAATACGGGTGATGAACTTGTCCAGTTCTGTCTCCCTACCTTCGCACTTTAATGCATTCTGGACCGAGGTGCATTGCAGTAATTGGTGTCCTGTTTATTCCCAGGAGTTCTGCCTGCTTGGCATTGGGGGAGGTCCTGTGCTTCCTCAGCGGCTGCATGTGCACTGTCAGCCCCATAAATCCTGCGCCCCCCAGAGTAGAATCACAGGGGAGCTGGCAGTTGGAGGTGGGCTCTGCAGTACAAAGCAGAAAGAGGCATTAAGTTAAATTTTTTGCCTTGTTGCATTGAGGGGAAAAAAACAGTGAATTGGGCAATTGGTCTCTACTACCAGTCAAGACAGTGTTTAAAAATATTTTGTTTTTTGTTTTTTTTTTTTTTTTTGTGGCTATGCTTTAAAAAAGGGGGGGGGGGGGTTGTTTGGGGTTACCTTTTTTGGCTTTATTCTTAGTACTCTGGGTTTTTGTTAAATTTTGGGAATTGACATCATCATTTGACACCTCACGTGGCAGCAGCTGCTCTGTTTTAAGGGCTGTGGATGCCTTACTTGCTGGATAAGCTTGGTTTACTGTATGTAAATACATGTGTTTACAAGAGCTCTCTGGCTGCTACTAAAACTGATAACACGGTTAGAAATGGCTTCTTTAGGGGAAAAATGGCTTCTAAAATGGTGATGCACATCCTGTTAGCGCCGTTCTTCTCTTTTTTAGGTTGTCAAGTACTTAAGAGTAGAAAAGTCAAATGTTTTCGAAAACGTAGTCTTACATAACCATGACAAGAAGGAAAGGCTGAGTAGTGAGAGTTTTTGCGCTGAACGAATTTATGCCATCTGGCTGAAGTATGTTCCCTGCAGTCCAAATATCAAACATTTCTTGGGTGCTGCTTGCATGTGCATTGATGCTGTGGGTTCTCATGTCGAAAGGCTATACATGTTTTTATTTCATGCATATTAGATCGAAGGATGTCTGGTTTTTGAAATTATGAAGGTGACTAATTTTCATTTTAAGTATCATAGTATGGTTTAAGGTGAGCTTTTTTGTTTCTCTGAACTATACATTAAATATCTGAATGCTTCCTCAAATTTACTCTGTACTGCTTATGTTTGTGAAGTCTTTTATAGTATGTGTGAAATGGTGAAGGTAAGGGGTTTATTTAAGCAAAGTGTTTCAATGGACAGTGCCCATGCCACAATTTCTGAGTGCTACCATAAATTTGGGATTCAGTACATCTGGTTGTTAATTCTTGCTGTTTTCCCTACACCTTCAGTCAAGGGGAGATGTGACTTGCTTTGCAAGAATCGCTCCTCTTAACCCGTCTCCTCCCATACGCACAAATTGTTATGGAAAGTATTGTCACGTTCACTGTGCTGTCCTGTTAATTAAACCCTTGCGAGATGCAGAAAGTAAAATAAATAAAGGACATAAAAGACTTGCCCACACTCACATGGAATATTTAAGAGAGCCTCTCTCCCAGTGGAACAAAACACACAAATAGAAATTGCTGTGGGCAGACCATGGCCACCCACCACCCTCCTACACGGTTCACAGTTAGCGGGAACAAAAGCAACAGTTGTTGCTGTGAAATCAGACGAAATCTGTGTACTACGTTATACAAGTTCAGGATTATCCAGTTTTTCTCATTTGATTTATTAAGGAACCTGAAAGAGAAGATTTGGCATTTGGCCACTACAAATTATACAGGTATTAAATGTGCTGTAGTTAAGTATTAGGTGAAACAGTTGGTCTCTGCCGAACTCCGGATGTTAGCAGCTGTTAGATATGCATACACTTGTCAGTGGTATATTTAGCTTTTGTAAACAGAGGTTATTTGACTTGGTGATTCCACTGTTCCTCACCTTGGAAAACAGTTGGTGGCATCTTGCAGCATGTTGTTAATTTCTGCTAAAGATTGTGTCCGATATGTGAATAATGAAATAAAGCACACAAAAGCTTTGAATTTCAATGAAATCATTCCTGTTGCTCTAGGAGTAGAGCATTTATGCACTTTGCCTAACATTCGGGGGACTCTGGGAAATCGAGTGGCATGCCGAACCGGTTTAATCGAGGTGGGGATTAGTGGAGTCAGGTGACTCAGTGTGGAGCTGGAACAAATAAAGGTGAATACTGCAGGACCTCTTGGAAAGGAGTAATTAAAAAACCTTACTTTAGATCTCCACCGATTTTAGGTCAGCTGTTACCTTGGTTTGACCGAAGGGTTCTCCGTTCAGACTGGCACGGCCTAAGAGGGAAGTGTGCTCTCATTGCTTACCCCAATACAGTTCTGTGTGCTCCAGAGCTTTGGCCCACGTCAGTGCATTTTGCAACGAATGCTGCTTAGACATGATGCCGTTTGATAAAAAGCCCAAAATCCTAGAGTCCTGTCTGCAAAGCTTTTCACCGATGGAACTGACGCTGAAAGCTCGGCCAAAGGTGGGACGCTACAAGTATGCTTTACACCTTTATTTGCAAGTAATTAGTGGATTTCAATATTTATTTGTTGTATGCCTGCAAGCAGATTACACGTATGAGTTGTGCCTTCTATGCAGAGACCAATATCAAACCTCGAGTCACACAGGTTTAATTGTATACGTGACCTTTAATGAACACTTAGGGGCACAGTCTCTAAAGGGAGCGTTAGTGAGCACGAGTCACCGTTGCCATTGAAGTCCACCACATTTATTGTTCAGTGGGCAATGACTGTTTTGAAGTTATCGGGAATGGGCAGATAGCTGGCACCTATCTGAAACAGACCCCAGAGTTCAAAATGTAGAGCGGCGGAGCTGGCTCCTCAGTGACCCTTAAGCGGCCTTTGATGTGCAGACTTTCCACCTGGCACTTCCGTCACCAGCAGCACACGCCAAGGTCACAAACTTGCACATATGCAAGGCTTGACTCAAGGTCGCACAGCTGATTCATGATCTGGCTTGCATTTCCGACATGGTACATTTGTTGAACCTTTTGTCATGTAGTTGGAATGCTTGCATTGTTGACATTGGATGTTTAGAAATGATGTCCATTCTCCTGAGGCTGCTCAGGTCTTTTGTGGTGAGTTTTATTGTTACCCTTCAGTGGTCTGAATGATTGTTATCAGTAAAGTTGCTGTGCAAAGCCATGTGCTCCAGCTGCACGCAGCCAAGCACATGCGTACTCACAACCTAGCAGATAGTGATCTTGACAGATGTCATTTTTGCCTGGGCATCATTAGCTTTTTAATGCTTTTCCTCTCTCCTGGTTTTTTAGAGAAATTTTAATTTCACATTATTTTGGTGACTGATACAAGAAATCAAGTTAGGAATTCATGGTAGTTGAGTATTTTTCGTCAAGGACAAATTTCATGATGGGATTTGTGTTGCTGACGTTAGTGTTGCGATCTAGCAAACCTGCTCGTTCATGCTCAACAGACATGCTGAGCTATTATCAGTCGCAGAGTGTGTGGGGACAGAGAGAGTATCTCTGTTATAGTACAGCAACATGCTCAGATGATGATATTCATACATGCCCATTTTGGGCCATAGACGGCTTCAAACTCAGCACTTTCACTACATTCATGGGTTTTAGATTAAAAAAAAAAAAATTCTGAAACTAACCAAATGATCATTGTTGGATACAAATGCAGGCTAAACCCAGTTTTCCTTCCAAATGAAATAGACCTTATGTCAACAGTCCTACACTGTCAAGCTCATAATCTGAGTCTTCAGCTTAATTCACCTCAAGCTCCATGCAGGCCCATATTCTGTTCTGTATTGCATCATGGAGTCAGATGGAGTAGGTGACCATATTTATACTTTATGGTCAGTACCACTGTAACTACTAGACATTAACATCAAAGATGTGGTAACTGAACTACAAAAGCATGAGGAAGTTACTTTTAGTAGTGTCCTCTAATTTAAAATTTAATATAATCTGCATAGTGGGTCCACTTTATCTGACGCCCACTTGCTCCTGAGACCAGTTTGGATAACTTAATCCATCTCATTATGTTATAGCCACCTAGAAAGAATTGACCATGTATATTACCGGGCTGTAAACCTTTCTGTATTCACGTGGCAAAGTCGGGTCATAAATACGTGATTAAAGAATTCCAAAATATAACTGTTTGCATAGAAAGACATGGAGCTCCCAATCTTCTCTCTTATCTCTTGCAACCAAGTAAACAAATTGGCTGCTGAGGAGAGGAGAAAACTCCCAAGCCACAGAAAATAAGTAAAATAAACCTCTTCTGGTCTATGTACCAGCTGCTGCCCATCCCTGCTGAATATTCTAATGTGCTGCAATGGCCCCATCTAGGGCCTATGGTTAATAGGTGGAGCTATAATCTTTACTACAAAATATAATCTGAGAACATGAGCCTCTGTGACTGAAATGTCAGAGAGCCCTGTTTGCAAAAAGAAATGAAATGCTATTGTTGGTATTCAAATGGGCCAATGCTGCAACGGATGTTGTCACACACTGAAAAGCTTTCATCTTCTTTGACTCACTTCAGTATTCTCAGCCGTGCTTGGGAGTGTTGACTACCCATCGGAAAGTGAATTAATTGGATGTTTGTCTATTGGGGCCAGACGGTGCCGCACCAGGAAGCGGCTTTGAATCTGACTTAAGTCTGTGTGGACTTTTGCTTGTTCTCCCAGTATCAGTGTGGGTTTTCCTCTAGGTGCTGTTTTTCTGTCAACAATATGAAGACCTTTCTAACATGTTTCAGATGAAACTGCCCAATACTCTAAGATTGTGGGTTGGTGTTTGCCCTGTGATCACCTGACCTCCTGTGCAGGGCTGACCGTCTCATGCCCTATGCTACTGGGGTCAACTGCAGGCCCCTATGACACTCCTTGAAATGAAGTTCATGAATTTGGCATTTATGGAGGGTGGGCAAAATACAAGCAAAGGTTCATGCAAAGAAACACTGGATAAAGAGGCTCCACTGTATACACATAAGCGTTCAAGGATTGGTAAAGAAAAAAAATGTCCAGTCCGTATAGGTGAGAATTTTCCCTCCAAATTATGTATGTTTTTCCATACCAACTTAGAAAATGTAGACTTTTTAACATATGTCCAGCTTAACATTTTTGCTGAGGCCATTGAAGTAACTCATTTTATTAGAGGGTACAGTAGTAAAAGTAGTTACCGGACCCACGATTTCCTGCCAGTATGGAATGATGATGTTGTGCATTCAGAAGAGGGGCTTGGGAGAAAAGGTGAATGTGTGCAAGACGCGGAGTGTGAATATGTGTATGTGCCTGGCTGTATGTGTTGCTGCATTTTTTCATTGTGTGGGTTCTGCTCTGAGAAAATCCTATTAATGAAACTATGAATACAGTTTATTCTCACATGACAGGACAAATTGTGGGGATTGGGGTATGGTCATATGATTGACTGATCTGTGCCTGATTTTTTTTTTTGTTTGTTTTTGTTTTTTAATCATTTTGACAGGATGATAACCTTGTTGTTTGAAAATGAAGTTAACACTTTTTGAACTTGTATGAATGTAATTGTGTGTGCTTCTAAATCACTTAAGCTATCGAAAGAACCCATATTATGAACAAAGGGACAAAGCTGGCACATTTTTATACCATAGCCTATGGTAAATGATAGCAGCACAGCTAAGTGCTGAACTTCATTAAGAAAAATGGTTTGGTTGCCACAAATCCCTGTAATGACAATGTGAAGCATCAGGAGTGCTGTGCCAAGTTGTGCACCCGACAATAATTTATAGGCCATGCATCACTAGGCACGTTCTTCCACATATTTAAGGTCCCCTGGTTCTTGAAGAATTGAAAAATTAGCCTCTCTCAGTACTTAAAATGTCGGAGGCAATCAAGTTAATGCAGTCTGAAAAGGCTTTTGGTCTGGACGGCATTCCAGCTGAGTTGTATAAAGGCGTTTTGCTTCAGCTCTCTCCTCTCTTATACAGTTCCAAACTTTATTAGGCATCAATATCCATGATACCAGAAAAAATAAACACCCTTTAGGCTGCAGATCTGATAGCTTGTGTCTCGCCTGAACTGCAGTGTTAGTCTTACCTAAAATAATACATAGAGAACTGGAGTCAGTTCTTCAGTTATGCCACTATAAGAAACTAGTTTTATTATGGGAAGGCATTGCTTCTTTAATATCAGCCAGTTGCTTAATATCGTACATACAGCCTCCAGTAGAACACCAACGGTTTTTATATCCTTGCATGTAGGAACAGCATTTATCCCAGTAGAATGGATTTAACTGTGTTACTGCCTGGAGAAGGTTGGCTTTGAACCCAACTTCATATCGTGGCAATGTCTGTATAACACTCCTGTAGCCTCTGCCTGAATTAATCATTTCATGTCTAAATATGTTCCACTTTCCATGGCACAAGACAAGGCTGTCTTCTGTCCCCAAGTCTTTTTGCCAATTTAGTGGAACCCCTAACAGTATCTATACATGATACATGATAACCTGTTAGTCAAAGGCTTGTTTCTGGGGTAGTGAACAGAAGATTTTATTTCACGCTGACCATTCTTGCTGTATATAGCCAATTTTTTGCATCTCCCTCGCATTTGATAAATTTTAGAGTATTTTTTCAGGGCATCAGTGTATAAACTCAAAGAAGAATCACAGGCTGTCAGTGCTGTGGTAGCCCTCCACATTTCCTTTTTAGATTGCCAAGATCAAGATTTAGCTGGGCGTACAGGAAACAAAAGAAAGCACAAAGACCTCACAATAATAATTTTTCAGCCCTACTGGGTTGGCTGAAACACACTTTAGCCCATTGATCAAATCTTCCATGTCTGTGGTCTTCTGTATCAGTGCTATGAAGATGAATATTTGTCTCAAATTGCTCTGTTTATTCAGAGATGTTCCCATTTTCTGTTAAAGCATTTCTTTACAACCATCGATTGCCAGATTTTGTCTTTTATTTGGAACAAAAAAGTTCTTCAGCAGACTAAATAAATAGGTGGTAGGGTATTGCAGAACTTTGTTTTACTGTTACGCTGCAGATATCAACTCCCATCAGCTGTTGGATCCATTGCCATGTACAGCTAACTGGACCAGGTTTGGTGAATATTGAAGCCAGTTCCAGTAAATCCACTTCATTCCTGTCCTGAGGGAAAACCCCTCCTTCCCTCAACTGCCCATTACAGGTCAAACTTTGTAGTATTTATATTATGGTTTTCAAACGTTCTTCACATTTTTCAATTGCCATAAACCATGGGGGTCTGAGGTTTCCCAGGGATTTGTCAACCCATATTTTTTGTTATTTCAGTTAGCTGTCTCTAGGAATGTCAATTTTACCTTTTTTATTTGTTTTATTTTGGTAAAAACAAAAATCTAGTTGCTTATTATTTAGGATTGGTGGTTTGAGAGTTTTGTAAACTCTCATAAAATGATACAGTAGAGTCCCTGATTATCTTATATAAATGGCAGGTGTTTGGATAAACGAAAACATTGGATAATAAGGAGATGGTGGGTATGTGATGAAAGAAATTCAAATTGAATGGAATTTTGGCACAAGATTGAAATCTTACTTATTGATGCAGCAACCATTGCAGAAATTCAGTACTTGTACTGTTATAGCTATTTTTACAGAAAGACTCAACTATTTTTAAAGAAAAGGTTTCATTTATTTAATTGAACATTTACATTCATTTATTTTTTCTGTCCCTATAGTCTTTATTCTGTTGAAAGGAGAAAGACGACTTTAACGCATTTCTTTCCCTCTTCTAGTCACTAACTGTAACACTCCTAAAGCCAGGTTTGGATGCTATTTTTTTTTTTTTTTTTTTTTTTCATGGACTCACTTTTTT
>UFQX01000046.1:85049-395500 GCA_900497675.1 Arapaima gigas
GTTTCTTTTTTTTTTTTTTTTTTTTTTTTGCATGGACTCACTTTTTTATTGAGTTTTTAAATCATCAGGTTTCTGATCAGTTAAAAGACTCACTTATTTGTCTTTCCAATTGCGGGTTTTTTTAAACAAAAAAAAAAGAAAAAATCACAATCTTGGTTTTTAGGTGACAAATCACTAGCATGGGTGAAGGAACAGATTTTATGCCTGTCATGAATTGTGACAGTTTGAGATAAAAACAATGGTAGGGGGCATAGCTCAAATACACTTGCATTTCAACACTATGAATACCGAAGGCAAGACTTGGACCTGATACCCGTCACGTAGACATATGGGAATACAGTTAGAAAGTGGGGACTACCGTATATACATGTATCCCCTGAGGATGGACTCTTTGATGACTTTTGTATAATATATAAATAAAATGAATGCACTTTATCAAGTTATAACAGAATATGACAAGTTTTGTGTTTGAGTAACAGGAACCGAGCAGAGGACAATTTTCAAAGTTGGTGCCGGCTGCCACTGTAGCGTATGAGTGCATATCTACGGCAAATTAGTCATGTTCAATAAGCACAAGTCTAATTTGGGCCTGACTGGACAGGAATGGTTGTTTTTAAAAAAAAAAACCTTGAGCTCTTTTTATTATTTATTTTGAGTAACTTACAAGAATGCATCAGCCACACCTTGTTTGCTGGTGGTGCTGCTTTCCATTCTTGGCCAGAGTTACTGTCTCTGCACCTTTGTTTGACGTTGTGATTGATGATTCTAGTGTGTGAACTCATGTCAGTTTATCTACTGCATCGCTATTATTATTACTGTTACTATTACTTCACTGTATATTATTAATAAAAGGAAATGTCGGTTTCTTAATAGAAATGTTTATTATTTATTTTCAGTTCATTGGTTTTGGTTTGGTTAGGCTTAATTTTTTTCCCATCATTTAAATTAATGGTGTCTCCGGTTTATGAGATTCCACCTTACGAGCTGATTTCCAGAAATACACTGTGCTTTTAAGAAGGGAATGCCTGTACTATAATTTCTCTTGGTATCCTTCAACGTGTTTTATCCTGTCAATAGGGAGAAAAATCACAGTCTTAATGAGAGGGAGGAGGGCGCTGGAAAGAATATACCTTTCAATGCTGCATTTACAAAAAAAAAGTGTTAAGATGCGATTTGGTTACTTCAATAAATTTTTAAATGTAGTGATTTCAAGTGTCACTTTAAAATTTGGCGTTAGATTTAAATATTTATATTAACCCCCTCCCCATGAAGAGCCGTTCCTTTTGAAATATGTTTAATACTCTAATAAACTTCACTGTCTGGTCATGTGGGTGAATGTAACGGGACAAATGCTTGTCTCTTACCACTTCTGAAGCATAATGCAGTTTGCTTAGAGACAGCACTGATCTCATGTGCTAATACCTTGATGGAGGATTACATGTCTTGGTTTTAAATATGTACATATGGCTGACTCAACAATCTGCAAAAGATGTTGGACGTGTCAGCCTTAAGTCAAACCAGAATCCCACACTTATGTATTTTAAAAGATAGCAAACTGCTTTCAAAATAAGGATGGGTAATACGCTATACTAACCTTTTTTTCCCTAACCCTTTTGTCAACACAGATGCAGATATTTAAGATTAGGTGCGCAAAGTGCCATGACCTTCAGCAGTTAGCATTGGTTGTAATAATGCAGCACACAACTGAAAACAAGTGTGGGGTAACAAGTCATAAGGCAGCATCTTAGGATACAGTGAAGACTCTGTTAAGGAGATTAGTTCAGGTCTACCTGAGAGCTGTGCAGCTGTACCGCGATGGTCATCTTTTATTTATTTCTGCGGCTGCGTTTTATTTATTTGTGTGACTGCCACCTGCAGGTGACCTGTGGGAACAGAACCTGCTTGCCAATGGCTCTGCTGGACAGAACACAGGAGACTCAGTATTAGCTAGTCCAGCAACCCCCCCCCCCCTTGCATCTTAGAGCCCTGCAGCGACTTTGCAGTGTCTTTTATTATTGGTTATTGAGTGCTTATTGTCTGTGTGTCTACCTGTTCTTTGGTTCTATCGTGTAAATGGTTAAAGGTTTACCTCTGACTAAGACTGCAGTTTGTAAGTTCTAGCGCCCTTGATGTACTATGTACTGGATTTTGTTCTGTAAAATGTGCTGAGATGTATAATTGAAGGTTATCAGGTACATGTGGCTAAAATTAATACTTTAATACTATTTATGTAATCATTCTGTATTAGTGTTTTAACTTGAACATGAGAAATTAGTGAAAAAATGTAACAGTCATATTATACACCAGTATCGTTGTATGTTAACTGTTCACAAATCGCTATGGTTTATGTAATATAATGGGATCTGAGACTAAAGTTGTAGTTGACTTACAACAGCGCTGTCAGAATGGAACCCCATCTTAAATTGAAGGGCCACCTTTATTATGCAAAAGTGGAGCAAAGAGTCAATAAGTAGCAGGCAGCTGTGGTTTTACTTTACTGTTTTGCTTTACATGAGCTTGAAAGAAAATGCCAGAACCACAGTCTTTGTAAGAGTACTCAGTTTCACAAGACCTCTAATTTCCCTAAGCTGTAACATGCAAATTGCATTTATGGTCTTTAATTGATTGAAAACACACACAGCACATACTGAACACACTGAGTGTTTCCCCTCTCTCTGCTGATGTTTCTTTCCCTCAGAAAATTAGACCTTTGATAAATTTACAAGGCTGTTAGTCATTTTGTTGCCTTTGACTGAAGTTGATTTGTGAAAAGCGTCTGAAAAGCATCTGAGTTAATGTTTCTTTGCTCTAGGTGTATTTGTTTCAGCTGCTGTTTTGTCTCCCCTGAGACTTGAATGTTAAAGTATTGCAGATGGAAATCAGTGTGAGATTTCTTTGTGAGGGGTGATGACTGCCCATAGTAACAGCGCTCAGCCTCTCACCATGAGCCTTAGGGTCCCGCTGAGGATGGGCTGCTCCTGTGGGTGGAGTCCAGACGCCAGGCAACCGGCATAGGTCATCTCACCTGGGATGACGACATCAGTGTTTGACCTTCATATTTGCAGTAAATTCCTGATCTAGTCTGAACTGTTCTCAGTTTGTTAAAGGTGGCTTGAGCCACTGTAAACAGCAACTGTGAATAATGTGTTTACATTTCAAATAATCTGTATTGGGTGCTGTGAACGGTAAATTTTATAACGAAGCAAGGACCCTTTTCAGCATTCAAAATGGAATATATGAAATTGCTTAGCTGCCACTAGTATCTGCATCAGATATGCTGAATTGGACAGAACAGTATTTTTCAGAAGGCCGACCAGAATATGTAAGATGAAGAATGAGGGTTCCTTACATTCTTTCCATGCTGAATGCTGAGCCAGTGCAAATAGCTGAATCTGAGGGGAAAATGGACATATTTCTGGTTTACGTAATGCGACTTTGTTGGGCTGGGGCTGTGGCTGGAAACACAGTGCTGCCAAGACCCTCCCAGTGCTGTTCTTTCTCACTTGGAAAGGACCAAAGTGACATCTAATGGCCAGGAGCTTCACTGCAAGAATTTTTAATGTCAGTCATTTTAAATTAGTTTTAATTTTAAAATGAACTCTTGGAGTGTTTTGTTTGTTGTAGGCATATTCAAAACCTTTTTTTAAAATTACATAGTCATTTACTACACTTTTATTGATCTTGTACATGATAGGGGTGAAAGTGGTCTGAAGCTGATGATTCTTGGACATATTTATTCGATGAATTGGTCAGAGACATGCTTTCAACAGGAGGTTGCAGAAATAAGTTTTTAATTTTATTGTAGTTTGAAATTGATAACAGATGATTAAAATAAAAAGAAAAAACCTGAATTGCAGAAGGGTATTTTAGAGTAGTTTTTATGAACATAACCATTTCATAAATAGAAGGACATGTTTGTATTCAGCTTTTATCGGTTGTGACTTATGGATAACATTTACTGCGGCGTTTCCAAATGACATTAGATTTCCTTTGCAGTTGTGTTTGTAAGTTGAGAATAAACAAGTGGGAAGGGAGCCTTTTTTTTAACTTGCTCACAAACTGATAGTGCAGGGTTTTCTTGGGTAATTTTCGCAGAAATGTATTTTGCTCAATTTAAAATTCCATGTGTGACTGTCATCTTGCTGTAGTTCTGTCACGCTGCTGCAGTGTAAGCACTCTTGTGTCTTATTGGCACCACTATTATCCTCCTGTTCCTGTAAGTTTTCTCAGAATTTCTACTATGATGCATCTGTAGATTCTGGTGCTTAGTCACTCACTGTCCCCGAAGCCTTTCTGTCATAGTCCGCACACAGTGCCTCCTGCTTGTGCCATTTCACTGCAATGTATTGTGGGTCTTCTGCTTGTGTGCAGTCAGGACTTGCATGTGTAGCACTTTTGTGTACCAACAGCAGGAGGCACTGCGGTCCAGGGATTGAGGTTCTAGGTATGGCAGGGCACACAAAGTTAAGCTGAACATCCTTTTCCAATAACTCTTGAGACTAAAATTGCAAAACTGCATGGGGTTGTAATAATTTCTTGCATTTACTTTTGTTTAGTTAGCCGATGTGAATTATGCTAATTGGCTTCTTATGGTGATTTACCCTTTTTTACAGCAGAGTAACTTTTACTGGGCCATTTTGGGGTAGAAACCTTTCTGCAGGGTACTACACCAGGAGGTGGGTTTGAAACCTGGATAGGTTGAGTGCAAGGTGGCAGCTGCAGCCATCTATCTCTTATAATGTTACACGCGAAAGCTGCAATAAACTAACCTGAAAAGAAGTGGACAATTCTAAGCTATGCTTACTTGTAGCATCAACCAGTGTAGCCTCCTATATAAATAAAATGCTATTTTTCAGACTGACTCAGTGTAGGAGCTGGCAGGGCTTAACGTCATCAAAGTGCAACTGGGAAAATAAATGGCAGCTTATAATAATATAATAAGGGGTCTTCGGATCCATGTGGCTCTCAATTTCTTGTAGGCCTGCAGGGTTGAACCTGTATGTTCTGATTCAAAATACTTTCAAAATAATTTTGTTAAAAGACACTCAGTCTGCTGTATATCTGTCTGCAAAAATAGTCTTATTGTGATTAGTTGCCTCAGAATTAGTGAAATAATAACATTTTTAGATTCTTAAGAATAGATCCTTAAATTTTCTGTTGCAAAAACACGCTTTGGAAAAACTTCTTGTATATTGAAGTAAAGAGTGCCTCTGTTGCTTGAGAATGGTCACACCGAGAGGGAAGTTTCTGCTTTGACTGGTGCTCTATAGAGGGAGAGCAGGCCTTGACGTGTGGGCCAGAGCCACATCACGTGGCCTTTGGTGGTAGCGGTAGCTGGAGAATAGACTTCTCCTTGTTCCTGGCCCACGGATTCACGTGTCGCAGGACAAAGTGGTTCCCGGTCCCAACTGCCGCCCTAGTCAGATGGGCATAGCCTGGGAGGCTCCAAAATAAACCTGGGGCTTTTTCTGCGTTTGCCATTAAAGGTTTCAGTGCGTCCTACTGTTGGGTTTACGTTCACTTTGAGGCTGTGCTGCATGATGCTCTCTGTTCATTGGTTTTTAGCACAAAGCTCTCATATAAAGGTGCTCACCTTGACCTTTCTGCTTCCTTCTCTTTCTCGATTTGTTGAGTTTGTGTTTTACAAGGACAGTGAATTATGGAGGAGACACACCAAAGCACGGTTTTTCATTGATTAACACCCTCTAATTTGACTCTTTGTCTTTTTCAGGACCTTGAAATTGTGTATTCCTACCTCCATGGAATGGAAGCCCTGTCTAATTTACGAGAGCATCAGTTGAGGTGAGTCAAACTTTTTGGTAGCTGGCATAGAATCCATTAACTAATGGTAAGTTCTTATCCGATATCTTCCTGCTCAGTCTAATCCTTTGCTATCAGATAAACTCTGCACATCCCGCCAGATAGCTGTAATTACTTCTGTAGCCCTGCACGCTATCATGTTATCACTTTTTTCTACGGTAATTGCTGTTGCATCAGAACATAAGACTAAGAAGCACTCACTTAGTGATGACACTTCAACAGGTCTTGAAGTGAGCTCCTACCAGCAGGAAAACAGTGTCCCTAGGTTATGGGTGGAGAACTCTATACTGTAGTGCTACAAGACCCAGCAGATGTTTAATGCCATGTTTAACATTTATTCATCCATTCATTCATTCATTCATTGACATGAGAAGTCCCAAAGGCTAAGAGCCCTGTGTAGAGGTCATAAAAAGACCACAGTTCTGGGAAAGTGGCTGTAGAGCTCTTTTTGGTAGAGTCCTCACACAGTCCTGTATAAAGACCTGACCCAAGATCAGTGTGACTCACTTTTTTTTAAAAATATACCAGACTGTTTAATTGTGTTGCCTGGAGGTTGCTGCATTCGTGCACTGCTGAGAAAGCTGGGTGTGCTGTGTCTGGGCTGCACAATGTCCCCTAAGGCAAGGGGGCAGCCGTCCTGCCTCTGCAAACTGTTTACTTTGGAGTTTGTTCCCAGCACACCACATGTGAATACATATGGATTAGAGAACACGAACGCACTGGATCACATGACCTTTGAGTCCAGAAATTCCTGTGCCTGACCTTTCATGGGCCTTTCTTTTCCACTCGATTATGTAAGGATGTATGGGGAAGGGACAGTTATTGCCTCTTAACGTCACCTTCTAAATAAAGTTCACAAAGCATTACTGTTTCTCTTTCTGTGTCTGTTTAAAGTTATTTTCTGTTTTGGAATTATTTGGTTTTTTGTACTGTGATTATTGCAGCAAAAACAGTGCAAACTGTATCCTTTGTTTCCTTTTTTCCCCCCTTAGGAATCACAAACATAGACTGTGAGACTTGAAAATGAAGGTGGAAATGTGTTGAAGCTAATGGCAGATGTGGGGATGATCCCAATAATAGTTATATAGAATGTGAACCCACAGCAGTATTTCAAGGTGAAAAATAAAAGTTTGGTTTAAAAAAAAAAGTGCTTGATTATTGTCTATAGATTATCTGTGTTCAGAGATTTGTTAGTTCAGGTTGCTTATTAGATGTCAGTCATTCATCGTATAGCTTTTGACTTGGACATTCAATGATAAAACTGTTTCTGAAATCTGATTCTTGCCCTTTGTAGGCTGATGTGTGAAACAGTGCGGTATGAGAGACACGAGGCCAACGAAGTGTTATACTAGTAAGTATGTCTTTCTTGCAGTGTCTTTTTATGATCATCAGTGGAGCAAGCAGAAATTTATTGTACTCACTTTGATATTTTTCTTAGTCCTACACAGTTGTCCTGAGTATGAGCTTGATAGAAATACGACACTTGTAAATGCTATAGATGTGCTGTTAAAGCCTTAGATTTGAATCATTCATCATTCATTACCCCAGGGAAAATCTGGTGGTAAGGTGGTCTCAAACACTCTGGCTGAACAAGTGCAAATCATGCTGTTGAAAGGTATTTGCATAATTAACAGATGTAAGGATGATTCACACTAGTGCTATTGAAGATGAGATTTGTATGTCATCCATATCGTCTGAGTTGGCGTATTTGTGTTTACTTTTAAATCCTTTGTAGATTTGAATGAGTGTCACAGAATAAAAAAGGGAAAAATGAATTCATGCTTAAATTATGGATTACATAACCTAAGTTGAAAGCACACTTTAGTTTCCTGATTATATTGCAACCAGGGGCCTTACTTTAGATTCTTTTTGCTGAGGGTGATAATGATGATGATGAGCTTTAAAGGAGTATTATACCATATTTTGATCAAATTCCAGCTGGTCGTCTCTTTTGTGCCACACTGTGGTGTTCCTGAGATTGCTTCAAATGAGTTAAAGTATTTGATTATTCATGAACATCCTTCTTATGGTTGCACTGCAGTGTCCTTTCAATGTGCCCACAGTATGGAGAGGCATCCTCACAGCTTCCACCCCTCAAGGCCATCTGTTTCCCCCATGGGGCTGTCCTGCCATTGTCCCGCTGCACACTTCCTGTTATCAGTAGCAGGGTTGCTATGCCACCAGAGACACGCTGCGTCCCCTCCTCTCCCCTCCTAGCATTCTAGATGGAATGTAGCACCGGGGGCATTCTGTCACGCTCAGTCACAGTCATATCACTTTCACACTTGATGGCGGTCACGTCCATTTCACACTCCGGTTATACACTAAATGCATGCAGATGTGTTGTGGGGCACAGAGCCCCTTTCGTGTATATACAACGTGAAATCCAGTATCCGTACTCTGTTGTTCTGTATTAAGAAGGTGATGAAGGTTTTTTATTGTCCTCTGTGCATAATGGGCTCAGAGAGAAATGTGCAGTGAAAAAAAATAGTTTTGTCTGCTCCTGTTATGATTGATAACATGCTGTTGAAACTTGTAGTAGAAAGTTGTGAATGCATGTAAAGGGCTGAGAACTGCAGTGCCAAACTTTTAAGGTTTGTACATATATTAAGTAGGTGTGAGATTGTAAACTGCAGCATTTAAGGTAACCTAAACGGTTTATGAAGTATTTTCTTGCCCTTGGCACGTTCGATTACTGTGGCATCATTAAAGGTTCATAGTACTTAACCTGTGTTACTCTCGAGGCATTAAAAACAGCCGTAATCTTTAGGATTTTTAAAAATATCCATTTCTTTTGTTTAAAATCTTGAGAGTGAGAGAATGTCAGATTCTCTCACCCCCTCCCCCACTTTCTCTACATTTTACACACGTTGTGCGCCAAAGAAGGGAATGCAGATTAGAGACCCTTCATGGGATGTTCCCCCAGGGCACAGCATCTGCAGAGGTTGCAAGGAGGAGCCCTGGAGCCAAATAGTGATGCTCATACAGCTTTCCTTATAGATTAACTCCAGCAGGGAGGCATGCAGACAATGACAACATCAGTCTCACATTTTTTTTATAACAATCCTGTCCCTGTCATATGGTGATCAGTTGTTAGTTTCCTGCCTGTGTAAAATGTCACTCAGCGCTATGTTGTGTCATAGATGCTGAAAACCAGAGTGTATGCAAAAGGGGCCGAGAGTCTTATAACAAAAGCCATTTGGGGATTCAAAACCACCGCTCCGAAACACTGGCACAGTCAGTATCTTACAGGCCACTCCTCATTTTCATTACTTAGGACAATGTTAATACTGCATTATATAAAGGAAAAGAAATACAGTAATCCCTTGATATTTGAATCTAGTTCATCCTTGAAAATGCGTTGATACCAAAATTTTGGATGCCAAGTGCCTATTTCCTGTTATTTTAAATGGGGGGATAATAATTTGCACCCAGCCCATCCAGAAACACCTATTTACCTATCAATCCATGACTTCAGTGTAGAACAATCTAAACACCAGTTACCTAAACAGAAAACACTTAATGTCATTAATTTGCATGTTTATAACACATGGTACAGTACAGGGCATTTTGTGTGTTAGTGTTGCCACTGGCATTTAAATTAACCGGTTCGTTTAAAAAATGAAATTTAATTTTGAAAAAATGAACAGCAATTTAAAGAATCATGGCTACAAACTTTTGTTGGGTACTCTTTGAATGAAGTGAGGAGGAGATCTTACTGTTTCTGTTTCCTGATTTAAGGTCCTTTTATTGGAAGACCCAGTAGATTCATAATGATGTTTTATTGGTAATGGATCAAACTGGCTTCTTCCCCCTCTGGCATGTGGCATTGTAATAAATGACACATGAAATGTATATTCGAAACCATGGCTGTTTTAAGATTCCATTTGTACTGCGTATGTGGGTGTTTTAGGTTGCTGAGATGGATGACAGGGGAGATGGAGGCAGAAGGATCTCCTTTCATGTAGCTTCATTTAGGGGAAGGTAATATCATCTCCAGATTGTCATTATTAATACTTGTCACTTCATTTCAACATTTAGTGTCCTACTTATCAAATGAGCTCCTCTAAACTTTATCATGTTTTGCTGGCCTTTCAAAGATATTTGGCATTTTCTAGAAAATTAACAGCTTATAGGATCCCCACTTATTCATTGTCCAGTGCCCTTCCTTCATCAGTTTGTTCTCACCTATCGCAGTCTGCCCTCACTGCTGTTGCTGGGCCTCTCCCATGAGGCCCTGAGCTGCAGGAGAAAGTCTGAGAAACATTTTGAAAGGTTGTTGGAAGGCAAGTGACCCAGTTCAGTCAAGGCTTCGTCATGTGTGGTGTTCCCCCTTATAAACCCCTCCCAGTCCTTCATCTCAGCCAGCTCTGATGAAGCAAAGGCCCAGGAGCAGCGTAGCAGAGGCTGTAGAAACACACATACCGATCGGTGTGACAGCGCAGGGAACAGAGGAGCCTCATCAGGGCTTAGTTGTATTCACATTCATGCACTTGGCTGACTCATAGATTTTTAGTCACATCCAGCACTGTGAAGGTCACAACACATTCAAAAGCACTAACACTGACCTGTAAGCAACCTACAGAATCATGTTCACATTTGCATTTATTTAGATTAAATCACTTTGGCAAAAAGCGTAAATTGTTAAGCCACTGAATATGATTTCCTAATTTGCACAGTCAGGAAATTTTTGCCTCTCCATTTCAGTGGTAAGTATCATCCTCAGGATAATACGTCTTGGTCCTTCAAACCAACAGGCAGCAACTCCAAACCATTACACTATCTTTTTCTCATTCAGTAAATCAGTTTTGACAGGCAAACATCTAACGTTTGTCGTTTTATTGTTCGGCACAGATCACAAGGTAGTATAATTTGTAAAAAAAAAAAAAAAGTTAAAAATAATTTTCAGTATTATGTAAAGTTTCTCACTGATGTCTGGCATGCAGCACATTTTGAGCGGAGCTTCATGTTTCAGTGACTTTAGTCTAGATATTGTGCCTGGCCCATTTACACATCTGCATTGGAGAATGTCTGGCACACACTGTGGTCTTCATCAGCTTCCATCACAAGTGATTTCTTTGGCCAAGATAAGATGCCCTCATTTGTTTAGCCCTATACTTAAGTGGAAGAACTCAGTGCTACCTCTTGCAATCCAAACTTCATGTGATTAATGGCTCTAACCTAAATGAAAATGTTTGCCTACAATGACACACACCTCATCTTGTGGCAATAGCTGTTCTGTATTGATTGTTTGTTACTGCATAATCTGCTCCATTTATTTCCTAGCCTCAAGTTCAGGCATCTCTTGCTATCCAAACTCTCACTATCTGAATATTCACTGTAACAAATAGCAACAATTTGTACCCGTGATTCACTATCTGAATTGAAGAGCCACTATAATGAATTCATATCCAGGCAGGGGGAATTAAGAGTGTGTGCTATTAAAGATGTTTAAGTAGTATGTGGGAGGAAGTACAGTATAAGCAATGTGAAAATATTGATTTGCAACTGAAACGTTATGAGAATTGAATGCCATTTCAGAGACATGCCTGTTGGCCATTTTGGGTGTGTTACTTATGTGAATAAATGGGGAGTAGCTAAGGAACTAGAAGTAAAAGTTATATGGATGGATTTTAGATGTACATATGGGTTCAATTAAAAAGTGCAGTTATAAAGTTGCTTGCAGACACAATGTGCTTAGTGGATCCCTGCTTTGCGTCATTACTGACCCTTGGGGTTTAAAAATTTGAATTACCCCAGAGCGGAATCTCTGACCCTGGAGTTTTTTCAGCACAAAACTCCCTGACGCTTTTATCCAAAACTTAATATGCCATAATAAAAAATCAAAATGTGAATAAAAATCAAAACAAAATTAAAAACCAACATAAACTGTACAGTACTATAGACTGTACTATAATAAAACATTGTAAATATGACAAAGTTTATATTGTAATAAACTGTATTGTATACAGTTACAAATTTTTCCAAAATGAAAGTTCGAAATGCCCATGCACACTGGTGACTTATCTGTTTCCATTGCTTCCTCACGAGTATTGTGCTAGTTTTGTCTGAATGTATTTGTGCAGCATGACTGCATTTACTGTGATTTAAGCTGGATAATTCAGCTAGATGCCCATCGGTTCTTAGACGTGGATTTCCACTCAAACTGAAATTCTTTTGGTGCTGGACAAGAAAACTTCAAATGAAGTTTTAAAGCATACCAACCGAATGATCTCACCAATTATGGAACATGAAACTTGTGGCAAAGACGTGGAAGCAGTGGGTTACTTTAACTCAGGTTTTCCCTTTATTGAATAGCTCATAACACTGAACTTCTGCCCAAAACCCTGCGCAAGTGCGCTCTGTCTCCTGTTCATAATGCAGGAGCTGCTTGCAGACATGACACCGGTGGTGGTGCTACCACAAGAAATGTCCTGTATTGTACATACTGTACCACACATTACAAACTTGCAAATTATCACCCACATTAAGTGTTTTCTAATTAAGTAAATTTCGTTTAGTGTTTTATCTTGCTGAAGTCACGGGTCGATGGTTAGATTGGTGTTTTCAGATGAGCTGGGAGTGTTTTCTTTTAGCCATTTAAAATAATTGGAAATAGACATTTGGTATCTGAAATTTCAGCATCCGATACATTTTCAGGAATGTCTTTGATTCAGATAGTGAGGGATTACTGTATTACTTCATTGTTTATTTACATTACATTACATGTTCTTTACTGTGTAGAAGGAAACGTAATTCATATCTGGTACTCTACAGTATCAGTGTGTACTGCATACAAACGTACCAAATAATAAGTTAATTAGTTGTTTAAC
This sequence comes from Arapaima gigas, assembly GCA_900497675.1. Taxonomy (NCBI): domain Eukaryota; kingdom Metazoa; phylum Chordata; class Actinopteri; order Osteoglossiformes; family Osteoglossidae; genus Arapaima; species Arapaima gigas. The sequence continues at coordinate 97,703 of UFQX01000046.1, forward strand.
AATTAGGCAATTGGTGGTGTTTTAAATGCTTTAAAACAGAAATTCTTAGTACAGTTATGTAGGTGTTTGAGTGTGATATTTGGTATGGACTACAAATGCATTATTATTTTTCCCCACTTAACTTGATGGGATATCCCCACTACCCGAAAATTTGATATCTGACACATTTTCACGATAACGTTCCGTTCCAATAATGACAGAAGCCTGTCTTATGTGTGGGAGTGTTTTGCATAAATGTTCTTTCTTTTTACACTCAGACCTTTGCGTAAGTATGTTTAATGATTGTTATTGACATATACATGTGTGCTTAAAACTAAATTTTGTTAATTTTTTTTTTTTTTTTTTGCTGTTTTTCAGCCCGGATAACATTGGTACTTGCTGGTACATCCTCCTGTCTGGCTCTGTGTTCATCAAGGAATCTATGTTCCTACCACGAAGCAGGTATGTCAAAAAAAATAAACAAACATTTGAATTTTGTTACCTTAATCCTCTATTATAATCTCTGAAAGGGCAAACCGCATGGTTGACTCCTGCTGCAGGTGTTTTAGCATCTTGGCTATATTAGTATCAACATAGGCCTGGAAGTGTTTTTGTAAGGTGTTCATAAGTCTGCCCACTGTACCACATTCAGTAAAGGCTTTTAAATACATCTTAGCTCCTCCTTTATTCATAGGTTTGGTTCAGTTAAAAACATCAGAAAATTCTGTAGGGAATTTAAAAAATTCACGTAAGGTTACTATATTTTTATCTACAGGTAGTACAATATAAAATCCCTCAGTGTGCCCTTGTATTCTGGGAACATAGTAGGTGAGGCATGATACAACATGTAAATAGCAAATTTAATTATTTTTTATTAACATGAAATTACATTAAAGTTAAGTTTACTTTCAAATCACTGAAAATATAGAATACGTAATATTTACTGTCTTCTATTTATTTACCGCCTTCTTTTATTTTACACTCGTGAAAGACGGTGCTGTGTTACTTCTGTGCTTCAGGTTCTAAAGGGGAGTGAAACATTGGAGCAGAAAAAGCGGAAAAGATTGTAGTCTAATGGAAGATTGTGTGGGAAGACCATATTAAAAGCATTTCACTCTAAAATGTTCACTGTATTCTAATGATTAGAGCACAGTCGTGTTTGTCAATATATGGTCACCTAACCGTCAAAAAGTTTTAATAATCACATACCTCTCATTCCTTGGTAGCATCTGTAAAGAAACTCACATATAGACATCTGTAAAAAGTTAAAATGTGTTGGATGATATTGCGTTAGCACAGCTCCAAGAGACTTCACCCTCCTTCTCATAGCACTACGTTTTGAGTATGTTTTGCAGGTCCCTAATGGCAGAAATCATAAACACAGGATTTTTTTGCTATAGCACACAAGGGTGAAGAAAATGGAATTAAAAATCTAAAAATTCAAAAGTCAAATGTTGACACTATAAGGTAAAAGTATACAAAATATTTTTCAGAAAAGTTCAAATGAGCAAAAAAATTGTTCCTTGAATGTTTGAAAGACTGTTGCTGTTCTCCGATGTCCAGAGGCATGTGTTTTGGATGAACTGGTGACTGAACATTACCGTTGGTATCTGAGCGTAAGATTGGATGTGTTACAAGTTGCCTTGGACAAAGGTGCTAGCAAAATATTTATTAATATGCGTTGTAGGCTACTTTGGAGAAAAAGATTTCTGTTAAATAAATAAATGTAATGTCAAAGGGAGGTATAAATTTAAATGATGAAGTGAGTGACCTTCCATGTGGTAAGGGGAAGCAGATCGTCCCCCACAGTAGCGGGAGGATAGGAGAGTTTTTAACAATTTGACTTGGGTATTGGTTTTGACGTGGGGGCTCAGGGGAGCCTGGTGGGAGTAACTAGAGATTATAAATGCACCACCGATGGTTTGATTCTGCTTTTTGAAACCTCCTGATGTAGCAAACCTGATATTCTGCTCCTGTGTACAATTCTGGTAGATATTGGTTTCAAGGAAGGACAATTTTGGCAGTAATTGAATAAAGAGTCATAAGAGAGCACTGTACTATTTAGAACCATGCCATGCAATTTGAGACACATGAACACTTGTGTTTGTAAAAATAGAACAGAGCAACTGTGCAGCAATTCAGCTTGTAAATGCAATACTTTTTATTACATGCTGTCTTCCAAAAGCCAGTTAAACAGTGATGCTTTTTGTCCTGTTAAGAAAAAGCCTGGAATGGATTTAAGTTGTCTGTCTTATCTGTGTTGTTGAGTTGCCACTGTCAATGTTCTATTCATGAACAATTGTAACAAATCACGTTTTGTATTCTGTCACTTGCATTTCCAAGTATTGATTGCTCGATTCTAACCGGAACACTTTCTGGTGGTATCGGCTGAAGCTTCCTGGCAGAATGAGAGTCTGATTGCAGTCGGGGGAGTTCCTGTGGAGGTCTGTGCATGGTGTCCAGCAGATTAATTTTAGCTGTGAGAAAGGGAAGGAAGTCAGAAATTATTCTGTGTACAGCTCCCCTCGTTGACTCCTTCATGGCTTGTACCCCAACGATGAGACCAGCAGGGGCTTTGAACCCACACCCACCTGGACTAGCCCGTAAAGCTTTTTGTTCAGTATAGCTTGGTCCTAGCCAGTTAAACCTTTTGGAGTTATTCCACATGTTTTAGGACATACAGTTTATCCCCTACTTATGAAATTAATTGCACCCAAAATTTGGCTCATTACTCAAAGTTTGTAAGTCAAATTGCACCCAAAATTTGGCTCATTACTCAAAGTTTGTAAGTCAAATGTCACACAGAGCAGGCAAGGGGCCTGTCATCATTACTACATGCAGCTAAAACTGACTGTATTTTGACACTCAATGCACTTTTCTCACCTTAGAGAACAGTGATGCTAAATGAATAAGTATAAATGTAACTGAAGAATATAAATTTTGTACAGTTCCACAGGCTGTGAGACAGCAATGGGTTTTTCTTGGATGGGAACAGAGTAGAACACCTCTCTTTCCTTCTGTCTCTCTTTCCACTGAGTAGCTTGTGGAGACCAAACTGGCAAACAGTCTCTTCCTCTGGCCTTATTCTGAGTCCCCAGGCAGGGGTGTTTATGAGGTTTTAAATAAAGCCTAATAAAGAACTCTGGCCAGAGTGAGAACAGGGTGTTGAAAAACATACGGCAGCATTTACTATTCACAGTTACTGGCTGTTGGTGATGGTTTGGCATGCATTTTGAATTTATGTGCTCCCTGTGAGATATGCAAAGTATATCTCAAAACTTACTTCTCTTGAAGTTACTGAGGTACTTACAGCACTTTACCAGTTTATACAGCTGGGCAGTTCAAGATGATTACCTTTCCAAAGGGTACTGAAGCAGCAGGTGAGATCTGAATCTGGCTCCTTCACCTGCAAGACAACAAATGTAATGATATACCCACTGGGGAGCCTGAGAAGGGAGTAGGATGAGCAACCCAATTGGTTGGACCAACAGGTAAGGATCCACAATGGTGATTCAGCAATGAGTGTGAAATTTGTAACCGGTAAGATTTGCAAGAACCCCAATGGCTTCAAGATCCACCAAGCCAATATGAAGTGCTTGGTGAAGAGGGTGAAGGTGCACAGAGGTTATCCTTGGTGAGACACAGGAAGAGCCAGGTCCGGAATCACCTCATTGCCCAGAAACTCCGCAGGCCTCAGGCTCTGAATCAGAGCAGATCAGCAGAACATCAGTGGGTAAAGTGGCGCCCAGCTGGTAACACATCCTCTGCTTTTGTGCTGCTACGCTGGGGGAAGGGTGTTACTGCTGGCTCCACAAGCAGGTGCTGAAGGCAATAGCCAATATCATCTCCCAGCATAGACACCACCACCACCCAGTGTTTTGTCAGGGCGGGGGAGAACCCACAACCATAGTTAAAGGTGAGAGAAGGACTTGAAAGGGCATTAGGCTGACAACTAAATTGGGCAGGCAGCTGAAATTTCACGAGTGTGTCACAGTGACCATGCTCAGGCCAGACATGGTGCTGTTGTCAGAAACGAAAAGGCAGGTGATCTTAGAACACTGGGAAGACTGAATGGAAGAGGAATTTGAAAGCAAAATAGTCAAGTACCAGGATTTAGTGGACGACTGCTGCAGAAAGAGGTGGAGTACGCAAAGCCTGCCCATTGAGGTGGGTTGCAGGGGGGGTTTGCTGGTCAGTAATCTGGATGAGTGCTACTTAGACTCAGGTCGGGACCTGATCATCTGGTTAAAATGGATATCTCATGTTAAAAGACCCTAAGCACCCCATGACCCCAGGTAACATCACTGATGATTTGTCTAAATGCATCAGTAGATGTATTTTTCAGTTGGTAACCACTGTACTACCTGCTACCCCCATTTGGTTTCAAAAATGAATTTTGATCAATTATGCTACTGAAGTAACTTGGATCGAGGCGAGTTGTGCAAGTAAATATTACTGTTTAGATGTGTAAATCATTGTATGGAGTTAGAAATACAAACCTCTCTTGTCAATTTGAAAAGTATAGTTTCTATGGAAAGCGGCTCCATTCTGCGAAAACAATTGTAAATTCTTGATTTTCTTCACTTGACTTCAGTGACCCCCCCCCCCCCCCATTTATTCCTTTGAAATTAAATGCATAGAGTAGTATTTACAAGAGCATTGCTAAACAGCACTTTTCAATGTATACAGTTTCCAGTTTGGTGTAGAGCACTTTATGTCTGGATTCCTTAACCAAGCTGCTGAAAAGGGAGGTTTACACTGTGTCGGAGGGAGATGGATGTTTACTCTCCAGTTGAGGGATCGTGCAGAAGCTCAGCACACAGGGAAGAGCTGGTGGGAGGGGAATGCGGTGGGAAGCAGTATACTCCACACACAGCCGACTGTCAAACAGCAGTCCTTTGCTGTACAGGAAGACAGATCTTTCAAGGACTGCCAACATCAGCCCTCCCCACTTGCCCACATAGTGCAGGACAGAAGCAAACTGCATGCTGATAAAGTGGAGCTGCTTAGATCTCAACCACTGAGTGCTAACTGGAGTAGCTGGCGGCTGGCGGTAAGTGCACACAGCAAGCGATTCGGGGAGAGCTGTGGCAATGGAGGCGACACACAGCTGTCCTTTCTGGATGTTAACTACATGTAAAAAAGTTTAAAGTTTGCTTTGTCTTATAAATGTCTTAATTTATGCATGTGTGATACTGCTCATCACTCTGTTCTTAAAACTTCAACCTTTCTATAATTGTTTTCCAATAATTGAATCATTTTTATGGTTTATGCACTAAAACTAAATCACTAAGTCTTTTTAAGGCATTTGGTTGTTACACTGCTGCATTGAACTTGGCAAAGATTAATTTTAACAACTATGCTTAGAAATAGCCTTGAGCCACTTGACAGTATTTTGTTAGTGTTGCAGCTGCTAACACATGTCACAATGGTGGTGGACACTGTTCTGTGCCTCTCTGTGCTGTGGACACCAGGTGGCATAGTGGCTTGAGCTGTTACATTGCATTCAAAAAATCCAGGTGCAAGTCCTGCTTTTCCTGTAGGAACTTCCTCTGAATTGCTCCAGTAAAAACGACCCAGCTGTGTATATGGGCAGCTCGTTCTGCGAGTTGTTTACAAGATAATGTGCAAGAGCTTATTTTGCTTGCATGACCTTGTGCATCTGCTTCTGCTAATCTTTTCATGAGCACAAAAGACTTGTAGAATATCATAGAATAATACACTTTTACAGGAACAGCAGTATTAGACAGTGACTACTTCAAGCACCACATTTGCATCTCTGTGTTGATGAAGAGCACAGTTGTCTACTCTGAGTTGTATATCACTTTGCAGAAAAACACTTTATGAATGTCAGTAAGCCACACAGTTCTGCTGGATGGGAGGCAACGGTAGTATGTAAGTAAGGTACTTTTTGGTCTTTTCAACAAACAGCACACTTTGACATAACAGCAGATGAGGGAAAAAAACAGCACACAGGCAGAAGGGAGACCTACTTTCCCTATTCAGCCAGTGTTTTACCATGGGGTGTTCAGCTGCAGCTCTTTCATCCTTACTGCCAGTAGTTTTGTGCATTTGATTTACAGATGCTGTGACTTTATGACTGTTAATGCCGTAATGGTGAATTAGTTTCTCTTTAAAACACTTGAAGTGAGATGAGTGTGATTTGCTTGATTTGCAGTAAAGTGTTTTTTTTATTAAGGAACATAGTGTTAAAGGACATCACAACGTGACGCATACATCGACATTGGACAAATTTCAAGGCCAATTTTGAGAGGACAAGGAATCCAAAATGAAAATCTCATTGCGTGATCACAACACACAGACTGAGATTTAAGTCATATAACTGCACCCCTTTCACATGGTGATACTTGAAGGTGATACACCACCACCTTGAATAGGAAACCATAGTACATTTTACAGAATAAATAAGTATTTTATGGAAAAGCAGTAGTTTTTGATTTCATATAATATTCTCTCAGTGAAAGTACAGATGTCAGTAACAGTGCTCAATTAGCAATCTTTGTACATGAGGTTAATAAAAACTTTAATGTTGGTCTGAAAACAGCTGTCTTAGTCCCTCTTGAAGACACAGAAAACCCAGTGATTTATTGGCAGGTGTAACTGGGATCTTGAAATGACCCAAATTTGACAAATCTGTCAGGTGTAACAGTTCAAAGCAATAGTCCCATTAATGTAAGAGAAGGCAAGTAAACTAGGACTGTTTTGCTGTTATGCGGTACCATTGGTTAACTAACCAAGAGAACGTTTATGCGAAGGTTCCCGAAGGCTCAAAGTATAGCAAGTCTTAAGTAAGGCTGTCAGCTTTATCCTTCCCAAAGGCTTGCATTACATAAAATTTCAAGATTTGTTAAAGAACTTGAAAACAGGTTTCAAAGAATTGGTTTATTAAGTTTAAGTCAGATGACTCAGCCATGGCAGAATGTTAAGTGTTCAACCTTAGGAATTCTGGAAAGTAAAAGGAAAACCAGTTGCTAAATTTAAAGGTGATGAATGGATCTGCAAGTTTCTCCTCCAGTGGCTATAACTACCCATTTGAATTAATTAAATTCGCAGCTCTAAAGCAAAGGGCAATTATTTAATTCTGTGTTTGATCACGTCAAAGTGTTTGAAACAAAAAAAATTACATACGTGGGACTCTTGGTTGAAAAACAAAAGTATTTCCAAGTTTGTTGAAACGTCAAATTCAAGAGAAGTACATCAGAATTGTATCTGAACAAGGAAGTAATTGACTCATGGTTCCAAGGCTTCAAGGAGAATAGCTTAAGGTTTAAACTCTTTTCATCCCTGTTCTCCATCAAGATCAGATGCCAGCGAATCTGTAAATGGAGATTGTTCATTTTTACTGTGTCTAACACTGTCTCTGTCAGACTTTTACAAGTGTTGTCTCAGAAGAAAGTATCATTTGTCTACATTGTGACAGACAATTTTTAATGATGTGTCTAGTTGAAGTAGTTAACTTAATATATAGATGTGTGTGTGTATAAGTGGGGGAAAAAAAGTTTATATTTTTTATGTATATTTTTTTCTTGCCCCAAGACCAAGAAGCAAATGCGGTCCTTCCTGGGCCTGGCCAACTGATATATTTGTTTTATTTAGATGTTTAATATTCAGTTTGTCACGTGCTATTTTTTTGGTATGTGGTCCTGAAACCAGTTCACAACAATGGCTGTGGCTCTCAGACAAAAAAGAGAAACACCCTCTAATGTAGCATTTAAACAGGAGGACAGGGAATGCATTGCTGTTGAACTACATTGACAGGAACTGGAGAGATGAGAAGAAGTATAGTTTGCACTTTTGTCTGCCGGTGTGTTGTCCAGCAGATGTAAAGACATACATACGTTCCTGTGTCTGGATTGGCATTCCTGTGGTAGGGGTGTTCAGAGCGTGCCCAATGCTGAACAACTGTGTTTACTGTTCTATGAATCATCCTTAGAAACTATGTGTTTACATCATGGTTCTCCCAAAAGGTTTCTCTGTGAAATTATCAAATCAGTCCCTCAAACACTTCAATTTCCAGTCTGTTTTTATATCAAACATTGAGCAAGTCTATAGCGTAGCACTTGCATGCTTTGTTTCAGGAATCCAGTCCATTTTTAGTCACAAACTGAAAGACCCAATAATGTGTTACTCTTGCCCTGTGACACTGTGTGCCTGTCGTCATCTTGTGGTGCATTCTGTATCTTCTTTTAAAACTTGAATGAATGAATGAAACGCCAGATTCTGGTATACCATATAGTACAAAGAAAAAAGGTCAGTGAGGTCTTTTGTAGTCCTTTTAATAGGACTATTTGGAGCCATCCGTCAACAAATACTTTTTGAGTCTACAAATTACTTTTGGCTTGTTCAATATATGATGTTTGCAGTTTGCCATTTCTAGAGTTTACATGGTCCTTTACTGCAGTTTTATGGTCCTCTGTATGATAAAAATTAAAAAAAAATATTGCACACTGTTAAAGAACCAGCATGGCATCTGGGTAATTTGTATAATATGCTGCATAATGATTTAGACTTCAGAAACCACATGACTGAGTCTGCATGCTGCTAATGTGTGACATAGTGAATCACCAGAAACTGACTGGGCTCACAATAATAAGATTAGATAAGATTATTTACAGGTGGTGATTTTCATGTATGTTGGCTTTGAAATGGTATTGAATTCTGTGGATTTTTAAAAACATTTGGTCTCTTAACAGAAATTATATTTTTAAGCTATAATTCTTACCGTTTTAAGGCAAATGCATAGAAACATGAATGCAGTGTGTCCTAGTGTATGGACAGTCAAGACAGATATTTGGTCCGAGTCAGGATGCAGGTCTCTTGAGCAGTGCTTTTTTTGAACAGACAGGTGGAGGTAGGTGCGTTCCCCAGGCTTGTAGCATCTGAACTGAAGACAGGACTGGAACTGTAGACACTGTAGATGGCACTTCTTGCGCTCTCTCGAGGTAAATCTCGAGTGTGCTGTAAACAAAGAGAAGCCAGGTTTTCTAAACAAGGTGATGTCGGGCCAATAAGATAGACAGAGACTTGTCTGAGGTGTTAGGGACCTGAATTCTGTGAAGGCTGAAGGCTGCAAAACAAGGTACTAAAGGGTGATGAAAGAATTAGTGTCCTTCGTACTGTGAAGCCAGCAAATGGGGGCATGGTCTCTGCAGAAGAGGAATTCCCACCCTAAGGGATAATAGCAGAAGACCAAGAGGGCCCTTTTGATCTCCAAGCACTCCTTCTCTAGTGCCTCACAGACAGATTCCGGCCGATGTACAAGACAAGGGTAAACAGTCTCCTCCACCTCCTGGGAGAGGACAGCTCCCAGTCCTCTATCTGACATGTCAGTCTGCAACACAAAGTGGAGGGAAAAGTCTGGTTAGGACAAAGCAGGCCTACCACACAGGCACCCTTTGGACCAGAAGGCTGCCTCGCACTGTTGTGCCCATTGGACTGGGTCGGGGTTGCCCTTGCAGGTGAGAGCCGTCAGACAAGTGTATAAAGTTCGGAATGAAGTGTCAGTAATAGTTGGCTCGGCCCAGGAAGGACCTCACTTGCTCCTTGTTCTTAGGAGGGTATAGTTGTAGGTGGCTGCAGTCTTATTTATTTGGGTTGGTTAGCCGTCAGTAGAGCATCGATCATGAGCAGCAGGACCCGGCAGAAGACATGTTCCACCTCAGGCAAATGACAGGTAGTTACGATGCTCTCAAAGACATAGAAAAAGCTCTCAGAGACAACGCTGGGATTCATCTTCCTGAGTTTTACTATGGCCCTGCTGGCCTGACCTTGTGGTTTCGCGAGAGCAGCCAACACCCCCTGCATGCTTTGCTGATGGCTTGTGACAGTCTGCTGTTCATTAGCCAGAATGTCTCATGTGGATTGCTGTTGAGCAGTCAGCATCTCTTGCGTGGCTTACTGTTGGCTAGTGACCATCTCCTGTATAGCTCAGTGCTTGTGTTGCTGGCTGGCTGCAACCTCTTGCTGGGTCACTGTAATCTGACTGAGAAGATAAAGCTAAGGATCACCATGGAAGACATATCTCTCTTGTCCTCAGTTTCAGTGCCTCTGTGGCAAGGCAGGTTTGAGGAGCCAGCATGCAGGCCTCTTGAGCAGTGCTTTATTCAAACACACAGTGGGAGTTAAGAGGTAGGTGGGTTATCAGAGCTTGTAGCATCTGAACCAGAGACAGGACTGGGAACTGTAGAAACATCTCAAACTCAGGATGGATCCATGGTGGTGCTTCTTGCTCTGTTGAGGTGAATCTCGGATCTGTTGTAGACAGAGCAAAGCCAGGTTTTTAAAACAGGGTGGTGTCAAGGCAACAGGATCCACTGCGGTGTGTCTGAGGTGTTAGGGTCCCAGGTGTCATGGGACACATATTTGTGTGCAGTGTGTGCGTGGGACACATACCAGAACTCTTTTGAAAATTCTCTTTGTCACAGGGCGAAGATAGCTTGTATTTATACGCACAGCTGTTAGTTGGTGGCAAAATGCACCAACTTCAACGGTGTTTACAGCTAGGACCTGACTTTTCTGAGTTTTGATGATCAATAACAAGATAGTGAATGTTTAAATTTTTCAGTTTAAAGTTTGTTAGTTTTAATATAGGACAAAGTTGAGCTTTTATTAATTGTGAAATTAAAATGTGAATGTGAAACTGATTTCAGATTCATGGTAGAAATCAAGTTGTATTTTCAATAGTGCAAGGTGAAAAACTGGTGTATGACAGATACAAAAAACTGAACGTGTACTGTTTTTCACCGCAAAGAAAGGATGTTACACGTGACAGATTCAGCAGATATTTGTAAATATATTTAAAGAAAGAATCTGTGCTTAATAAATGGATAAATTTACATTTTTCATTTGGTGTGTGCATCCTCACCAGGGCAAATACAAATAAGATATTTTGAAGACCTGCTTACAGCACATTAATTACTATATGCGAGCACCTTGTCTTTATGGCAAATACAATAATCAAATCTTGCCACCTACCTTTCTATTTGAACAGTTTTACACTTTCTTATTGCAGCAACATTAAGACTGTGCTGTGCTGTGCTGTATTGATCTTTTTGAAGTCAGTTTCACTGGCTGGGACTGGTTTGGTTCTGCTGTGTATGTATCCATACTCCTAGGAATTGCTTTGCTTTTCCCATCATGTATTACTTCTGTCTTATTCAAATGCTTTCATTATATCCTAGAAATGTGCTGTTAGTGTTCAATGTGCATTCAGCTGTGTATTTTTAGTTCTGGAAGGTCAATCTCCGGCACTTGCTTGGTATGTTAGTCTTCGAATTTATGTTATCTTAGACATCAGTCAGCTTCTTTGGCCCTGTTAGCATATTATCCACTTGTTTCTTTCAGCTTTGGCAAGCGTTCAGCAGGCAGCCTCAGACGTGGGTGCGAGTGCATCGTGCTGGAGCCCTCAGAGATGATTGTGGTAAGTGTCCCTTTGGTGTGGAGCACATAATCCCTGAATGCTGAGTTGTCAGTTGATGTCTACTGTGTAGGATTTTGTCTGAGGGCAGACCATAAGTGTAAAGGGAACATTTTTTGCAGCATAGTGTATAAAGCCAATACCTGACACTTGAAGGACCCAGGTTTGAATCTCATCCCCTGCTGTAGTACTATTATTTTAATGTGTACATTGAATTGATACAACAAAAAAATACCCTCTTATGTAAATGGATAAAAACTGTGAAGTTACTTTTCTAAAAAAATTATGTTGGACAAAGGCATCAGGAAAGTAAATATGTATTCATTCATTTATTTAACTGGTGCTTATCTCCAAAGTGCCTTACAGTATCCAGCTACTTAAAAAAATCACAGAAATATACACCTGGGTAATTTTTTCTATAGGAATTCAGGGTAAGTTCCTGGCTCAAGAGGATTACAGCAGGAGGGGGGGGTTTGAACTCAGGCAGTTTGATTGGAAAGCAATGGCTATAACCACCACTAACATTTTAAATAATAGCTTTATAATGCTGGTATTTATTATTTCAAAATGAATGTATTACAATGTGTAACATATAGCATGTTACATTTTTTTAAATAAATGCTTATTTTCTTTAAATATGTGGGGGACTAATTTAACTAAACAGTTAAGCTTGTTACACTAACATTCTGTGTTCATAATTTTTATTGCTATGGCATCCATGGAATCTGTTTTTGTCCTGTGAAAGTTGCAGAAGTTGCTGTCTTACCTTATGAAAGTAGTTATTTGGGTACTGAGGCTGCTGCCCTGCAGCTATGGTTCTAATGCTGTGTGCTGGTTAAGCACCAGACTGTTTTGAAGTACCCTCTCGTTGCCATAGCAATGGAAGCTGTAAAATCACTGGCTGCAGTAGGGGAGAAAAGAGATAGAAATGTAAGCAGTCTGATGAGCCTGAAACTGTCTGAATTGTGTTATCAGAGAATATCATTTTTGAATCCACCCTGTATCAGTTTTAATACACTATATCCTCACCACACCTTATTAATAGACATTTTTATTCATAATCCCATTTAACGATCATGACCACGTGGAAGACTTTCCTTTTTTTTTTTTTTTTTTTGCTTTCAAGGTTACTCTGTGCCTCTGCTGCCTGGGATCACCCTTCTTAAGATCCAAACAAAATGACAGACGAGGAATTTCCTCTACTCTTGTCAGTTCTCTGTTTTGGCAGACTTAAAATGTCTGACTGTTAAAAAGGAAAATGTTTTGTGCCGCAGTGTCCTTCACTTTCTCTCGTGCACGTTCCAGAAAACGTGTATTTATACATAGCAAAGAAATTGTTCAAAACAAGAGTGTGATATTTGAAACCTAGTAGATAATGATGGCATCTGAAAGACGCTGCTATCGGTTCCTTTTTTACGCTGCTTATTTGTTTCGCTGTTAATCGAGCCGTAAGCTTGGTTGACGTACGCGTCTGTAGTACGGCCCACGCCAATGCTATTTTGATACGAGAAGGAAGTAAGAAAAAAAAAGGGGAAGAAGGGGGAGGACCTCATCCTGGTGTGGTGTTTTTGTTTAGGTTGACTATATGGATGAAAATGAGGAATACTTCCAGCGGCAAGTGTCGTACCGCCAGTCTCGCAGGAGATTCCGCAGAATCAACCAGAAGGGAGAACGACAGACAATCATCGACACGGTTGATCCCTACCCTGTGGGGAAGCCACCATTACCCAAAGGATACCACACGGTGAGTAGCAGAGGGTAGCAAAGCCTCTTTTCTTTTCATTTCTTGTTGCGCAAAGAGGACAAGGAGGAGGATTCAATCAAAGGTGTTGATAGAGCAATATTTATCTCTTGCATAGACACTGTTTATGTTAGTGGTCTTGTCCAGTCACACCTGTGTCAAACCACATAGCCTCTCCAGTAGGTGACCTGCTCTAGAGGTATCTGGTGCCAGCCTGTGCACAGCTTGGCTTTGCGTGGGAGTATGCTGGAGGTCTTGGGGCAGGGTGGAACCTCCAGGTCCCAAGTTGTTTTCACTCTCTCCAGGCTCAGGAAACCATAGTGTCATTCATAGCATCCTAAAGACTGAGGGCCATGGGGTCACTGGCTTTTTTTAATTTTTTTTTTTTTTAACAGTGCAGAATGGTGAACTTTCTCATGATCTCGAATTGCTACCTCTAAACATCTGTTTGTGTGTGTACATGCACAAGCTTATGCACTCTTGCATATGTTTGTTTGCTTAATAACGGTTTACATTTTTTAACCTTCATGGATCATGGATCCAAGTCATCAATTGAACATATTGTTAAATATGTTAAATGTTTGGACGATAGCAAGGAATGTGGTTTTCAAAATAGATTCTTGTTAGACATGTCAGATTTCTTTGCCTCCAAAATACAGCAGACAAATGAGATCAAACACTTCAGAAAATGGTTTTGAGTGGAGTCACAATGCTGTTTTCCAGGATGGCCACATAAATTTTGTCTTCTCACTAGAGACCCAAAACTTTTGCCTTATTCATATAATTCTAGGTTGCCACATTTGATAGAATTTGAAATATCTTGTTGGATGGAAGAATGATCCTATTTTTTCCTCAATATGCTCCGTGAAGTAGAAGAGACAAAAAAGTCGAATCCATTGAAAATGGTATGTAGCTGAGAAATTTATCACATCAAATGCACCGTATGTTTGCCAAGATAGATACCATGAATATTCACCTGAACAATGTTGGATTCGAAACTCACTGGATTCGAAAACTAATAGCCCCTCTGGAGCGCAAGGTGGAGCTGCAACAAGCAAAACTGGACAAAGTGGAGTTTAAAAATTGCCGCAAATAATCTAAAAATTGTTGTTGGTCTGCCTGAGAACGCTGAAGGCAATGTTTCTCTGAAACAATTTCTGCAGGGTGATGTACTCTCCTAGGTCGAATTGTCGCCTGATCTTGCTCCTATTGAGATTGATTTTGCTTACCGACTCCCTCACTGCACTCTTGACTTGAACAACTGTTTCAGGGCCATTGTGATCTGGTTTTTGCTCCTCTCTGACAATGAAAATATGGAAAAAGCTGCTGCCAAGAAACAGACCATTTTTAAAGACTCCCACCTGGGACTGTACTTTGATCTGCCAGCTAAAATCATCCATAAGAGATGTGAGATTGATGGGGTCGTCAGAGCTGCCAAATGAAAAGTATCCGTTTATTTGCTAGAAGTGCTAAACATAATTTTTACTATAGTTCTAAATTTATTCTCGGATGGTTCTTATGATTATGTTGTAGCTTATTCTTTGTTTTATAATGTTTTTATTGTTGTGCCATTTACCATCGTTTACTTGGTTTCTTGCTTTGTAGCAATAATTTGTTTTTTTTTTTTTTTTTAAACTTTGGTGGGTCATGTAGCCAGAGATGTCTAGTCTCTCCTTGGGCGCAGTGTTACAGGTCTTGTTTATATTATGGCTTTGTGTTTTGTATCATGGTCTCTCTGTGTCGTCCTCTGCTGCTAAAATCTGTGGGTCATGTGATCTGGTTTGAGTTGTCCCCATTGTGGCTTGACTGAGGTTGTGATTGTTTTTTATTAAAACAGATTCCAGTTAATTTTTCATTTGAGATGCCATTGTGATGATAGAACTTAAATGTGGTTGAATATTATATTGTACTAAAATGAAACTGGATACTTGGTCTTGTAATATCATACTAAAGTTTGAAAAAAGACCTATTCGTATTATTCTTTTTCTTTAACTTTGAATGACTTGTAATTATTCTACTGTTGTGGTCTATATCCATCCCACTCGATCATTTTTGGATGCCTTGCAAGTGATGTAACTTTTTTCTCCCGGTTGTGGGCAACGCCTTTTGTCCCCGTGCTTCAATGATCCAGTGTTGCTGCTGTTGCAATAAAAAAGAAAAGAAAAATAGGGTGTTATAGGAAATATTGTAGATCAACATGCAGCGTTGCTTTCAGAACTTGTGTATCTTTGAAGTCCCAGTATCTGTTCCGGCTTTCCGGCTCTCAGTCTCGCAAGAAGCGGTGAAACTGCAGCAGCGCAAAGCCCGTGAATCTGGTGAAATAGGTGTTGGCTTCTTTTCATAGCCCATATGCTGTCGTACACGTAACTGACAAACTTCAGTCTTCCGAGTTGTTCAATAATTATAGCCTTAATGTGTGTCTAACACATGTCGCTGATTTTGAAATGATGTTTGAGTCATAGGTCATTTTCAATTGTGACACAACAGATCGTTTCATTATATAATTTGTATTTTCTATTACTTTACGGAAGAAGATGGGTACTTTTGTTTGACGTGGCAAAGCATTTCCATTTATCTCCTCCTTGAAATCCCCATAGCTATTGGTTATGGCTCCAATATACCAGAATGAGCTCCCACAAAGGGTCTCAAAAGACTACTGAATGGTGTGGCTGAGCTTAGTTCCCTATTGGGTTCCCTATTCCAGTCATCCTCAAAGTTTGGCTGCTATGCAGATGCACCCAAGTCCCTCCCTTTACAAAGCAGGGATTTGAAGCAACCAGAATATGAATCTGTACCTTGTTATGAGACACTTTTTTCCCAAGATGTGTTGTGTGTCTATGTACTGTGTTGAAAAGATTTGTCTATGTGCCAGTGCATGTGTTGCACAGTACTTTTTATTGTTCTATACAGTGTACTTTTTGAGCAACTGGCAGAAATACAGGTTGAGTGACTCATGAGGCAGTTTCTTAGAACATAGTAAAGATTAAGCTGCTACAGTCCAAAGTTGCATGTGTTAATTGTCTTACCTTTTCATGGTAATCGTTTAATTTTGGTCCCTGCGAATACACAGAATCTCAGCTATCGTAACTTCCTATTGTGTGATCTTAGCTCTGGGGTGTCAATGTTGTTAGGAATGCAACTCATGTCTTCCACTGCATCTGGCCCCGTTTTTTGTTTCAGTAGTCAAATGTACACTGTCAGATGTATGAATGAAATGTATCAGTGTAGTAAAGACTCTGTAGAACTTGTTAAATGTACAGTGCTGTTAAGAAATTTGAATGAACGTGGACAGTACTTGTGTTTGAACTAGGGATGTTGCAGTTAACCAGTTTTAAGATTAACCTATTAAAAGTGTTTGCAGTCTTTACACCATGCGCCACCATTCTTAGAATCTAATGGTAAAACCTTTCATTTTAATTTTGCACTGAAAATGTTCCGTCTTTAATGAGTCGCCTATGTGTGTGGTGTGCTAAGCTCAGCTCACCTTGCTAGTTTAATAAAATTTTAGTTTGAGAGCAGAGATGCTGTGGAAATGAAGATATTTCAACTTTACATCGACCCAAAAGCGCTTTTATATTGGCACTGTGGGAGTATTTTGGATACCAAAAAAATCAGGTGGTAATATTCAATTTATTTCTATAGAGCGCTTCTTCTTATACAGTGACTCAGTTCTGAACAGCAGATTAGGAAAACAACAGATAGCAGGTATATAGTGAGGGTATAAATAGAGGTTACATGTTAATGAGAACAACTATACAGGGTATAAGTGCAATGTGGTACGCCTGCCAGCAACTGAGGAAAGGAAAACATAAAAAAAATTCACAACCAGGAGACAAGGATGAAAAATAAACCTCTGGTGCTCTAAGTGCTAGCAGCTGCCCACCTCTCCTCGGCATTCTACGCATAGAAAAATAGTGCTAGCAGTTGCATCTAAGACATATTGCACTGCTAGGAATCACATTGTTTAGGACATTAAAAGTTGAATAAAGTGATGTTGAGGTGCAAGTGTGCTGATGACATCATCATGGTTTGGGGTCCTCAGCTGCTGGTCTCATCTGGGCTCGCCAGGGGAGGCGGATCAATAATCTGCACTTGTGGTACAAAGAAACATGAATAGAAGATGACAGATCCAATTTGCAAATTGTATAAAAAAAAAGTGGCCACTAAAGCTTCATGCACATCCATCTTTGTGACTGCCAGCAATCCCTCTATACGTAAGTCATGGTTAAATAAGTAAAACACAAACTAAGTAACATTACATCAGTTGTCATACATTAGGGACCACACTTGGCTGGAGAGGTTCACAGCAGAGCAGCTTTAACGTTACTTTAATCTTCAGTGGAGTTAATTTTGCACAGGTAGCACATGTAATCCAACTGTTCATCCAAACATAGACTGAATTATGTTTGCATCACTGCCAGTTTTTGTTTGGCGCACTGTTTGGTGCACTTTGGTTTTCTGTGAATCTTAGTAATGTTTGAATTCAGAAGGTGCGACAGGGAACGGTCTTAGATTGGTCTTTTAATTTTTGGTATGGTGAGACTTCTGGGCAAAGGAAGCTTTTTTAATTGATTTAAGAATACATAGCAGATCATTTCCCTAGTGTAGTCTTGAAATCTGTTTGAGAAGTAAATGGCCTACTTTGCATTAAAGATGTCCACTTAGTGTGTTGTCTTGTACCTATAGCAGTGTGAGTATTTTTTGCCATATTTTTTACACAAGCTATGGTGACAGTGCCGGCTCTTAGATTAGATTGCTCGATACCACTATCAGCTGCAGCTGCTTTTGTCCTGATGATGGTTTTACTGCAGTTCCTCTCTTAAGTCTTGAGACCCCCTCCCCTTTTTAGATTTTGGCAGCCCATGCACCCTTGCATATATATATATATATATTTATAATCACACAGTCAGATTCAGATAAGCATTTTCCCGTGACCCGATTCCTGTGTAATTGGAGCAGCTGATGCTTTGTTTCGAGCTCTGGCTGTTCTACGCTTCCTCTTTTACTCCCCACTTCCTCGCCTGTTTTCACGGAGGGCACAGTCCTTGATCTTTGTAAGGAAATCCTTTTCCTGCCACCCTATTTGAACAGGGAACCGAAAATTTAAAGTGGGCCAGTTTTGCTTCTCCTTTGGACTTGCCAGCCGTGTGGGAATTTCACCACCAGCAAGATTAAAGCAGCTCCTCTGTGAGATCCAGCTGCAGAAGGGAATTCAGGCCTTATTAATAAGTTGGAGTTTTGCCCTTATTGATATGCACTTAGTTTAACTAGGATCCTAAGCTCATTAATTATTGTGTAGCTTGTCTTCTGACTAAATCCAGTACACATACAGACTCCTTTTTAAGTTTAAGTAAATAATTTGTTACCATGATGACGCTGTTTACAATTTTACACCAATGATTTAATCTCAGTGATCATTATTAAAGCAATTATTTTGCATTCTTTAGAAACTAGGACTGCATTTGCATGCGTGTTTTTTTTGGAGGGGGGGTGAATGTTATATGCTCATGTACTTAGCATTCATCATTCATCTCTGCCCATTTCCAGACCCCTTGACCAAGCGATAGGGGGCGCTGGCTATCAGTGAAAGATAGGAGGCAGGTGCAAGTTCGATCATCCTCCACAGGCAGAAGTGAGGAGGTAGTAAGGATGCATCCGTCCTCCTGTGGCACCGTGCCCTCAGCACTCACTGCCAGTGTGTGGAGGGGAGGCCATCTGCCGTCCTGGTCCTCGGCGGCGGATCTCTGGGAGGTTGGCATGTTTGTCACTTCTGCGCTCAAAAGCCTTAAAAGCTGTGAAGAAAAAGCTCTGTTCAACCAAGGTTGAAATGTAAAGTTTCCAAATGAAAATATTTATGTTCTTAAGCTTCTTAAGGAGACAGCTGAGTGGTAGGTACTTGAGCTTGTTAATGTGATATAAAGGCATGAATTCTGCAGTTAAAATCCCTTTTTCACCTGGTCTTTGTATTCATCACACATCCTTTTAGTGAAGTCATTGCTGCAAAGATGTGTTTTACATATTTATTGGCATTTAAAGATGGGAGTAAAAAGCATACCAACACAACTCCAACCCACCCTTTACCCATAACCACACAAAGACTATAAACCCCAAAAGAAGGAAAACAAAACCAATGATAAAGAAGAAACTACTAATAATACATTCGTGTATTTGTGCAAATGCTAAGACAGACACTAAGACGAAGAAAAAAAGATGATGAAGAACAAAGTGGAATGCAATATAGCAGTTGAATATACTTGCAGCTATACAATGTATTAATACATACTATAAAGTATGATTACCGAGAGAAAATGCAAAAGTTATATTCCATAATTGTAGCCAACATGATAAATGTATATCTTTATGCTCAGCTCTTATGATTCTGTGTATTTATAAATGTTTTTATGTTGCTTTTATGGACTTGTGACATGTGAGGGCCTGGTTTGCGATGCAATGAACTCAGGAGTGAGGACTCCTTCAGATCCTCTCTAGCACATGCCATGCTGGTGTTATTTGAAAGCTGGTGAGGCTTTACCAAAGGAGTGCAAAAGGGATGCCTTTCTTGCTGTCTCCACTCTTTATAAAAAGGTTGCGGCTCCCCAGTATTGAGGCACCGTATGTGCGACAAGACCTTGTTTGCCACGAGGAATGATGCCCTCGTCCCCTAAATTATCACTAACTGTTCTAATGACCCAGTCAGTAATGGTTTACGTGACATATAAATTGCATGTTCTTTGTCAGGATGACGTAATGGCGTGTTCTGTTCCCCAGGGGGAAATCAGCAATTTAGAAACGTAATGAAAGCCCAGTCTATAAATGATGGTGGGCTGCAGCAATGCTGAATATAAACTGTATACTAGAGCGCAAATAGAACCAGTTTGGTTTATTCATTTGAGTGCATCAAGCCACAAATATTCCTGTCTTCGGTTTTCCGCTGGTAGACTTGGAGCCAGCGGACAGGCAGGCTGGGGCAGGGCTGCAATTATCAAAGCCCGTAATGCTGCATGGCCAGTGTTAGCTGCATCCACACACGCTTGTCCCCTTGTTTTCTGTACTATGCATTTAAAAAGCATAAATAAAATTGGTTTCTCTTTGTTTGGGTTCTGATTGTATGGTTCGGATTGGGCTGACTTTTTCCCTAGGAACAAGGACTGTTTCACAAATTAGATGAGTGTTGAACTTTTTGTAAACTTCAGATATTCTAGGAATGAACAGAAGCAGTGCTATGACCTTGGTAATGCCATTGCTTCACAAGCCCTGGGCTGTGGGTTTGGACCTGAGTTTGAATCCCAAATAGTCCAGTGGAGTTTCCATGTTCTCTCCAGTTTGGTCCAGTTTCCCGCCAAAATCCAAAGACCTGTTTCGGGAGGACTGATGATGCTAAATTTCCTATTCTGTCTGTGTCTATGTGGGTGGGTGATTGCCCCTACAATAGACTAGTGTCCCAGCTTCAGTAGCCCAGTGCCCTCTGTTTCCAGAAAAGCTCTGGACTTATGCAATTTTGCACTGGACAAACAGTTATTGATAATGGATGGATGCTCTTTTTTTCCACAAAAACATTGTTTTGCAAATGATTTGCTTTAATTTGTACTAAGGAATTTGATGATTGAAGATTTTCCTTTTTTCTAAATGGACCGTTAATTTAATAGTTGTGTAAATCAGAGTCACAGCCAGAGCTTGGTGTCCCACACTAGAAATGACTTCAGGTGCCGTTGTTTCCATATGAAGGAAGTGAGATGAGTGTTTTGAGGGGCTGTCCACAGTTAGCATGCAGTAAGGTGGTGAGGGGCTGTCGTCAAGGACTTCATTCAGTAAATCTGACGCATCCATTGTGCTGGGGCACCAGTGCTGGTGACTGATGGAAATTATCCATGGTGGGGTGGGGTATAACTGAATAGATATGCAGATATCTGGGCTGTGACTTCGCAAGAGCCCCCCTCCCCACCTGGCTCGGGTTGGCGAGAGCCAAATCGGGCCAGCGATTACATCACCTGCTCTGGCAGCCTACTGCACAACCAGGGCTCACCAGTTTGAAGAAAGCTATGGCTGTGTTTGGTGTGAAGGTTTACCCAGCAATCCTCTTTGTGTCCCCTTCCACTTAACCCTTGGTGATACCTCCTCAGAAAAGGGAGCTTTCTTTCCGCCATCATTCAGGAAATAGCTTTCCTGCGTGGTTGCTACGCCAACTGCCTGCAGCCCCATCCCTCCCTTACAGTAAGCATGTTAATGACCTTACTTTCACATGGCTTGTTGTGCTGAAGGGATGTGGGGGGAGGTGGGCTTACTCGCTCCTCACTGCTGGCCCCCAATAGCGCGTTTGATGGCGCTCATAGCTTGGCAGCCCTGAGCAGCAGCTGAAGATGGAGTAGGGGGCACTTCATTGGCTCAGAGAGCCGTCATTTAGTGCCTGTGCGAATGACGGTGGCGGCAGCCAGTGGTGGTGGTGGTGTTGAACACACCGGCAATTCATGGAGGCGGTTCCTCTCCCTCCCTTCCCTTGCAAGGGAACAATGCATGTCTGAGTGCCGAAGCCTGCCTCCCAGTACCAGCCTCGTCAGAGATTGTGCGTGCGTGCGTGTGTGTGTGTGTGTGTGTGTGTGTGCGTGTGCGTGTGTATGTGTGTGTGCGAGCGTGTCACAGAGGGGGAAGAGAGCGTGAGAGTGTGTGCAATAGAAAGACTGCCATTTTACCTTTTTATTATTTTAGATCTGAAATTATTTTGCACATCATTGCCGGATCGGCCACTTTATTCAGTGTGATATGTGTGGGGCTGAGATGAGTCCCAGTATGCACGTAGGCTGAGAGGTGAGTGTGCTGTGCCTGCGAAGGGAGGCGTACGCAGGAAGAGGCTGACATTCGCCTTGGTCATCCAAGGCTCTGAGCTGCGGCTCCCCTTCCTGTCGGAGGCGCCGACTCCGGTCAGACAGCTGCGGAGGAAGACACGGTGGGAGAGCGAGGGCGGGAGAGCGAGCGAGTGAGAGGCGAACCAGGATGTTAAAATTCTACACAGCATACATTGGTTCATTATGAAACCATTAGCAACCACTGCCAGCCATGGAGTCCTGGTCCAGCAAGATAAGAATCTCGTAAGTATGCAGATGCAGCTGATTTGACACCATCGGTGTAACGGGGAGCTGTAAATCTGTTCATAATGCGTGGGAATTGATCTTTCTGCCGAAACGTACAAATTAACGAGTGACGGTTGATCGGGAGACGTGTGGCTCGCGCATGGCTGCCTTGACAAGTGGGGGTCACATCGGTGCGTTCGTGGGTGTTTTCAATACTGCTAGTGCAGTGCACCAGTTGTGTGTACAGATATCCGTGGAAGGGCAGGGCAACTTGTTCTTGCTTGCAGATGATGTTAGGGATGCTGTTTAGTGCTCTGGTTTGTAGTTAAATCAGTTTAATCATCCGGATAATTTGCGATGTTGGGCTTCACTCGAGATGCTTAGACTGTCATATAAAATATCCAAAATGCATTTATGGGAAAAAAATGTCTCATTCTGTTTTGCTGTGAGTATAGTGTTTGAATGCATTTTTTATAATTACCCCATGTATTCATTTATTTTTTATGATAAACATTTTCATCTCCTTTGGATCTTTCTTAGAGCGAGATGTATTTTTGTTAAAAATGCACCCATACATCCGATGGTGTGCTGTATGAGATATGTACTTAAAAGGCCGGCGTGTGCAGGATTTAGTCACTCTCATGCATCCTCTGTGTGCACTGATGGAGATGTCAGAGCTCCGCAGTAACACACGAGCTCTGAACCATTTCGTTTCTCGGTGACAGATATACCCATAATGGAGACCTTGCATCAGTGGTCCATGTAATCTGCCACTTTTTACGCTAGGCAGCATGTGTTAATTTTGCACACAGATATTAATCTGGTAATGTCTGAAGTGTAATTATAATTCAGTTGCAGGCTTCTCTGTTCATTCCCCCTTCAACTTTGCCAGTAAAATGGAGGTTGTCAGGAGCAGCAGAGCTTCTTCTTATGGTTTTTTCTGCACAGCCACCAGGTGGCATAGTGGTTAGGGTCACCACTCTGTGCTGAAATGTTTGAATCCCAACTCCTGATCAGCGTACTTATCATAGTTTGACATGGTGAGAATACACAGCTTTTTAAGTGGGTGAATCTTAAGTTGCTCATATAACATTCTAACTCACCTTTGACAAAGGTGTCAGATAATTGTACAACATACCCTGTGCTGTGTTTCCCTACGTACACATCCTCTGCGATTTTTCACTTTGGATTTTTGATCCTGTTGGCTTGACAGTCTTGGGCATTAGCTGTGGAACTGTAACGTGGTGTGAGTCTTTTGGTAAGCCTTTGCAAATGTCAGCCTTTTTAATGGGGTTGCTGTGGACGGCACAAAAGCAGTTAATCCTTTGGTCCATGGATGTTGAAATCCCCTGAGGAAGCCAAGGCACTCACAGGATGTTGTCAGGCAGCCAGACCACCACCAGCACCTCATGAACACTTTTCAGTCCTGCATCTCGTTCTCCTGGATCAGGTAACATTACATTTAGTTATTCCACTGATACATTTCTCCAAACAATAATTTACAACTGGACAATTTTTTTGTATCAATGGTCGTACAGCTGCAAGTAAGATTCAAGCCTGGGTTCCTGAGTGAAAAGGCAGCAGCTCTGACCACTATGCCACCTGCTGCCCCTCAGGATGGCTTTCTATATTCAGCCTTGTGGAATTTGTATCAAATATTTTGTTTTCCTAATATTTGGACTGGACCGATATAGTGTACACCACAGAGTTACAATTATTGCATGTTGCTATCAGCATACCTGCAAATGCTCTAGGGATGGATCAAAATTAATTAATATAACAATAGCCTGAGGTATGTATATGGGTTCTGGATAGCTCTTGCATTGGACACTTAAGTTGTATAAGTATATACCTTGGAAACCTGTATGGATCACAGTTCATCAGATCTTGGTTGATTGGATGCCCCAGGGCATCAAAGTATTTTATTTGCTTTTCCTTATAGTTACATGGCTATTTTTAACTATACATTCCAAAACTAGGGGGGGGGAATAGGTAAAGTGGAAGATATTGTTAAAAAATTGCATTATTTCAACATTTGAAGTGATTTACTTGTATAAGACTTTAACTAGTATTTAGCTGATCCCCTTATCCAACCTGACATATAATGCTGCGTATACTACACCAAATGTCATTGTCCCATTTATATACCACAGCAATTTAACTCACACATACAGTGGGTAATTTAGAGTCAACATTTCACCTGAACTACGCATCTTTGCACTGTGGGAGCAACCCAGAGCTACAGAAACCCATGCAGTCATGGGAGGACATGCTAAGTCCACATAGACTGAGCTGGAATTGAACCTATGTCTGAATACATGTCCAGGCTTGAGGGTGACAGTAGGAAGAACTGGTACTGATAAACTTGTAATAACTAAAGGAAAAAAATCTCTCTCTCTCTCTCTCTCTCTATATATATATATATATATAAAAAATAAAAATGGAGATTTGATGAAGCGTTTTAAATGTTATGGCATCTTCTTACATGCCGTCATGATCATTATTTTTATTTTTTCCCCCCTTGAGTGCTTTGTTTGGATAAATTAAACATACATTTTTCTATAAAATGTATTTATTTAAAGTGATTCACAAACATAAAACTCTTAACTCTGGTTAAATAAAACTTACAAATAACCAAATTACAGTCACGGCAAACTGATTTTTTTTTTTTTTTTTTTTTTTTTTTTAGCCAGATGTGATACAATAGAATGACTAACCACATGATTTGACCAGAGGATGAACTGTAGTTTGAACGTTTGTAGCCTTTCACTGAATTTGATGAATCCGTGTTTATATGATGACATTTTTTTTGAGCTGCAGTTGAAAAAGCTCAGAAGTTCTTCATGACTTCCAAAAAAGGCATGTGTTACATACATTTTGTAATAGACTATTATATTAATGTTTGTGATGATATGAAATGGTCAACCAGTAAAGTGTTAGGGAGGGGATGAGCAGCTTGGCAGAGGTCAAACCTGCTCAAAGTTGGACAGAGCACTGAGGCATCTGTCCTCTCTTCAAATCCCATTAAACGTGCAGTAAACACAATCCAAAGTTTTAAAGCCGACGAAGGCTGTGACTGGTAATCGGAGGGAGATGAGGAGCATCATGAGAGGCCAACACTGAGACATCAGAAAGGTGGAAACCAACGAATGTCTCAAGCATCACGTGACTTGTTGCACATTGAACAAATGGCACGACTGTAGTGCATTGATGTATTCTTTTATTTTTACCCAAAGTCTACAAAGGCCACCTGGAAGCAAAATGCTCTGAAGAAAGATTACGAGGACATTAGCATGCATGCTAATTGACGGTGGTGGTTGTCTGGCAAGCTGTTAACCAGCTTGATCAGGAGGTGAAGGTCTGTAAGATTGGGAGTGTGGAAATGTCAAAAATAAATGAGCAGAGCAACACTGGAAATAACAGTTTTCTTATTGATTGACTTGTTGCAAGCCATTGGTTTTCTCCAGGTGCAATGTATTTAAATGGATTAGCCTTAGAGCCCTGCATTGCTGCTTTGTATTTTGCAATGAACTGTTACTGCTGCAAAATTTTCTTCCTCAAACTCCCATGTTTGTATTACGCTTGCAAATGACGCGTCATCTGAAAATATCTAAATTGGTTCCAGATCAGCAACTTTCTGTATATTTCAAAATATCATGTCCCACTGTACATGAGATTTGGGAACAGGTAGACCGGAGCCACCGTGGGACAGCAGCATTTTTAGTGTCTAGTGACAGTGAGGTCTGGAGGATCTACCCATTTTCATCACGTGGCTGAGTGCTGCAAATGAAGTAATTACAAGTGTGAAATTGCTCATAACCATCTGCCCCACCCTCTCTACACCTAGCCCTGTAAATGAGATCCTCCACACGTCAAACATGGTGTCTACTTTAGCGGGGGGTTTTCATGCAAATGACCCACAATATATTCACATGGAAATGGATTCAATCATCCTTCCAAAAGCGACGGCCTCTGAAATACATGAGCGCTTCCTAGGCATTTCCATAGCACTGCAGTCACACACAGCCATCTCTGGCAATTAGTCCGTGATCATATTTCCCTGTCCTTTGAACCCTGAAATGAATATGTACCAAATTGAATTTTGAAAATGGCCACTAACAGCCATGGATGCTAGCTATTGCTGTCATTGTGTATTAGAGCAATAATATTTACACTGTGAATAAGAGCAGAAGGAGCATAGTGCATTTTAATGACTTCTGTGTTCTGTCTGCTATTTCATTAAGCAAAGTATAATTAATCAGTTAGAACAGTCTGAAGGTTGCATCTTAAATTTCTTTATATGAGAATTAGCTTTACAGTATTTCCTTCAATTAATGGTTTAGCATTTAAAATGGAGTGTTATAGGCCAAAGCAGGGATTGTATGTCAGGTATGTCAGTGCCTGATGGGGGGATACTCGGCTCATCTGTTGCTTTTTTCCCTTGCATAGCTTCCTGCGGATTTCTCCAAGCACCACCTCCCCGATGGACTTCACCCCCAACTGAGCCAAGTATCCACCAGTCACTCAGGATGTAGCATCACCAGCGACTCTGGAAGCAGCAGCCTGTCCGACATTTACCAGGTAAGCAGCACGGACGTACTGTCGTCAAGTTGAATCATCGATAGTAATAATTGCGCTTATGCCACTATTGTTTACAGCACTTCTCCAACGTTCAACATTGCAATAACTGTAATCCTGCACAAAGCAGAAAACTGTTCAAAAAGTATAGTTTAGCAGACAGTGGGATGTGTAGTGGTTAGAGCCGTCACCTTACACTAAAAGGACTAGGGTTCAAATCCTTGCTCTTTTGGGACCCCTGGTTAAGGTTCTTAAGGGGGGCAGGGGACCCTTAATGTTACGTAGTTTAACATATGCACCAAAGATTCAAAGTCACCTTGGACACAGGTGCAAGTTGAATACTGATGGGAGAGAAATTGATTTGACACGCATTTACTGATCAACACTAACTGAGAAATGTACAACTCATTTTTTTTAGTATGAATCTCTTTACTTGCTTGCTAATTAAAGGCAACACACTGAAAACCTTCCACAGATGGATGGTAATACTGTCACGCAGAGTAGTTGGCAGGTATCCGGCTGCATTTTGGCAAATAACTTCTGACTTAATCGGACGTAATCCTTTTACAGTTTCTTGCGGGGGGCTCGGTTGTGATGGGCTTTAACCTTAGCCACATGGAGGGGAGCACCTAGTAAGCTCATCTTGACCAGGGGCCACTTGCTGAATCCTACTTATTACTTATTCCAACTGTCCATCTTTCTCAAGTGACCACCATAACTTATTGGTACTTGTTGCTTTATTCAGTTATAAGACAACTCCTTGTGGGAGTTATTTAAAGTGACTCACATATGGGGGAGGCATACAGATTTTGCTTGTCCTCAAACTTGTGCCACTGTTAAACCTTTTTTTCTTTTTTGATAAGTTTAAATGCCTGCATACATAGATGTATTCTGTGAGTGAATAACATTTTTCAGCATATAGCCCAACAACAGCACTCACTAAAAAGCTATGCATCATCTCTTTTCTGGTGACTCACCTCAATGACAAAAAGGGAAGAGGGATAAATGTAATATAGGTTACAGTTAGTGAAACCTAAATAATACATACATCCTGCCACTTATGAACAATTTAGGTTTTATAAAAATCAAAGCCAAAGCCATAATACATAAAAATATCTCTGACACTTCTGTTCAGTCTTGATAACCTCTTGTAGAGCACAGGATCACGGTGGTATGCTTTGTTTTCGAAGTGTGTGAGATAAGGTACACTCTTGATGTGAAGCTACTACTACAGGCCAATGTAACACTTTAATTTTGTTCCGTTCCAAATTAAAACTATTTTAAAATTGCTCATAATGTCCTTTTTGCTGCCAACAAGTGTGTTCAGTGTTCGTCAGCTTTGGGCCATCAACAAGACCAAAAAAAGTTCAATAAAGCAGATGCCCCTCGATTGATTTTACATATAAGGTTATGTAACAATTTTAGTGAGACTTTTTATATTTTTATAACCTTTGAGCTGTATTAAAATTATATAGAATTTAAAGTGAGTAAAAATAAAATATATTTTCTGCACAAATTCGCACTGAACACCAGTTGTCATCCCGTGAAAGCCCATTTTTTATCCTGGTGATAATCACGGACACTCAGGAACACTACACATGCTGTGAACACTGGGGAAGAGTCATTTTCTGTGTGACTATTTGGCCGCCAACTATTGGCAGCACCTGTAAATGCAGGTCATTTTTGCTTTAGAAGTGTGACGAAAATGCAATTAAAAAAACCGAAAAAAGGCTGCTTTTCGAAAATTGTTAACCTCAATGTCCTTAATACAATGAGCCAGTGCATTGCTGTTATTTGTACACTTTCTTTTTGTAGTAGTACTTTGTGTAAATGTAGGAGAGCATATCCCTGCAGTTTATACCATGAACCAGTTATTTGCAAGTTTTGGCTTTACGCATTATGTCAATCCCAGAATTCCCACGCAAGTTACAAGTCCACAGTATTCACATTGAAATTCAGCATAATTAACATTGTAATGTGGAAATATGCTTCACACTAAAAAATCACCATAGCTGATTTCTCACCAGGTACTATATGGGCAGGTGCATCCACATCTTCTGTGTTTGATTTTTCTATTTCTGTTATCTTTCATACGCTTTAAATCAGTGCAGACAATCGGGTTTGAATATCCAAATTTGTTGCATGATTTCCAGATGGGATGAAAATGTGTTGCTTCACAACTCAAAGAACGGCCAACACCAATTCCCATGGCCTCCTCAAGTGTGAATTTCCTTTGCGTTATGCTTCAGTCTAGTGTATGAAAATGCTCGACAGCTCAATCCCAAGTGGGTGATTGACTGCATCCTTCACATATCCAGCAACGATGGAGGGCTGTTTTATCTGTCTCTGCTTAAATCCTGCAATCGGTACCTTCAGAGGGCTTAAAGCATGATCCACAAATAGAGGGTAACTCTCAGGCTAGAACAGATGATGCACTATTATAGATAGGGAAGATGAGGGTTTCACTGTCAGACCTAGATATATTGATGATATTTGATATTTTTAATTATGTGAAACCATGCTACTAGTCTGAAGTTCCATGGATTATATTTACTGTTCATCTCTACATGGGCAGACTAGAACGGGGCAGAGGGGTTCAGTTACATGACTGCAGTGCATCTTTTTTATGTTTTTTTTTTTTTTAACATAATCTGGCTTTCAGTTAACTGTTCCCCAGTCAAGCAGTCTTTCTGCAAAATGTTTAAAAATGATGCTGTGATGCACAAGACTGTCCAGTTATTCAAATATCCGGTAAGCTGAGGTGTGGTCTTATGCAGATGAACTGTGAACTTAGTGAATAAGAAGTGGTCTGTCTGAGTGTGTAAATGGAGGCAGTGTCACTTTCTGTGATTTAGAATGTGATCTGTTTAAGGTGACCAGCTTGTGTGAGTTTTCAGATGTCATACCAGCAGTGGACTTTGAGGGCTAACATTTTAACCATGTGCCCCTTGATCCCCTCGCTGTAATTTTCTGTAATATTCAAAACAGTCATCATTCACCATGTTGAAAATCCCCACAGTTCTCCCTGTGCTTGCTGGGCATTTACTTGATCTGGCGCTGGAGTCCCTAGTCTGACAGAGCCTTGAAACATTTATGATTTGTGCAGCCGTCATTTAGAAAGAAAGGACATGTATTTGTGTGAGCCTGGGAGCGTCAGTTAAAAATTAAACACGGCAGACAGGCGGAGCTAGAGAAGTGCGTCTGGGACAGGCTTCTGCAGTCAGCCTGCTGCAGCACAGCCTCGGGTCCTTCATCCTAGAGCCCTTTGTCATCTTTTTAGACATCATTCACAGGTAAGAAGAGCTCTATTTAAACCTTTTTGCATTTTTTCCACTCTAGCTTAAACTAGAAATTTGTTACAGTTTATTTTTGGCCATGCATTGTAGCATGGTGTACTGGTGAGATTATCAGATAACCTCTGATTTTATTTATATGCGATCAGGCTGAAATATTTTAACAAAGCTGTAGATTACAGAAGCAAGAAGAATGAAAGACCAGGGTATAATGTGCTTAATGGAATGATTTTTATAGTAAATAAAGCTGCTACCTCCTGCTAGAAAGACCTGGATTTGAACTGTACTGCTGTATGTGTGTGAATCACTGTAAGTTGAATTGAAGAAAACAGTCCACTAATTTGTATGTAAAGGTTCTGTATGGACTGTTTGGACACCCATTTGAGCAGTGATTTCTGTCTGTCTTACATGTGAAATTCAGTCAAGGTAACACCCCCCCCCCCCCCCCCCCCCCCCCCCCCCCCCCCCCCCCCCCCNCATGTGAAATTCAGTCAAGGTAACACCCCCCCCCCCCTCCCCACAGACATGCATGCCTCATCACAATCTGCTCTCAGGCAGGTGAAGTGGCCATTTCAGAACTGCTAATGGTCACTGATGATGGTGAAGATGATGGTGTTCACGAATCGTTCCCTGAAGGCTGCGCTGTTTTATCAGCACAGCACAGTGCCTGGCCCCTAAATCTCTGACATGCTTTCTGATAAAATAAATGTTCAGAATCGCATCACATTCAATTTCTCTCTGCTTTTATGATTCTTTCTTCGGGTTCAAAAACTGTTCTGTGTTGCTGCTGTCTTTATAACTATGCAGTGAAATCAACTCATAGTATTTGATCTTAAAAACCTGCAGTTCCTACCTGCATTCCTGGATCTTTTTGTTTTTCAGGACATATTTATTGGCCTGTAAAGAGTTAATTATTTATTTATGTTTTTATTTCAAGGTATAAATTCAAAGTTTTACTCTGGTAGAGTTTCTGTGTTAAAATTGAGCATGACCCAGTGACTACACTGTCTTGCAGGCCACCGAAAGCGAACCTGGGGACATGGACCTGAGTGGGCTGCCAGAAACAGCCGTCGACTCAGAAGAGGACGATGATGAGGAAGACATCGAAAGGGCCTCGGATCCCCTGATGAGCCGGGACATTGTGCGCGACTGCCTGGAGAAGGACCCCATGGATAGGACAGACGATGACATTGGTGCGTCAATTTACTAGGAGTAAAGCGCTGCCAAGGGTCAGGATGGATGCTATGATCGACAATTATTAAAGTTCAGGACAGCAGTTCCCTTTGACCAGTAAAAATGTATTTGTCCATTCAAAAACAAAATTTAGGCATAATGCTAGTTATTGAAGAAAGTTTATAATGCTCTCTCTCTCTCTCTCTCTCTCTTAGACTTTAGTCTTTGTATCCTCTAGCCCTTTATCCCAGATGGTGGTGACAGAAAGCAGTGCTCATACATTGTACATGCAGTAAGTTATTAAAACACCTTTAAACATCTGCCTTGTGCTGCTCCTCCCTTCAGAACAACTGCTGGAATTTATGCATCAGCTGCCAGCCTTTGCCAACATGACCATGTCTGTCAGACGGGAGCTGTGTGCTGTCATGGTGTTCGCCGTGGTGGAGCGTGCTGGTACCATTGTGCTCAACGATGGGGAGGAGGTCAGTGAGGCAACTAGAATATTCTGTGGATTATGGTTTAATGAAGCAATAGAGATTGTTCAGAAGTAGCTGATGATTAATACCTCCAACCCTCTAGTTGAAAGCCTGTGACCTTAACTGCTATGCTAAACAATGACATGATGCTACATTCTTGTCAGTTCATATTCCTGAAAACACATTCCTGTATCTCATCCAGCTGGATTCCTGGTCAGTCATTTTGAATGGCTCTGTGGAGGTAACCTACCCTGATGGGAGAACTGAGATCCTCTGCATGGGCAACAGTTTTGGTGTCTCCCCAACCATGGAAAAGGAGTTCATGAAAGGCGTGATGAAGACCAAAGTGGATGACTGCCAGGTGGGTTTGTTAGATTAGATAGACAATTTAAGTTATATGATTCCTATGCATGCAGTAATTATAGGAGATTAAATCTACTGTCTGTTTTTCCTTTCAAAATAAATTTCAAGTTATGGTTGTTTGAGCCTTGAAACTGCTCACCTAGGCATTCTTGTCTGTTTGGTTCAGTTTGTGTGCATAGCCCAGCAGGACTATTGCTGTATCCTCAACCAAGTAGAGAAGAACATGCAAAAGGTGGAGGAGGAGGGTGAGATAGTGATGGTAAAGGAGCACCGTGAGCTGGATCGTACTGGCACCAGGAAGGGCCACATAGTCATCAAGGTTAGTCACATTACTTGAAGCATAATTTAAACCACTCACTTTTCTCTGAAACTGATGTAATGATCTCTGACTCATTTCTAGATGATAAACCAATATTTTTCAGAAAATGAGATCTTGGCATCCTTACATTGTTTTGTTTTGTTAGTGTACTGGTGTGAATAGTATTAATGCTTGTATGTTCTTGTCACATTATCTACTAAGTCTGTAACATTGCTTTCTCAGGGAACCACAGAGCGTCTCACCATGCACCTTGTAGAAGAGCACTCTGTAGTGGATCCCACATACATTGAAGACTTCCTGCTAACCTACAGGACCTTCCTTTCCAGTCCCATGATTGTGGGCAATAAGCTCCTGGAGTGGTTCAATGATTCCAGCTTAAGGGACAAGGTACAACACCGTGGCATTGCCCTGCCTGAAAAAGAGAACATTTTCTTTCAGTCTTGTATCCATTTTGTCCCCAAGTATTCTTGAGGCTTCCTGCAGTTAATCACGTTTTTCACTGGTACCGTAAATCATGCAGATAATTCAAATTAAGGAAAACTAATGTATATGTAAAATAAGTTATTACATAGAATTTTATTTGAAGGCAATGTCAGGAATTTGGAACTTGATATGATTGCTATTTCCTATTTATTTCAACGTTCAACTGCCCCCTCCAAGGTGACGCGGGTCGTTTTGCTTTGGGTGAACAATCACTTCAATGACTTTGAAGGAGAGCCAGCAATGACACGCTTTCTGGAGGAGTTCGAGAACAATTTGGAGAGAGAGGTTTGTCATTCACCACTTCACTGCATGCAGCCAAGCACTATTCTATCTTCATTTTTTTTTGCCTTCTCAAAGTTGGACAGAAGACGGGGCTTTCTTTTTTAAATTGTCTGCTCCCTTGTTTTTGACAGAAAATGTGCGGGCACTTGAGACTGTTAAACATTGCCTGTGCTGCCAAAGCCAAACTGAGAGTTGTGACCTTAACCAAGCCTTCAAGGGAAGCACCCCTGCCCTTCACACTCCTCGGGGGTTCAGAACAAGGCTTCCGGATCTTTATCGATAGCGTGGAAGCAGACAGCAAGGCTGCTGAGGCAGGCCTGAAGCGTGGAGACCAGGTAAGGAAAAGCACAGCTGTTTGCCACTGGTCAGCCAGGACTTGGGATGGCATTGCACAGTTGCACAATTAGTCATAAACACAATTTTATTTAAATAATATTCAATATGCCATACAGAAAATCCTACAACATGATGCTTTCTTTTGATGAACCTTGTAGGTAACATTACACTATTAGTCTCCAAGAGCCTCACCCATCTAATTATTGGACTGGTGTCACAATTGCAGAACTCCAGTTTAACAGGTGCTCTTCCGTGCACTCTGTTCCCAGTATGGCCCTAATGAAGGCCATGGAGTCGATGTCAGGAGTATCAAAGGCTATGCTCTCTTCCTCAAGAGGGAAAAACACTTTGTGCTTTCTTCTGTGCTCTCCTTTAGATCCCTTCAGAAATCAAAAAAACATCTTTATCAGCGGTTCACTGATATTCTTGCTGTGTCCCCTCACTTTTAGATTCTGGAGGTTAATGGGCAGAACTTTGAGAATGTTCCTCTGTCCAAAGCCACTGAGATCCTCAAGAACAACACTCACTTGTCTATCACTGTGAAAACAAACCTGTTAGGTAAGAAGGAAGCAAAACACATAAACTCTTGGATTTCAGTGAATAAAGCAAGTACTGGCCAGATCCAGTGGACCAACTGGCAGAATTCAAGATAAGCTCTATTTATTCTGAAACGCCATTGCCTAATTTGTTGGATTGCAAAGGCAGGATCACGAATTCTGTATTTTTACTTGTTATATAACTTGATTTTGGTTGTGCTTGAGAACAGGAAAGCTTTCATTTTAGTGTCTGGATAATAATGACTCCTCTGGGTTAGCAAAATGGGATATTCTTAATTCATACCCTTAATTAACTGGTGTTTCATACCTGCTTTTCTTGCAGTGTTCAAGGAACTGCTCGCCATGCCACCTGAGGAGAAAAGCAATGCTCCACACCTTCCTAAAATTGGGGACATCAAGAAGAGCAGCCGCTACTCCATCCCTGACCTGGCCATGGATGTGGAGCAGGTTATGGGCCTGGAGAAGGGCACCAAGAAGAGCAAAGCAAACACTGTGGGCGGCCGCAACAAGCTGAAGAAGATATTTGACAAGACGCGCATCAGCATTCTGCCCCAGAAGCCGTACAAGTAAGTCCTGATAATGATGCATGAAGGACATCAGTGACAGACTTCATCATATTGTAGGTAACAACACATATCACAGGCAGCCAGGGAGTGACGTACTCACCAAATAAATACACTCACCTCTCATATAATGGGATCCCATACAACATTGTTTGAAAATATATATACTTTTTGTAATGCAATGGGCTTATGATTCAGTAAAGTAGCATTTTTGGTCATTATGTGGTTATTTTTCTTCCACAGTTCTATAATGGGGTCACCTTTGCTTTTGTATTATTTCAGCCAGTGGCAGGTTTTTAAATGGAATCTTTCAGTTCAGTTGCTGTGTAGCTTTCAGGATATTTTGCACACTATTGTAAAACAGCTTAATGAGTGAAACAATCATAAAAACTGTGGACAGTGAGCAATAAAAGTGATTGTTTAAACAAAGTCAGTTGTTTGTATGGCGTTAGATCAATCAGTAGCTTCTGGAGAAAACAGTTCTGTGGCCAGTGCTGTTTCACTGCTTTTAAGCTGTCGGACAAACAGATAAGACTTCGTTTCAGTGCGTAGTCATCTTCTGAGTGCGTTTGCAAAGTACTGCATTCACCTTGGAAAACTACTGTAATAGTTTCCTCCCAAGTTCCAAAACTCAGTTTAAAATAAGTGAAAGGGAGCTCTTGAACTTCAGATAATACACGCTCTCTGCTCCACATCTACTGCAGAAATAGAACTTTTTTGATAGTGATGGATTTTTAATTCAAAAAAGAAAGCGGAACATTCACTTGTGAAGCACTTCTTCAAAATTTTGAGATTTAGGGTTAGTTTAAAACTTTAGGTGTCTAGGAATAATTTAGACAGCTTCCTACAATACAAGTTTTCTATTGGTAATGAATTAATTAAATTATAACAAGATTAAAATTAAGAATGTTATTGTCTATTAAAAAAATCTTTTATTTTAGGTAACTTTTTTTTCTTGTGCCAGCTCATAGGAATTGGTAATTCTGTGCCCTCACAACATATATTTGATTAGTAGAGTAATTTTACAAAATGAATTAACCACATTATTTGAGAGAAGAGTTTACTTCAGTGAAGTAGTGTAGCCTAAAACTAGCACACCCTTCAGGCCTCAATATACATGCAGTAAATTCTTGTTATGCAGTAATCTGTACCGTATGTATTTAGATATTTCATGACTATGATGTTGGACATACATCAGTTGAACATTTCTAAAGTGAGGCATCCCCAACTGTGCAGCGATGTAGCGCTTGGCCTATCTCAGGATGACAGCATTGTGGGAATGAAGCAGTCAAAGCAGATCCCACCAGCGCTCCCAGTGAGTGGAAACCTCTCCTCCAGCAACCCGGACTTGCTGCAGTCCCACCACCGCATCCTGGACTTCGGAGGCTCACCTGGTGAGCAAGTTCTCTTAATCCTCAGCCGCTTGGTGATACTTCAGACTCTCAAAACACTCATAAATTCTGCACTGAAACACATTTGCGCAAGATAAAAACAGAGCTACGGTGTCTGATAGCAGAGCCTTTTTCAGTGTACTAGATGTACTGGTGCTAAAGGGTGCATGGCATCGTGTATTGTACATTTTAAGAGAATCTTTAAAAAAAGCTTTGATAAAGTTGGACCGCAAGTCACATAACGGTTACAGTAGCAGTCAGGAGGAGCCACGTTCAAATCCCTGCTCCTGCTGTAGCACCAGTTAGCAAGGCACTTGACCACATTTGATCCAGTAAAAAATTACCCTGCCATATAAATGATAAAACCATTGTAGCTTACTGGTAACACCGAGTAACTTAATGTTCCAGCATAACGTGTTTTGGAGAAAACAACCAACTCAATACATAATAATAATGCACGTATATGTTTTGAGAAAAGAACACTGTCGAAGCAAACTGGTGGTTTTGAATGTTAAATTAATGTATGAATTTATATTTGTCTTTCAGCCCCAGTTGTGTCTAGTAAGTATTTAATTGTCTGTCCTGGGGAATTCCTCCTGCTTTGCCTTCATGTGCTCCTCAGCTCATCTGCTTTTTGAGAGCTTTCACTACTTTCTGCAAGGGGTGTAATGGAAAATTAAGCACAAAAAAGTATCTGACTTTGTCTAGAAAGGCAGTAAGAAGGGAACATGAGATGAAACCAAGGTTATTTAAGAAACCTGCCTGAAGTGTGAGGAAGTACACTGCACTCTTCAGGGCAGATCTGTCCATGTCTTTCTCCACTGGTTTCAAAACTGGATATACACATTTCTAAGTGAATCATAATATTCTGAAAAACTAATACCTTCAGAAGTATGCAGATATTGTTCCAGTAATACCCCTGCTTTCAGCTTATGTTAATCAAATTTATTTATTTTTTTATTTTCACATGGTGATAATGACAAGAGGCATAACTTGTTTGGGTTCCTAGATGGGGATCTTCTATATTCTTTTCAAGCAAGTTTTTTAATATTATTAGTCAATTGTTAAGTTGTCAGTTTATTCCTGACTACAAATTTTCTGCGTCGCCTTTCTCACCGGACTGTTTTCTCTGTCTGGAAATGAACCCGTGTTTGTGTATTTGTATGGCATGTGTTTTTAACTCTTACATTCACATGTGTTCCTTTACGCAAGAGGCAAAATGCATCACAGTGATACTTCATTCTTTGACCCAGCTGCTTTCAAATTGACAAACAGAACCTGAGTTTGCAGGGTGTTGTTTGTT
Source organism: Arapaima gigas (assembly GCA_900497675.1). Classification (NCBI taxonomy): domain Eukaryota; kingdom Metazoa; phylum Chordata; class Actinopteri; order Osteoglossiformes; family Osteoglossidae; genus Arapaima; species Arapaima gigas. The sequence goes on from UFQX01000046.1 coordinate 135,042, forward strand.
TGGAGGAGTGAGGTGGGGTAGGGATTTAAATGGGAGTATTTAAACCCATATGTGAGAAATACAAAATAAGAAGTAAATAACTTCTTTGTTGTGTTGCTCACAGAGCTGTCACCTTCTCAGTAAACTGATTTATCACTAATGACTAAAATGATATATCCATTGTAATAAATATGAAGCTGCTGCAATACCATCATTGTCTATTGTTATTCAAAGGAAACCAGTTTAAATAGGTCTTTCTTAGATAGGTATTGATGCACATAATTACATTTTTTTTGCCAGTAAACTCCAGATGTTTTTTTTATTTTAGTTTCAGAACAGCTGGACTGATTACCTGCTGTGATAATTTCTCCTAAAGATTTACCAGATCAGGTGCTGAAGGTTTTCAAGGCAGATCAACAGAGCCGCTACATCATGATCAGCAGGGACACCACCGCCAAGGAGGTGGTGGTGCAGGCCATCCGGGAGTTTGCACTGACAGCTGCGCCTGAGGCCTACTCTCTTTGCGAGGTTTCCGTCACACCTGAGGGTGTCATCAAGCAGCGACGCCTGCCAGAACAGCTCTCTAAGCTGGCCGACAGGATCCAGCTGAGTGGCAGGTTGGAACTCCAGGAAAAAAGCCTGTAGAGCACATGCTCAGAACATACTTTAGATGTTAAATCTGATTTTTGTTAACAAAGGACAGCAACATAATGTATGTGTTGGAGTTATGACACCTTGTCTTGGAAAGCTTGCAGAAATGAATCTGAATTTCTGTGTTAGCTGATGGCTTCAATTCTGTATTATGCCCTGCAATGTAGATACTACCTGAAGAACAACATGGAGACAGAGACACTGTGCTCAGATGAGGATGCCCAAGAACTCTTGAGGGAGAGTCAGATCTCCCTGTTGCAGCTTAGCACAGTGGAAGTGGCGACACAACTCTCCATGAGGAATTTTGAGCTCTTCTGCAGCATTGAGCCCACTGAGTACATTGATGACCTCTTCAAGCTTAAGTCGAAGACAGGCTCTGCTAATCTAAAGAAGTTTGAGGAGCTGATCAACCAGGAGACCTTCTGGGTGGCCTGGGAGATTGTGCGTGAGCCAAACCAACTGAAGAGGATGAAGACTGTTAAGCATTTCATCAAGATCGCTCTGCACTGCCGAGAATGCAAGAACTTCAACTCCATGTTCTCAATCATCAGGTAAACGTACAGGTGCACGTGCTCAGTGTCTTGTGTTTCCCTTGGTTTGTACTCCTAATGTCAACACAATATCTAGGATCCACAGAGTGAACTGGTAGTCTGTTGTGCTTTCCTGGCCAACGTTGTTCTGCAACTGGGCTCTGTCTACTTTTGTGCAGCTGCACTGTAAAAGATAAGATATCACAGTATGGTAAAATTGCACTTGTTCCCCAGTGGGTTGAATCTGGCTCCAGTATCCAGGCTGAGAGGAACATGGGAGAAGCTTCCCAGCAAGTATGAGAAACTCTTCCAGGACCTCCAGGACCTCTTTGACCCTTCCAGGAACATGGCCAAATACCGCAACGTCCTGAACAATCAGAACCTTCAGCCTCCCATAATCCCTCTCTTCCCTGTCATCAAGAAGGATCTCACATTTTTGCATGAAGGTAATCAGCAAATCGGTCCTTTAATTTTCTCTTTTTTTTCGCTTATTGTTAATATTACATTTTCTTGGGATAATGTAATATTTCTGTGTTCAGGGAATGACTCAAAAGTGGATGGTTTGGTTAATTTTGAGAAGCTAAGGATGATTGCCAGAGAAATCAGACATGTCGGACGTATGGCTTCCGTAAACATGGACCCCGCACTGATGTTCAGAATGAGGTAAATAGACGCCTTGCTGCTGTGAAATGTCATGTTATTGGGGGTGTCTGTTGTTGCTTTTAGTTGTCTCAGTTTTATGTAAGAGACATATTTTTTTCTTTTTTCTATTCCTTTGTACCACCACAGGAGCAGTATTTATGAGTAATTCATGTATGAGCCATTCTCTTTAACCCACATTTTTTTTGCCTTCAGCACTGGAAAACTTTCCTTAAGTCTTCAAGTCCTTTGAGCTGTCCTTTTGTGTGCTCCCATGTTTTGGGTGAAAGCTGTTGTGGTTCTAAGCTTTAATGTCGTGACACGACTGTTTTATACACGTCTGTGGGCTTGTGTTGTGCCACATCCTGGTTTTCTTGTCCTACCTAAGCTTATGTTCCTCTCTCCTCTCCACCTTTCCTCCTGCCCCCATACTTCACTGTTCATGTCTATTACCTACAGGAAGAAGAAGTGGAGGAGTTTGGGGTAAGTCTGGTAACCTCTGTCCCTGGCTAATGACACCTGCTCTTGTCTGTTTGCCTTTCATTTCTGCCCGTTTCTGTTTCCTTTGTACACAGCAGCCCTCTAGACTTGTGCCTGCAGACCCTAAAAATGGTCACTTTTGCTTCTAATGGTATCGTAGTAAAATTGCTTCTAAAATTATAGTAGTAGCTCAGTTGCCCATTGAGGAACAGCTATTGCTATATAGTTTTGCTGTAAATGTGTTAAAAATTACGTTCTGGGCCATCTGTAAACAGACTTGAGACTGATAAGAAGGTCTGGATTTGTACTATTTTATAAGAATATATATTTCAATATTTTATTGAGTAGATATTTAATTTACTTTTACCTGTGTTTAAATGTTTGTGTACGTTTATTATAGTTGACACATTTCTCCAAAGTGATTTCCCATGTTAATCTACTGTTAATGATTTACACGCTTATTCAGCTGGCAATTTTTTTCTGTATGAATTTAAATTACCTTCATCAAGGGTACTACAGCAGGAGGTGAAACTGGGTCCATTGAACCCAACACTGTTACTCTAAGTACTGCGCCACCTGCGGCTTTATTTTCATTTTTTAATGAGTTCTCACAAAGAACATGAAGGAATTCTTTTAAGACTTAAATAGCAAAAGTGACAAGGTTTTTAAAGGTCTTCATATGCAAGTCTGATTCGGGCAGTGAGTCTTGCCCGTAAAGCATGCCTTTCACCAAAGCAGTTTGTGTTTAACATTTTTGCATTTGTAGGCAGAATGTCACCTAGGTCAAAATTCTAATGTTCAGCATTTTTATTGTGTTCTAACTGTGTAAACAAACAGTTAATTTGCTGGTGTCTCCAACTGCATGAGCTGTTTAGTTCTGCTCCAGTGAGTTTTTTTCTTTGACTTGACTTGGCATCTAAAGACAAGCTGGCCAAGGTGTAGATAAACAGTCTCGTTGCATGTAAGGCTGCAAGTTCTGGATGAGCATTTGTAGTAAAGCCCCTCAAAAGGGGTGCCAGTTGACTAGTCTCCCCCCCTTGTGTGACTTCACTTCATTTTGGAATGCAGCTCCCAGGTGTGATGTGAAACCAGAAGAAGACATGTAGATGCATGTTTGCGTGTGAATCGGTTCCTTTTCCCGACCCCGCGATCCTTCTCTCCAAAGTGCCCTCACACGGCTTCTCCCATGTTCAAGCAGCTCACTGAGCCAGGGGAGCGCCAGCGCAGCCATGCTGGATGTGGCGCAGGCCGGTGGCCACAAGAAACGGGCGAGACGCAGTTCTTTCCTCAACGCCAAGAAGCTGTATGAGGATGCACAGATGGCCCGCCGCGTCAGGCAGTACCTGACCAACTTGCCACTGGACACTAGCGAAGAGACTCTGCAGATCTTTTCTCTGCAGTGTGAGCCATCCAGCAGCACACGTGAGTCCTTTGCATTGCCACCTGCAGCACGCGCTCAACCCACAATACGGCTCATATACCCCGAGATACATTAAACTGTGCTGGTTGAGCCAAAACTCAGGCTGCAAATCATGGTCAGCACATTCATGTTTACCGTTAAGCGTACACATTTCTCCAAAGCAGCTTACAATGTTAAGCTGTTTATAATGATTTATCCACTTACACAACAGGGTATTTTTTAGTGGAGTAATTCAGTGTAAGCACTTTGATCAAGGATAATACAACAGGAGGTGACATTTCACCTGGTTCCTTGGAGTGCAAACTGGCAGCTCTAACCACTAAGCCACCTGCTGCAGCCCATAAATCATACACTGATGTACTACCAATAGTCCATTTCTATGTCACCCAGCAGTTTCATATTTACCAGTGTTCTTGCCCAGTTTGAGTATGCTCTTTGTATTACAGTGCCCAAGGCCTCTGGCGACAGGCGGAAGCCAGATACATCTCCAGTTGTCCCACGATCAGCCAGCCAGCAGAGGGCAACACAGCATAAAGGAAGCCCAGGCTTGCAGCCAGCTGCTGGGTCACATGGTGCCCCCCTGAAGAAGGGTCCTGCCAAGGACTCCTCAGCCTTTGGTAAGACTGTACATCTATCCAGGTGTACATCTACATCTTTTCCAGGACATGGTGTACAGAACACTGTAAAGAGCCCCACAAAGAACCAACAAAATCACATAGTGACAATGAATTACATCTAGTATTGTTCATCCTGCTGGAGCTACAGGGCCATCTAGTGGTCTTTATAACAGATAGCTCCAGTTTCATGTTTTATTCTTGCAGCATTTACCGCAGTCGCCAAATGGGAGTCTGTTGTAGGAAGCAAGTTTTTGTTCACAAAATATTTAGTTAAAAATTTTAAGCTGAAAATAATCTGGTATTATCTTCCCAGCTCTTGTGCAGCAATTCCTAGAAACATAGGACATACACATATTTTACCGGGTTTATACTTGTGCTTTCTAGTTAAAAAATGTCCTTTCTTCAAACTTCTTCCTTTCTTTTTGTTAAATTCCAATTTTAAATGAATTCGGTTTGATTTAAAGGTGGAAGTTCCCCTCAGGCCTTGAAGAAGATCTTGTCAGAAGAAGCAAGTGAGCAATACAAAAGGCAGGCAGAAGACACCGTGTCCAACGCCTCGTCCCATCTCTCCTCCCCACCAACCTCTCCCCAGTGCTCCCCGAGGAAAGGTAGTACATGGATCGGTTGTTCTTATGTAGGGGTTTTGCCTCTGACTGAATTTGTGTCAACAGCTGGTCTTTATTAGAAAAATATTGTCTGAAGTGCAGTCTGCTGTCAGACATGACACAACACTGCCACTGCTGGAACCCAGGGCTGTGCAACACTGCCGCTGTTTTGGAACCATTATGTCCTGTATAACACTGACCCCTATCGGAGAATTTCTTGCTTAGTTGCAGGTAGACTAAACCGCTAGCACAGTGTTAATTGTCAGATGCAAGTTGGTAACTTGATTCGTTCTGAAGTAAAGCAGAACCTATAGCTTCTCTGGGATCAGCGTGGCAACCCTCAAGAGGTGTGTTTGTGGTATAACGGAACAGTGCTTTTAGTGCTTTTTGCAGTCCTCGAATTATGTTTGCTGTGGATGCTCACAGGTCAGTGTTTTTTTTTTTTTTTTTCCTCCTGCTTCTCCTTCCACAACAGAGGCAGAATGTTGGCAGTTAGCGCTGTTGCCGCAGTTAGCTGGCATGCTGCCGACTCCTTGGTTTACTGCATGGCACTGCCTACTCACGCACACTGATCCTTGAAAGGCTGCCAGGGCTCTCCGACGAGGGTGAATTTACTGACCGTTGTAGAATGTTATTTATACGTCCTTGGTAAATTTTAGCGCGCATAGCTTTTAAAAATAGCTTAATGTTTTTGGTGTGTGCTATTACGTATGATGTAAGTCGTCGTGTTTTGCCAGATTTTGCTCGTTTCTAAGCAACAGTAACGTATCGCTGATGTAACTAATTTTCTGAAGGGAAAGGTGATCACAGCAAAATACAGCCCTGCACCTCTGTGTGAATGGGTTCTGAATAACCCAAGATGCCTTGACTGACTAACCAGCATAAATTAATGAGTTAAATTATAGAATTGTTGGGTACAGCTGCTGCCTTCCAATCGAAGGATCTGGGTTAGAATCCCTGCTCCTGCCCTAATGCCCTTGAGTAAGGTAGTTACCCTGTGTTAATACAGTAAAAAGTATTTAGCTGTTAAAATGGGAAAATAATTGCAGTATTTTAGAATACTCTACAAACCGTAACTGACCTTAGACAAAGGTGTCTGCTCGAAGCTGGTGGATAATTGCAGTTCTACTGTAATGCCTGTTGTGTGTGAGGTGGGTTTATTGGTGTTGTGGAGCACTATATCAGTGTTATAATTTGAAGAGTGAGTGTTGAAAATAGGCAGGTTGGGGCACTGTCAAAATCGCATGCTGCTGATGAACCTTCAGAGCATCACGAGGGCCCTTGCTAACTACTGGCAATCAGCACCTCCCCCACCGCCCCCAGTTGCCATAGCAACACACTGTGACCAGCATCATGAGAGGTCATTTTTGGCGTGGCGGTCATTACCCCCTGTCTGTGTGCAAAACAAGGAAATAAACAGGGAACTGCACTGTGGGCTCAGTGGCCGCCTACTTTCTCGTGCAGGCTACCCACGTGCCGTGGACAACTTCTCCGACTCAGGGCACAGCGAGCGGTCCTCTCGCTCCAGCCTCGTCAGCAACTCCTCCTTCGACCTCCTGCAGGAGGAGCGCAGACAGAGACACTCCATCAGTGCCATGGAGGCCAACATAAGCGGGGCCAGAATGGAGCGCAGGGCTACACTGGAGCCCGACCAGTACAGCCTTGGGTGAGAAAAGCCACATCCCTTAGAGCCTCAAGTGATTTGGCAACAAAATAAAATCCTGCACCTGTTGTCAGACAGGAAAGCATAAAAAGTGTAAGCTCCTAATTTGTTTGTACAGTGGGCGTGGAGTACTGGTTAGGGTCACTGCCTTCCCTCACTTGGACCTGGGTTCAAATCCCTGTTCATGCTGTACTCACCCTGAGCTCCAGAAAAAATTGCTAAACTGTAAAAATGGCTAATGAGTATACATTTCTAGCATTGTAAATTGCTTTGAAGAAACCATCAGTCATAAGTTAATAACAATAATAAATAAAAACGAGCAGGTAATAGCAGTTGTTCAGGACCAATTCATGCTCCATTTGAATGGAAAACATCAGTGTGTAAAACATGGGTTTTTAATTAAATAGCATGCATTGTTTTCCATTTGTAATAAGTTCTCTGTTTGCTTTAGCTCCTACTCATCGGTGGGTGAAGGCCGGGGCTTGTATGCCTGCTCCACGGTTCTCTCGTCCCCAAGCCTGGAGGAGCTAAGTCAGGATCAAGGAGACCGGGCCTCTCTGGATGCTGCAGACAGCGGGCGTGGGAGCTGGACGTCCTGCTCCAGTGGCTCTCACGACAACATCCAGACCATTCCACACCAGCGGAGCCCGCTGGCTTTTGGGCACACTCACCTCGACGGCCCCGCAGAAGCAGCCAGCCTGTGGGATTCTCTGCCTACCTCTGAACATGGAGTCAGGGTGGGCCAGGGCACCACGGAACCGGGCCAGACGAGGGGCCGCTGCTGGGGTGAAGACTCAGAGGGAGACACGGGGACCATCAAGCGCCGAGGGGGTAAAGACGTGAATCCCGAGACAGAAATCAGCAGCCTTACACCTTCTGAGGAGTCTAAACAGCATGGCCGACCCGCTCACGTAACCCCTCCATCCTGCACTTCTAAAGGGCTTATTGGTAAAGAACTTTCTACTGTTTGTTGATGATGGTGGCAAAGCTGTTGCAGGTAGTGTAGTGGTTAGATTCAATGCCTGAAACTGAAGGACATATGTCTGAATCTCACCTCCTCCTGTATTGTATTCAGCTACCCTGAATACCCACAGTAAAAACTGCCTATTTGTATAAACATGTCTATGTAGACACTGTGCAAACTTGATGTTGTGAGTCATTCTCGGGGGGGGGGGGCATTGAGTAAATGATAAATAATATTGAATGATCATAAATAAGTAATAATGAACTTGAAATCATGGGTGTTTCCCACAGTATAAATATACTATAATTCTACACTGATGGTTTATTACAGTTTATGACAGTATTTCTTTTCATAGTAGCCACCCTTCTTGGTAGGTTGGAACATTATTGCCGGTAATAATTTTCATACCTGTCAGAGTGATGTACTAATGCTTATTTTCTTGCCCGTGTCCCAGCACGCAAGGACGGCCGATTTCGAGAGCCACCCCCGACGCCACCAGGCTACACCGCTCTGACTGTTTCAGACTTTGTCGAGGGTCAGTCCCACGTTGGACGGAAGCCCCCTGACTATAATGTAGCACTGCAACGGTCACGGATGGTGGCACATACATGCGACTCCCTGCTGCCACCTCCACAGCCAGGCCCAAGGCCCGGGGTTCCACCGTCATGGAGTAGGGCCCCTGACACAGACCCCCAACACAGGGGGCTGCCGGCAGAAGAAGAGGGTGAGTCCTTGTCCCCAAAACTTGTTCCTCTGAGGAAGACAGTGGCTTATACACCTGAGACTCCCAGGCCATGAGTTACAGGCAGGCCAAAAGCAGGTAAAACCCTCCACTCTCTGAACCTGTGCATGTGCAGCACGCAGTGTGAGGTCCTCAGCACCCAGGACCCGTGTGCAGGTTCATGCATGTCAGCACCACCTGCCTGCTGCTCTTCCGCTGCATTATGGCCATCCTCATTTTTTGTCACCATATTTTAAAATTTTTTTACTGCTTTCCTGTAAACCTATGAGAGTTTCATTGTATTTTTTAGTCATCTCGCCATTTGTGTCCCATAATTCAGATTTTATTTTCCTCAGTGGTTCTTTCAGGAATGTATTTTGTTCTCTGCATACGTGTTTTATTGTAATGTGATTTTTAAAAAATGAACTTTTTTAGCATTCGTATCTATTTTCCAATGGTAAGTCAAATGAATAATGTTTCAAACACACTTGGTTAAAGTTGTTAAAGGAGCTGTAAAACTGATACACATTCTCTTCTCTCGCAGAAGATGAACAGGTGTCTGCTGTCTGAGAAGGTTGCAGTCTGCTGGATGTACTTTGCAGTGGCACAAGGACCTTATTTTGTTTTTTTTGATGGGCCTCTGTTCCCGAGACCCCCTCCCGTCTACCTCTCTGCTTCATAGCAGCAGGCGGGGGTGAGGTGGGGTTCTGCATGACCTCACGCGCCCAGTGCTGCGGAACCAAGCAAATGGGCACCGTCTTGGCACTTTGGAGAACTGGGACACACAAACAGCTGGAAACGGCGTTGGCACTTGCTTTCTGAACAAATAACCTGTTACACAAACTCTCCCTTTCTGTTTACACACACCATCTCTACATGTTTCAGCTTTTGCTGCACTTTTTAACACAGGTGACACTGATAATAAACAGCTTTTTTTCCCCTTCCTCCTAGCTTCCTTACAGATTTTGATGGAATTTGCTGCACTCTCAGAAAAAAAAACAAGCAAAAACTGCAGATGAGCCAGGTCTGCTGCACTTGTGTGTGTGTGTGTGTGTGTGTGTGTGTGTGTGTGTGTGTGTGTGTGTGTGTTGGGAGAGCCATTTTCCTAATGCACATTCACAATGACAGTATTATTTTAACTCTGAGCATTTATGGATCCGGTTGTGTTTTTCCGGGATGGACCGTATCAACAGCTGGCCACACCACCTGATGCTGCCGATCCTTTATTTGCGGAACTCTGTGGATCGATTGGTTTCTCACGCGACGCCTGCAGCATACCTGAATGAGGGGAGCTCATAACAACCTGTGTGCTGCTGATCGAACCCAGTTTGAATGACTGAAGTACAGAATGTTATTTTTGAGACTGTGTAAAACAAAACAACAGTTAGACTGCATTAGACTGCATTTGTAATAAATGTGCGGAACTGCTCCTATTTTGATATTTAGTAACTGTTCATTTCCTTTCAGAGTTCAGCTGATCATATTGATCAGTGGGTGACAGTTATAGATGACAAAAGTGACTGCAGTGTTTTTCACTGTATTGTGCAACATCAGTGCTTTATTTAAATGTTCTTTCCTATTGAGACACACAATGTTTTGAATGTTTATTTCAGTTGTCAATTATGCATTTGTAATTTAATGTTAATATGCATTAATCACATCCATGATAGTATATGGAGATTGTGTGCATATAGACAGGCAGAATCATAGTTATAAAACAAGTTGAACCAAAATGTATAAGGTAATAGTAAATAGAACTGCTACTTCAGTTCAGCGTGATGTTATGTGTAAAATGTACATTCAACTTGTGATTCCCCCCCCCCCCCCCCCCTACTTTTGATACTACTTGTTCCTGTATGTCTTTTAGAAAGACAATTGGTGGAGTCTGTATCTTTTTTGTATTTTTAATACAATAATTGTAAATACTGGTTATATTTTTGTTGAAATTGTAGAAATGTACTGTTTATGCCTCAGCATCCAGTTTAAGTAAAACTGGGGATCAATAAAAATGAAAATTAAACATGCTTGAATTGTACTTGTAAGCATTTCTCTGGTTTCCTACATTTAGTCACTGATGCTGCTTTGTTTGCCACCACAAAATTCTATTATAGACCGTTTGATTTGTTGTTAAAGCAAATGTGAAATCTATAGACTGCAGCATTGTGTTCACTGTTTTGTTTAGATGCCGCCTTCATTCTGAGTGATTTGCTGCATTTACGCAGCTGAGTGTTTTACTACACCAATTCAGGGTAAACGCCTTTCTCAAAGGTCACACAGCACAGTGCAAAGTCAGTCTTGGTCAACCAAATTTCAAGCGATGGTGACAGATGTTGGATTGGCTTCACTTCGGTAGAAATGTTCCCTGTGGGTCTTTCATCTGGCTGTTAATAGGCTGTACTGTCGCAGCAAGCTTCTGAGGAGAGCTCTAAAGTTAAATATGACAACTGGTATTATTGTGATACCAGCACAGGAATTGTACCCAATAATGTACTGTATGGTTTCCCAACCTGGGGATCATGAACTACACTAGGGGTCACTTGGTAAATTTGATTTGGGGGGGGGGGTGTTCAAAAAAATATGGGATGACATGCATCCCAGTGAATTGAGGATATAGCTGCAGGTTTCATTTATTGTACCCACTTGGTTCCTCAGTTTTCGTGGGAGGCCCCCCATACTGCAAATGATTTTAAAGAGATGATATGTATAACATGTAAAACAAGGGAAAAGATTTGGGAAGCAATGCTGTACTCTATGTGATTAAAATCCCCTAATGTACTCATTCCTCACATAACAGGGTTAATTCATTCATGTAATCATCCCATTAGGCAAATTCCCGTTTTGAAATGATCAAATTAGCATTACAGGTATCCCGGGAGATGCAGTCTTTGACTGGAATTTTTGCATATGCATGTGAATTTATTTAATATCCATTAGTGAGTTGCCACTAAATATGCGACTGATTTTTCACCTTTAGCAGTAACAAGAGTTGAGTGTGGGGGAATTTGCACTGTAATGGTAATTTCATCTGTAAATTAAGATATTTTGCCTTGCTGGCCGATTTCCAGAAAAACATTACTCGTAAGTAAAGGGACACCTGTATTTTTTATAGGAAAAGCAAACAGTTCCTGGATAAAAATGTCAACTAAAATTCATTAAAATGCCAAAGTGATGGGTGTTTTATGCAGTCCACTGAGGTGCTCTGATGCTCCAGGCTGTGGCAACATACAGGAAGGAGGGACACTGTCCTCATCACCCTTTTTTCCATACCTTTGTCCAGCAGTAAGCAGGTGCAAAACCTACAGCACTTCTGCGTCAGAGAGACTCCACAGCCCCAAACTTCGCTGTGTCTAGTCCCTGTTTTCCCACCAGTCACTCTTTCTGTAAATATCAAATGAAACACAACACACCTTGAGTCATTTTGTGGTCTTTCTCCCTGAAGGAACCTGACATGTCACAACAAAGTACCTGAGTTAATACTGACGTGTTTCTAGTGTATAAGGACTCAGATGGAAAACAATATATCAAATATTGAGATAAATAGAAACCAATAATACAGAAAAGGAGCAGTGCATTGATAAATTATAAATCATGTATAAATAGAAAAACGTGCATGCAAATTTAAAGGCAAATAACTTTCTTTTAGACTCAGCGCATTCCTTTCACCACTCTGACTTGCATTGTTTTCCCTGTTGCTTTTGAACTTGTGGATCAGGACTACAGGAAAAACAATGCAAGTTGGCACACGTGTTTGTGAGTGTAAGCGACATGTTCGTTTCTCATGAGCTGAACATTGTTTTGAATCTCACTGGTCGGTAACCAGCATTTGGACTGCCCCTGTGGGACTTTGTAGTTTATCAATTCACTTTTTTTTCTGAATTATTTTTTTCCATTGACTTTATTATTTGATTTATTGTTCTTCAGTTTAATCTTTCACTGTTTGTTTCTTTTTTAAAAAGCACTCCGGGTCCTCCATAAATAACAGTAACATTTCCACTAAAAAAGCAGTCAGTATCAAAGTAAATATGCTCACAGGTTTTACTGGTTTTAGCTACCTTCTGCATCATAGCGAAAGTCAACAGACCGACACGAGAGCATTTATTATACATTTTGTGGAATGGATTATCTTGCAGGGAATAATTGGCTAATAGGCTGGATTTCCATATGGGATAGTAAACAGGAGCCTACATAGACGATGCAGGGGAACATAGAAACAGGGATGTTGGGTTCCAAAGTGTTTGATGTAACCTAATGTACACTTCCAGCCTCCCCAAGTTTAGTGTTAAATTTGCAAGCTGTTTTAATTGGCTGGGAAGAAAAAAATTCTGGATAAACTGGATATTTCCAGTTTAAAAGGTGTTTTAAATCCAGTGTAAGGAAAACAAATTAAAGAGACAGATAGACAATACTTTATACAGCTTCTTAGATTCCTTGACTAGTTTAAAGTTAAAGAACTTGGCCAATAATTTCAGCACAAGCAAAAAAAAAAAAAAAAAGCCTTGTAGACACTTTTGTCGATGCTGCTTAACTTTTCATGCTTTTGAAAGTCACCCAGAAAACATCCCTGCCTGCTGGGGCTACAGCCTCGGCGCTGCTTTCTGGTCAGGAGCTTCTGCAGTGACTGATAAGCAAAGAAGTGGGACTGTTGTGGGAGGTATGTTGTGCAGTGTAGCCCTGGTGGTCTCCATGACTGCGGCATGAGTCAGTGTCCAGCCACAGCTGCAGCTTTTTGGCTGCACTGTTGGACTTTTACAGGGTTCCTACTGGGCCGCTGTCGCAATTGATTTTGTGTGTCTGGTGGACTCTGTTTTTCAAGGACACTGGCCATCCTTTATGCCCCAGTTGATAAACCACCTCCCAGATGTGCTGTATCGAACCTCAAAGTTGTCCGAGAAAGCAAAACAAACCAACAGTAATGTGTTAAAACAGGTCACCCATTTGAGCAAAGAGACATGTAGTTAGGAAGATTAATGAAATGTCAAAACCTTGTTTTTTAACAATGTATTGAAAGAAAACTGTGTTTGTAGAGACGTTCTACTCTTTGGTGTTATGGCTGGTATGGATAAATCTGATAAATTGGCATAGAAAATAGACTGCAGACTTGCTAAAAATGCTGAATAAAAGGTAATCACAGCTTTTGCATATCTGTTTCAAATGGCACATCGGACACAGGTAATCGTGTGCAGTTTTTGACGTACTTTGCCAAAGGCGTGAATGATCCTAGATTGACCTCTACTGAGGGTCATCACAGTTCCGAGTGAAATCCCCCCCCTCCTCACGGACTCAGATCTGCTCTGGAGAATCAAGGCACTGGCTAAAGAGTTTGGTGCTGAGTTTGTTCCAAAGAGGTCTGAGCTGTGAAGGTGAACCCGCAGATTGGAACACTTCCACAGGTCGCAGCTTCCAGTTGAACATTTCTTTTTAAAGCCAGCATCTGTCATTCCATCTGTTGGATCTCCTGCACTTCAGCAAAAGTGCTGTTGTAATTTGTTGAGAACATTTAAATAAACTTTCCGCAGGAAGCCTTGATGGGTTAAAGAGACACGTAAAGGCTGGCTACAGCTGAATAGGACAAATCAGTGGCTTGTGAATCTAACATTTAAAGCCAAGTAGATTTGCAGATGCAGTTTTTCTCTGAACACCAACAGTGCCCCAGTGAAAGTTCACAGAGCATCCTTCTGGAATGCACGCTGTGAATATGTAACACATTGACTGTCGCGACAAGAGTAAAAACTGTCGTCTCCATAAATGCACGTGAGGTCAGACAAATAAAATAATGGCTGCCCGGGCACTGTTGGGCAGCAGGTGCTGCTGGTAGTTCCCTGTTGCTGCAGTGAAGATTGGATTCCAATTCCGTGTGTGCAGAGTTTGCATGTTGTCGCCATGTTCATGCGGGTTCCCTTCAGGATCTCTGGATTTCTCACAGCCCAAAACATGTTATGGATGAAATGATGAATGTTGCCCCAAGTGTGTGTGTGTGCATGTTGTGTTGTGTGCTTTGTTGTATAAATGGGTAAATGTTTGCAAGTAGGCTAGTGCATCTTACCATGGTTAGTTACCGTGGATGAAAGCGGCAGGTAAATACCAATTCTCTTTCTCACAAACTTCCATTAACCGCTTGTCCTTTTCAGCGTCGAGGTGTGAGGAGCCACTACAGTAAGAGGGAAAACCCTGGGCAGTAAATACTAAATCAGAACGCTTTCCAAGGTATGTTCAGAACTTATTTCGAAGACAAAATAGAGTATGATAAAGTTGTCATGTTACTCCTTAATAAGAGTTTGCTTGAAAGATGAGCTGTACAGTCAGTAATGAGTTGCACAAGGCAACCTTTATACGTTTTATCATAATTCACTTTTGGAATACTGCCGTTCTTAAGGAAATGATGTTGGGCCCAGTCTAAGATGCAGCTGAAAGAATTGAAGCCCAAGTCATCTTTGATGGAGGAGATTTTTGTTTCAAATCCTCATTGTGAAAATGACCTTATCAAATTAAATATCTGAAAACTCATGAACTACAGGCCTGCAAAACACCTGCGTTTCACTTCTCAGGTCCAACCATATTTTGCTCAGACAGCATCAATATTTTCCATGAAATGTCTAATGACTTTTCAAATGCCTTTATTGTTTGCTTCATTCAAACAGGACAGCAAAATTCTTTGAATTATATATTTATCATGAGCTTATTTGAAATGTAAGCACATGGGGAGATGAGTTATAGTAAAGGGAGTGAAACATCTGGAAAGATATCCACCAGCTGTCTGTTTGAATTGAAATGAGGAGGTGTCTATATGGTTTATATGCAATGGGAGTTAACTCCTATAATACATCAGTTAAATGCTTAACTTTGAAAAAGTGGCATATAAAAGAGACTTTAGTGGCCAATACTCCCCTTTGGAATATAAGTATGGTTTTAGCAAATAAAACCTTCGATGTCACTACATTGTGTTATAATGAAGGTACAAAGAGTGCTGTGGAGTTTATTGGTGATGCACTAAATCTGGACAGCGAGTGCTGGAAATGTCTCGGTCCAGCGATACCCGGGGGATTTTCTTTCGCTCCTTTAGATGAGGGGTCTTGTTTAAAATGCACGGCCATTTTCCACCAAATTCCCCCACATTAAAACTAACCTTTAGTTCTTCAGTACACTTACAGACACACATATTCATATCCAGGCCAGACCTGGAGAATTGCTCTTGTTGTTTTCTTACGCATTTTAATTCCGCCATTGAAGACAAAAAAAATGGGCAGAAGAAAAAAGTGATGGACAAGTTTAATCTGTCACCGACAATTAATATTAGTTGACTTGGGCACCCAGTAGAGGATGTGATGTTTGAATGTAGCTCAATTTCTTGCTAACATTTGAAAGCACTATGGCCTTTGGTGACAGCCATTTTGTCACAGCTCTTTCTCTCTGCGTTTTCTTCTGAGGGTTATTTTTGGAGTACAAATTCACAAGACAGATCTTTAAAGAGGATTTTCCTGTTGCGCCCACTTCGCAAGCCTTTGTTCATGTGGAAGTAGTCACTGCGGAGAGGGAAATTTCTTCTTGCTCCTTCACCTACTGTGTGGAATGGCCAGCATCTTCCACCTTGCACCACGGCCCTGGGCCAGCAGAGATGCGACGTGTCACTGTCACACTCAGGACACAGGACGACTGCTTTCCAGTTTGTATAACTTGGTCAGTTTCCAATGAGCAGTGACAGAAAGCTGGAATTTTGTTTCAAGGTTTTCTATTCCTCCTGGGATTTCTCAGTGAAATGAACCCCACCCTGGATCCAGAGAACCTGAATGATCTCTTAGTGGCTTTCCATACATTAGTTGCAATTTTGAAAACATTGCATCACTATATATCTACTGAATATCATTATTTTTCTCGTTTTTTTCCAATTTTACTCTGTTTCAAACGTGTTGAACTGGTGATGTGCAGTAAATTCATCTTGTGTTTTGGAAGGAGCTTTTATCTATCTGTCTGCCTTAAGAAGGGGAATTCTTAGTGGCGAAAGGAAAATTGTACTAATTACACTTAAAAAAAGTGTAGTTTTAATGCATCCCCACTTAGTGAGGATAAAGACGCGTTTACTTGTGCCGGCGGGTTTATTTAAACATCGGGCAGCAGTGCATGAGCGTTGAGCCTGGTGCTCGAGAGGTGCTTTGCAGGACCAGTCTCAGGGTTTTAAATGCCATTAGTATATAAGCAGAGTCACATGGCAAAGAAACCGGGCACGTACAAGTGACAGGCCACTGGTGCCATGATGCAACTGTGTGGAAAGAGGTCCTTTCAGACTGTAATGAGTGCCAACTCCCAAAAGAAAGACCACCTCATGACAATCAAACCGAATTTAATAAGAGCAATAAGGAGGTGTGCAATTTAATATTTGGGGATATAAACCTATAGTTAATGATTATTGATTATGACTGGAAAACTGAATGATGTGTATTAACAGTGACAGTCAGAGCTGGCTTTAGTGGGGTGTTTGTTACACCACTGTCGATGATAATATCAGCTCTGAGATTATTTCCACGGTTAATAAAATGGGTTTCCTTCCCAACATTGCTCGCCTCACATGCAGCCAGAATGAGGTTCCAAGATGCACATCCACAGTGATCCACTGACAGACCTCTGTGCCTCTGAAGTTTGCACACACCTGTCCTCGCACTCACTGCACAGATGGGAGGAAGCCGGTCTCATCAAGTCACACCTGTCTCACGAGACACACGTTTGGTTCAACAAATCACCTGTCCGTCAGGAAACAGACGTGCTCACTCACCACACTCTAACTGAAGATGGCCGTTTCTCACGATGCCCCCCCACCCCGCCCTTAAGGAAACAAACACGACACCACAAAGCTCAGAAGAACCTGTTGCGACCCTTACCACTGGCTTGCGAACCAGCAATTGTTAAGGACCCTTTAACATCCCCTCTTCAGGCCAGAAACCATTTCCAAAGTCAGCTGTGATTTTCATGTCTGTGACACCTTTTATTATGCAGGCTGGGAGCACAAGTTATTTTTCAAGCTAGCATCATCGTCTAAATTGTTTCAAGCTTATGAGCGGCGCTGAACTGCATTACAGTATTTGCACACTTGCTCTTTATGGTTGTGGCTGCTTTACTGTGTGCCAAAGGATTGTACGGACGGATCGTTTCTAAACTGCACGAGTGATTTACTCTGGCGTCTGCGAACACATATTTTATCTGTATACATAGAGAAATGATGATGGGATGGTGACTGGGGCAAATATATTGATTTTACTCTCACCCATCAGGCATGTTGTCAAAGAACAACAACAACCCCCCCCAGGCCCTCCCATACACATTCACACACCTCATCTTGCCATCAGCAATACAATCCTAGTAGCAATACCACTGCGAGGTTAATAACATTTCAGACATGGTCAACCGCCTCTTCCATGGCAGCCTCTGTGAGAGGATAATTGTTTTGCTTGGTTCTCTGCCTCGGAATTAACCGATTGTCAGTCTGATATGTCGGCATGAAATTATTTCCTGGTAAACAAATGCGGGCGACAGACAATCTTTTCCATCCATCTCATTTGCAAGCCTATTGTAGCACTGCCTGATATTTTCTGGAAGACAATATTCCTTGAAACCCCCAGTCAGCGGCCGTTTCGCTCGTCTCCTGCAGGTGGCACTGTTTTCCAGCACAATGTCTCCTTGTGTGACTTCCTGGTGATTTTTAGCATATCACATTCTCTCTCAGCTGGGCATATCAAAGAGTAACAGATAGCCACACTGCGCCGCTGAGACCTGCATATGGAGTGTGCAGTAAAGTGTAGCCGCTCGGGTTCTCTTTTCTAAATGTATTAAAGGATCAACGGCGTGCTGCAATGTGAGAAAGGCCTGCCCTCTCGCAGTGCCACCCTGGCTCCTGTTATAAGAACAGAGAGATGTGGATGGATGGATGCCATCAGGGGCACTTTGCTTTCAGCCTCATGGTTTAGTGAGTGTCAAAGGCAGCGGTGGAGAGGAAACATAATACTAATGTTTTCCCCTAATTGTGTGGTGCCTTCATGGCCAGGAGGGATGAGCAGCCTGTTGGCTTTTTACCACCTTCCCCCCTTGGGGGTGTGTTTGCTTCCTCTCCGCCGTTGCCATGTGGATTCTTCCTGTGCTTCGTATGAGCCGTGTATAGTTTCAACTAACTGCGCTTCAGTCCTTTCTGCACTGGCCGGGAAAGGTGCCGCGCAGAAACAAACTGAGCGAAATAAACCTAAACTGAAAAAAAAATTCATCTGGAAGCCGGTTAAGGAGACGGAGTGACCTCGGCTTTCTGTCACTTTCTGGCGGGGGGCGTGAAGGGACGTAAGGCTAAAACGACGAGGGAGTCTTTTCTTAGTACGGGGGAAAAAAAATTGTGTATCCGCACATTTATAGTGGACAGGATTAGGGGGTTACGGCTCTGACTGGACTTAATGGACTTAATGTCCACCTCATTTCTATCGACGCCGTGTGCGTTTCTTGTGAAATGGTCGCCCTGAGCTGCCCTGTGACTTTCTGCGAGACTCCATGCATGTGCGCGAGTGACATGTGCTGGACCTGCGTGCTGCCTTCCCCTCTGCTGGGCAGCACCCACATGCCCACACCACCCTGAGTGGAAACACGGATCCTGCAATGTTCCTCTGGACAGTGGGCTTTCATGTCTCAGGCTTAAACAGCATCATGCATTCTGTTCTAAAGTGCACTCACAAGGACTGTGGAGAGCAGAGACAGAGATGATGTCAAGTTTGATGTATGCAAATGGCCGTCATTCTTGAGCCAACAGTGAGAGTGTAACCCTTGGACGGAGCGCCCTTTCCCTCCGTTCCAGCTCTGTTTCATGACTTTGGCCCCTGCAGCTCAGACTGGAGTGAAACCCAAAGCCCTCATCTTTCAGGGAGGACACTGCAGCTGCCAGCTCATTGCGCCAGTATTTAGAAGGAAAGGAATACTTGTGCTGGCTCACTGCAGCAGTCAGGCTACACTGAGTCAATATCAAAAGGAATTTCAGGGGCCACTTTGAATCAGATCCAAAAATTTGATGTATGAATAGTTACTGACATGGGTTGAAAAGCATTCTTCTCTTTCAGGGTGGATATGGTCACTGCTTCGATTACTGCTTCCGTGTCCAGAGGATAAAAGCAAAGAAAGGGAACAAAAGCAATTCAATACCTGTAGACTGCTGATGGTGTGACTATATGGCAGGTGTCAGCATTCCAGGCTATTTCATAACATCCGCTGTCGTTCCTCGGGTTTAGGACCAATTCGCTGTACATTTATCATTTGTGCTTCTGTAATTGTTTTTTTCCTGGCTACTAAAATGCGCCACATGCCAGATATTCTTTTTTGGAGTTGGTCGGGATGACCATTGCTTTGCTTAGCTTCTTCAAGAGAGCCACGGAGACAGGAACAGCCATTGAGTTATCGTTCGTATGTTTCATCTATAAACTATGTTTTGATAGACCATAAAATAAGGGGAAGCAATGGGCAAAAACATAAACACTTTGTGAGCAGAAGGTAATTCACAAATGTGCACCAAAAACATATGCAGCAATTCTTCGGCATCAGAAGTCTGAAATTTTGCTGTAATGGCTCAAAATGTATATCTATATGCAGTATCGGTATCCAAATGAAAAGTTTTGCTGTAATGAATTTCTATCCAAAGCTTAGCCATAACAAATCAAAAGATGAATAAAAGAAAAATGTACAAATTAAATATAGTACAGTACCATATAATAAAGTATGGATTATAATAAACTGTACTGTGTACTGTTACAAATTTATTGGAAGCCAGATGCGGGTCACCAGGTGTGTCAGATGTTTCCACCTGTTTTGCTCTGTCTGAACACATTTGCACCGTGTCACCACATTTACTACACATTTAATTTTTTTTTTAAATAAAGCTATTTATTTAAATGTCGGCTGCTGTGCCAAAAAATGCGGCGGACGTGGAAAGAGCCACTTGGTGTCCGAAAAATTTGGTATCCTTAGTACGTATTCCTTGATGCTTCTCAGATCTTGGCCACCTGTTTTGATGTCCTTCCTGCCCAGAACTGTGGTCTAGAAAACCAGACGACCAGCGATCAGGCCCCCCGCTGCCCCCGTAATTGGCAGTTAGGGTTGAATGCTGTCCTCCAACCACAGCCCCAGCTGGCCCGGCCCTTGGGAGCGAGACAACCGCCTAATCACCTCTCATAGTGCTCCGCTTGGCCCAGGCGATACAGCCGTGCTGGACGGGGAGATCAAACCCACCAACATCCCATCAAATTATCTCCTGACCACCTTATCATGCATTTATACACCTGGAGTGAGAATGCAGAGCAGTAAACCTGCAGGCAAGCAAGGATATGATGAGCATTCGCAAGTTAAGAGCTTTATAATTTGTGGTAGAGTCATGCAGCCAGACCCTGTATCAGCGGCGCCATATGGTGTTGCAGTTAACATTCAGTTCAACATTCAGCAGTGACCCTGCCATTGAAACAGTGAAAATGAGTGGTTGAGGATTATCAATATGATAATTACTTTTCTGAAAAGGGCACTCATTAGGATTTGTTGCATGTGCCAAAGAGCGGATCATTTTTTCTTTCCTGCGTTTGAGTTTGTAACGGCCTGTAAAGATGTTACACGGCAAATTTAGAGAACCTGCGCGTGTTTTTTTTTTTCCTGCCTTATGACGTGTTTCTGTGCAATCACAGTCTCTTCAAACTGGGCCGTGATTTGAAACGTTGCCACGTACAGGCGAGGTCCTCAAAAGCGGGAAAAAATTGATATGCAACATAGAATGGATCCCTAAATGAAAGAAACTATAGAAAAAGTGGGGAGTTAGTGCTGCATATGACATAAAAACGTGAGGTGCATTGAAACCTTTGCGACCCACCCAGCGTAACAACGGAGCGGTGCCCAGTGTCTGAGAAACTCGCAGAAAGTTCTACTTTTCTATTCTCCGGACGTATTTCATCATGCAGGCCTTGGCAGGGGCTGTAGTGCTGATTTAGCTTGCGATTGTTTTGCTAACAGCATCTATGGTCTGCGTATCTGAACATAGTCACAGTAACAGTCTGCTGAGATTTCACTTTTAATTACACATCAGGGGCTTTTCTAGCTCAGGGTATTTGGTTTTTTTGTTTTTTTTTCCCAGATGATAAGCTGAAAATATGTCCTAAAAAACTGCTATTCTTTTCATGTAAAAATCTGCAAAAGGTCACAGTTGGGCTGAATGTTGCAGCTCATATGGTGGAAATGGCGGAATTTGCGTGCACTTCTGCACTTGTGTTCGGCACAATAATCCCGCTAAGATGAGTATCTTGAGCTTCTGCAAAGGCGAGGATGTTCAAGCTGTTTTTTCCCCCTAAGTTGTTTAATTAATTTTCTGAGAAATAAATGGAAATGTAATATTGTGACAATTAAATGATGTATCAGTAAGCATTGCGTACAAAGCTGTGTTACATCCAGACCACCCCTTTAGGCTGGCGTCATATACATTTACGGGAAATACACAGTAGTTTATGCTGTGCACAAATACACAGATACAACTCTATTTATGGAGGGGCTCGGATTTTCACAAGCATTTACATGCTAGATAACCGATGCTACAATTTTTAATGGGAATGTTTGCTAAGGTGAAAGATTGGGCTTCACATTTTTTCTCTCAAAGGAATCTGTAAATATAACCTTGGCTGCCATAACCTTCAACCTCTTATGAGAGCCCACCTTTGCTTATATATGTGTTACGGAGACCTCTGAATGGAGAAGATCCTGAACTATATTAAACCTGCAAGTAAATCAACTGTGTGAAGCGACTTAGATTTCCAGTGGTGACATTTAAAAAAAATAAAAATGGGCAGAATTATACAACACATCCACCGCAACAGTCTAGTTTAACAAGAAACATTGTTTCAAGTAAGTAAAAAACATTAAGATGAACTGCTCCCCATTGTAGGAACAAGAAGCACAAACTGTGTATCTACACTGAGGTTTGAGGTGATCCAGTGCTGGTCCTACAGAGCACAGGGCATAATGGGAGGCATAATCCTGATGAACGGCCCACCAAACAGGGCCCTCGCAGACTTTCTTAAAGCAATGGACCTTGGAGATGTTGAAAGAAACTGGAGTGGTTTAATGAACCCCTGGAAAATTCCACAGACAGCAAGCTGGGTTTGAACCCAAAACCCCGGATTCACCATGCCTCCCTGCTTAGGTCTTCTGCTGAATTTAAAAAGGGAGATGGTCAACAGCACAGTCAAGAAGCCACCCAAACAGACTTGCTCTCCGTCCTGTGATTTGCTTCATACCTTGATGCACGCTCAAAACTCCCTGACAGAGTAACAGCATCTTTAGACCATTCATCTGAGATTTTTTTCCAGTACCACCTTAGACGTGCAGGCTTCCCTCAACATGTATAAATAATGGAATTATGAAGCAGAAACGTTACATCTGTACAATAACTACTCCCCAGCTTGCGTGGATTTAGTTTTATGACTATTACTGGATGTATGTAATGATGTATTTTAAAAAGCCATGACATTTCTTGTGAGACAGAAAAACTGTTGTGTCTGTTGCACTGCTCAACAAATGTAAACTTTTTATCGTGCTGCAAAGCAAATATATGTGATTTTCACTCAATCAAATATCTTTAATTCAAAAATAGCTCTAACAGGTTAGGACATCTATCATTTATCATAGTTAATGCACTCCTAATACATTTCTGATCTCCTAATGTCAAAGCTGTATATAACATGTTGGTTCATTAGTTTAAACATATAGATAAGACAAATATGAGTTTAAAATGGTCTGTTATATAAAATGTGTTTTAAACCTATTACTGAAGGCAAGAAAATGCTTGTCATTACTCACTTTTGTAAAATGCCCTTTCTAGAAGCCTTTTGATCGTTGCTGGATTTACAGAAATTCCTGCAATAGTCTGCTACCGTGCTTGGTGACTGTCTTTCCATCAGTTTTTTTGTCCACGCCAGAAATACTCTGGTGGAATCTTTCTCAGTGTCTGTCAAGTGAGCCGGAAAGAAATCCAAATGAGAATATAAAAAAAATGTACCTCGAGTAATAAATATATTGCGCCCCATAACTAATGTTCAACAAGTTCTCAGTAATTCTCAGCTCTGCCAAGAAGCACAACAAGAGGAGCCGCTTCAAGCTTCTCTAAATGTGGGTAAGACACAAAAACTTCAGCTCATAACAAAAAACGGCATCATTTTCTCCATATCTGCAGGAATCACGTATTTTTATGCCGTGGCAGAAAAATCCTGTGATGTATGGGGTTATTTTTAATGGTGAGGAACTGGAAGAAACTGCTTCTTCCAGACCAGTATTTTTTTAAAAGATATCACTATGTAGGTCAGCGAGAAGAGACTGTGCTCAGATAGGCTTTTTCCAACAGTGTGTAGCATTACAGAGAACTCCCAAAGATGCAGGAGGAAAACAGTTTTAGTTGAGTTATTCACTCAAGTTTCCTTTGAAAAGGCTGAATAGAAGGAGATTTTTGAAAATATACAGTGCATTTTACCCTTGGACAAAGACGTCTTTCAACAGAGTCAAAGCTGTCACAACCAGGTTCTGCTCAAAAGCAGATGACCTTGGTAGGGAGACAACTGGTGTTTGTTGTCCCCTCTTGTCATTGGCACTAGTGACTGGACCTTAGTAATGTCCCACCCAGGGTGCAGTTCCATAGTGTAGCGCCCAGTGATCCCAGGACAGGATCCTGACCTGGCGCAACCCTTACCGGGGTAGAAGTGGTTAGTGGCAAATGATGGGCGGATGTGTCTATAGCAGATTCAGGGTAATGTTTGTGGAGTTTTACACCAATGGCCATAACATTTGCGTTTACATTCGATTAGTTGCTACAATTATACTGCAGCAGTAAAATAGTAGCGATCTATCCGTCCATTGTTAATAACCACTTGGGGTCACTTTAGAGTCTCCAGTTTGCCTGAAACATATCTTTGGACTGGACCACCTGGAGGAAATGCATGCAAGCTTGAAGGGAACGTGCAAGCCCCACACAGACTGAGCTGGACTCAAACCCACGGCTCAGGGGGCTTTACCTGAATAAAGCAGCCAACAGCAATGTACGGTTATCCCTCGGTATCCAAATATAATTAATTCCCGAAAAGGCGTCAGATACGGGTTTTTCGGATACCAGGTGCCTATTTCTCACTATTTTAAATGAGGGAAAAACAAATAAAGTGCCTTTTTGTTTCACTCAACAACCAGCATTTAAATAAATGACTATAAATGAAAACCAAACAAAAACGTCTCTATTTAACCTTCTGGTGGCCTCAATGAATATGAAATTCCTTTTCTCACCATTGTGCCTAATGGTGTTTTTACAGCACCAATGAAATAAATGTTCCTAAAATTATTAAAAGCAAGTGAGGCCTCAAATGTTTCTTGTTACAGAATAGCCATAATTCAAGGAGATGCACAGCAGAGCAAATCTCTTACTTAAAAAAAAGAACGTTTTAATTAAAATGCAACTCATACGAGCTCTAAGAAAAAGAAGGAAAAAATAAACTAGCTTAATAAAAAAACCACAACTTCCAGTAAGATGGAGAGGTTTAGCAGGATGTTGTTTATAACTTGGCAATGCTGATAATTTGCCCATTTTATTCTGAAATTATCATAAAGGTTACAGGAAAAGGAAACAGT
This sequence comes from Arapaima gigas, assembly GCA_900497675.1. Lineage (NCBI taxonomy): Eukaryota > Metazoa > Chordata > Actinopteri > Osteoglossiformes > Osteoglossidae > Arapaima > Arapaima gigas. The sequence goes on from UFQX01000046.1 coordinate 159,961, forward strand.
TCTGCTTGTCACACCAAGAATATGAAAATGAAATGTCAGTGTAGGAGCGGTTAGGAAATCCCACTCCCGCCTTGTGGAAGTGTCTAAATTCACTCATCGAGAGCGGCAGCGCTGCAGAAAGGAATCATCTGTCTACATGTAAAGAAATTCAGACGTGTAGCTTTTTTAAAATATACATGTATTTTTCCTTCCAGAAATACATACCTGTCCCTGCCCTGTAGAGCACAAAGGCCATGTTGCTATTTATTTACAGGACGGACACTCTGTGCTATCGATGAGTTAATTGCTTTTTACTGCGGTACTCTACTGTGTTTACCATCACTGCAATGCTGTTGTCGGTGGTCTCCCTCCTGCAGAGTGTGAACAAAGCTGCTGCATTGTTAGTGGCGTGACGGCCCCTCAATATTTACCCGATCACCTGGACTTTACGGGAACCGAACCACTCTTCCATTCTGCTGGATATCTTTTACAGACCAGTTAAGGCAATTCAACTCAGAAGAAAAGGTATTTGCGGTAATAATCCAAATGAATCATTCACCAAGTTCACCAAGTTCATTCTTGCTCTTTCCTTTCTTCTTTAGCCATTACTTTTAAATACTAAGAGTGTGTGACTGAATGAACAGTTTGTTATCCCCCTGGAATAAACACATTATTGGCCCTGAAAAAGGAAACTGAAAAGTTTCGATTCTCTACTGTAGTTCCTTCTTCTTCTGAAGATAATAATCATGGAGATCACAGCAGAAATGATCAACTGCAACCACTATTGTCCAGTGGTTTGTATGACTATAATATGACTATTTAGAATACATTGTGTATGTTTCTTGCTGTTTAGCTCATCCTTGTTCATTTGTAGAGGAGTCCTGGGTCAATTTTGCTGTTTTTCCTGGCATGTGAACTAGCAGCCCTAAGTGATGTTTGTAACTTGATAAAATGTTCTTTTTTAGTCACCGTGCTCCCTTTGTCAGTTGTACTGTAAAAAAACAAAAATTGGTATAATGCAATACAGCCCTTGTAGAGCTGGACTTCAGCGCTTGACAAACAGAGGACATACGCATATATATTTAGTTTTCTGTATCTGGGAAGGCTTATTTTCAAAACTGCCGACAGTGTAGTAAATGCAGTGCTCACTGACATCCTAGGTTGGCTTGGTTAATCCATGAGTTCCTATAAGCTATGTTCAAAATTTTAAAAAATATGCATTCTATACCATTTTCTTACATTTAACAACTTTTGACTAATGGCAGAAAATTATGCCAGTCCATAAAACATTTGACTTAAGAAAAAAGGAGTAATACCACTACAAATTTAAAGTAACAAATTGCCCTACAAGTCTTACGCTTATTCTTCACCTTAAAAATAAAATTAGGACAGGTAGTCTGGTTACATCTGTCATTAAATCTAGCTTCTAAAACACAAAGAATAAAAAAAAACTTAATCCATGATTTATTTGTGACCTAGGTTCCATTAAAACATCAGACCAAGGTTTAATAAATCTGAAATTTTTTTGTAAGACTTTATTCATTACATTCTCATTGACAGTTCATACACTTCAGGGCCTCAGTGATCCTCTATCCTGGAAACACAGCAAGCGTGCTGATGAAGAATACAACAAGGACAGGACACCAGATTCATTTCATTATCTTTTATACCATGAAGTAATATTAAAGTTAGTTCTACATGAAAGTGACTCAAAATAAAATAAAATAAAATAAAATAAAATAAAATACGATTTTCACTGCCTGCCCTTCCGTTGTCTTATTGTTGTATAAAGCATTTCACCTTTATTATGGAAACATGGTCACCAGAACCCAGTCGCCCAAGTCTAACGGTTAAAACAACAATAAACCCAAATCCTCTGATTCATTGCACTTATAGTTTCTGTAAAAGTCTAGGGTTTAGCTATAATAGATTATTTAATAATGAAATGAAATCTGTCTTTCTCTGTCACTCTTAACTTCTTCCTACCTGCGGAGATGCATGTCAATTTCACTTTGATGCAGAGAAATTTCAGGAAAAAAAAAAAAAAAACTTGTGACCCAATGTTTGCGCCATCAGACACAAGTGTGCCATCTTGAGTCAGTACTCTTGGATCAAAAGAACCAGTCGAGAGAAACATACTGTAAGTCAGTTTGCCATCTGGATGTTCAATAACTTTGGAGACATACAACTAAGTCTCTACACAGATACTTTAAGTAAGTAGGGCTCACTGCTATGTGGAAATGGTACCTATTTTTATTTTGGAGAATCTTGGTTTGCTGGCTTTAGAACCTGCAAACATCACCGTTTTGTGAGCAACTTTTCCCACAGATATGCTGCATGTGTTCAGAGGTTTTCTTATATCTGTTTGGGGATTTAAAGGACCGTTTTATGTTAAAGACAACATGATGGAGGCAGTTTGGCATCCTACAAAATCTGGGAGAACATCTGGATGTGGCGGTCAAATGGCCATCAGTATTGGAAAGGAGATGAGCTAGAATATGTGTAATAAAATGCATGCGTCACAAACAGTATTTCATTTCTTTCTTCATTTCTTCTTCCTAAACATCTGAGTTTTCTATTAGTGGCAAGAACAGAAGTAAGTGATGTCAGCCATACCTAAGAATTGTGTCTTTGTCCCAAAGCAGCATGTCAAGACACGAACTCTAGGAATGATCAGACAGTAAAAACACAGCATCCTTCACTAAGTATGTCACTATATACCAGTATTTCATTGGTTCCATGAGGGTTTCCATCAGAGAAAAGCATTTGACTGTTATCACCTCATATTGTACCTGTCTAAAGAATACACCACCAGGCACTTTCTTAGCAGTATAATTTGCCATCCTTAAATCCATCTCCAAATCCGTATTTATAACTGCTCTGCTAACAGCTTCTCTAATGTGGTACGTTTTTACGTGCCTGGGGGATGTATGACTTTAGCTCACCGTTCTCTTTCTCAGCTACGTGTACGCTGGATGAATCATGTCTCAGTCTTATTTAGAAGTCAGCTGCAGCCACTAGCTACAGGAAACCCTTATACACTATGTTGCTTTCACCCCTGGGGCCTCCAACATAAAATAGCTGCAGTATAAACCTGTAGCTACCAGGGCTTCACTGCCATCAAATGAAAGTGATCCATTTGCTGTGAACTGCAATTCCTCCTTACAGTTTGCGCATCTTCTGCATCTCACTGAGGCCACTTTGTGTGGTGACTCAACAGGTGGCTCTGCATCTCAAGAGTCACAGGTTCAGATTCAGCTCAAAGCGCGTGGCTTTTCCGTGGTCATCCGAGCTGTTTTGCTGAAAGTTAAAGCTTATCGTGTTTTAAAAATGAGTAATTATTTGCCAGTCCATGTCCAGCCTCAAAAAATAACCTCTGAGCACCAGTAATCACTATTTTCCCCATCACACGCAAACATTTGAGCTTGGTTCCCCCACCTTCAGAATTCACCAACAGTTACTTATTGTATTGCGGAAGGATAATTATACAAGTAATAACTGTCCTCATTGTAGCCGTGTTATAGTTACACACCTTCCGCATCAGCACAGTGCTGAAGTAATGACACACTACATTTGATATTTTTTTCCATTTTGCTTTTACAGTGTGACACTTGCTTTGAGAGAGGCCGGCTGCGAGGAGCAGAAGAATAAATGTGTCCATCCGCTTGCCGGCCAGAGAGAAAGGGAAGGCCAGGAAGAAAGTAATTGCTTTGTTTGAAGCTGGGGGAGCATGAAAACACTTTTTTTGTGCTGGACTCCTCTGTTCATGGCCATCTTTTCTAATAATCCCGCAAGACTCCTAACCTCGCTTTCTCTCTCTCTCTCTCTCTCTCTCTCTCTCTCTCTCTCTCTCTCTCTCTCAAGCACTTTGCAAAGAGTTTAAAGATCATAAAACATTAAAACAGTTCTTTATCAGATAATGGTCCCTGAAATCCCTTCATGTTTCGGAGTGTGCAGCAGGTGGTGGGGGGGTCCCTGTGATTCCATCTGATTCCAACTACTGTAAGGGTAGCATGAAAGCCTTGTGTACTGTACACACCAGGAAAGTGAAGGTAAACACTAACTGTTGAAAATATGTCTTAGCTTTGATGGAGAGACAGTAGCGGAAAATGGTCTCTGACCTTTTTTCAATATGATTGATAACGTTCCTTGCCGTGTGCACGCGCACATTCCTCTTCTTATGCGCTCTTACAGCTTTGAAGTCAGTTCTAATAGATATGGATGTATCTTAGCTTCCAGGCTATCCGACAGGAGCTCGGCTACCGTGTTTGAACACAACACCGCGCTGCACCATCTTCACGAACATCTGGGGTGGCTGCAAATCAAGGTTATGCAAGTGCGATGCTGGCCTCTGGCAAGAAATTTGATAAAATTGTTTGCCATATTCTACTTGACCTGAGGTGTAGGTAGTACTAGTGGATCAAAACAGAAGACAAACCCCAAAAGCTGTTTGCGTCCCCCAAGCTCCAGTCGAACCGTTTAAGGGCTAATATGTGGGTTTACTGAAATGAATTAAATAGCCACACTTTTAATAGGCTATCATAGACCTTCTTAAGGAGCGTTTGAATTTTTGGCTACTGCATTTCATATGTGCCATTAATTCTCATAAAAGGTAAGAGAAATGTTACTGTCAAATAATACAACACGGCAGATGAGCATCAAATGATGTATCACTTCACACTGCGGACGACTGGGCTGTTATGTGTGTGATAAATTATTTCTGTGCAATTCATTAGCCTATTATTTTATTTATATGAATGTCTGAGTGTGATTATTTGTTAAAATAGGTCCTAAGTGATCAAGGAAAGGGTAACTGTGAACTGAAAGCCAAAATAGGAAAGAACCGATTTCTTATAAACATCATTTTAAAAAAATGACATTACAGTAAAATTTGCTTTTGCACATTTGTTGTGAGCAGAGTTGAAGCTGAAGTTATTTCTTCAATGTGACATCAGACACCCCCCACCGACACTGTCACAGCCGCAAAAATGCGCACCCTATTTCATTCAGCTCATCCGATATTCAAATACAATAGGAAAATAACTAGGTGTTACCCCTGGCCGTTCCTTTACAAAGAGGAAAAAGCTTCACTTTCTAAATTAATTTTTATTTCAAACAACTTGATTTGTGTCACACACTTTTGCTCAAAGAAATTGGTCATTAGATCCTCGCAGTCATGCAATTATAGTGCTGAAAGACAAAAAAAAAAACCTTTTTTACCGAGCATCAGTTGCGTCTCTCTGTTTGAAAAGTGAAACAGAAGGTAAACAAAATGGTGTGAAACATCTGGGCTTTGCTGGGTCGTGATTTTGGACGTGTAGGTAGAGCTGGAGCGGATCTTCCGGCGCTACGTGTTTGGTGTTTGTATTCTCCCCCACAATAGCCCCCCGTGTGCTGTGAGGAATTCCGGGTTGCCTCGTCCACCCGCACCCTCAAACATGTTGTCCTGGAAACCGCAGGCTCTTCAGCCCTCCGCCTTCTGCAGAGTAAGGGAGGGAAGATGCCGGATGACTAAGAGTGAGTGCTGACCGCACAAAACAGTTCACCTCGGTGATTTCGGAAAGTTTCCCAGAGTGCAGCGCGTGGCGGCGAACGGCTCGCAGAATCGTGTGCCTCACTGACGCCTCATCATCAAAACACCTGTGTTTCAGTCTATCGATCAGAAGTCAAGTCTACTGTTGTACCCTTGAGTGATGTACTCATCGTACCCATCCCTCCTGCCCTGGACCACCGCGACTCTGAAGAGCAAACTAAAGCCCCTTTTTCAGGCTGCAGCAAGGAGATGTGAACTTCACAGCGTCACATGGATAAATCGCACGTCGTTTTAATCCTATGTGAAGCCATCTGTTAAAACGTCAGTTAAACATGACAGAATGGAAAATCTTTTTTTTAATAATAACTGCTGTTGTTCCATTTAAAATAGCATCACATGTATGCTTGTGAATGTTTATCTGCGTGAAATATTGTTAGAAGAGCCAGGGTAGTTCAGCCTGATAACTGTAAATGTTTTGGATTATATGGCAGCAGAAGATACGTTTTACCTTTATTAAATTTGGTGCCGTACTGCAAATATTACACGAACGGGGGGAAAAAATTAAACAGTGTAAACGTCTTGATTAAATTGGATTTGCGCATTTGTGATTTACCACGTAGGGTGCAGCATTCTGACTTGGTGAGTGTTTGCCAAAGGCTGCGACCTTGACTTGTTAAATGAGCTCGGAGAACCAGTGTGAAGGCTGTTGTCAAACCCGGCGACCTCAGCCTGTCAGAAGCTTAATCCCAGTCCTAGGAGGACATGAGCATGTGAAAAAGGACGCCGACGTGGGCAGCAAATCGCAGCTTGCCCTTGGCCCACACCCTCGTCCGGGAGAAGCGGGTTCGGCACCCTCGGTTAGAAACCCCCCGGGCTCCTCTAAATTGTGAGCAGAGACAGGTGGGCATCTGGGAGAATACTGATGAATCAGATGCCATCGACAGGACCCTCTGCGGCTGCCAGCTGTTATCAAACACCTGGCAAACAAAACAAACCTCACCGCAAGACAAATCTAGTTCAGCGTCAGTCTACTGCAGAACTGCAGGCAGAGCTCCTCACTCCGAATGACAGGTTAATGAAAATGCCATGTAAATTCTTAATATGAGCTGATTTGTTCAGTTTTATGCATCGATCCCACACATTCCTTTCTGTTAAAAAATGTTGACTGAATGATTTTTTTTTTCCATCAAGACACCGTTGGCCTCAGCATCACAACAGGCCCACAGCGTGCTGGGGAGGCGTCTCTCGGAGACGCGAATAATCTAGCGGCCCAGCACACACTGCGCAACAGATGGGAGCCACGTAAGCAAAGGCTCTGCTTTTTCATAACCACTTTTTCTTCTCTCCTTTTTGTACTCGGTAAATAACCGCTGAAATTAATTTGCTTTTCTCTGAACGTGATCAAAGCAGTTGAGATTTGCCGTGGTTTAAATATATAACACGAGAGCCCCATCGCTAGGGAATGTGGTGAGCAAGCGCACGTTTGCTATCCACGGAGGAAATTCTCTTCATGTTCTTAATCCACAGAGGAAGACAGCTCAGAAATGCAGGAATTATATTAACTATTTATCAACGACGGGATTTATTTATTTTGCTCTGACAGACAGAACCTTGCGCAGCACACTAACTGCTTGTGACACAGCTGAAGAACCATGGAAGCCGTTTAAAGAAAAGGAGAAGACAATATTTTTTGACCACCAAGGGTAGTTAAGGATGCAGCTCTGCAACATGAACGTTACTGTTTAACACAGAAGTTTGAGGTGTGTTTTCTTTAAAAAAAAAAGATATCAAGAAACTGTCTTACTTTGTCACCCAGCAAGCAAAGAACCTGTTTCTAACTCCCATCTAAACACGCTGCTCAGTATTTCTGCTCCGTGTTTAGGTTGTTACCCGTGTTGTGCTTAGTTAAAAGTGGAATTAGAAATTATTCGACTTAATGCAGTGCAGTGATGAAATAGGGACTTGGGTGTTAAGGGGTAAGGTGTTAAGCATTTTAGATCCAAAGCGCTGCGCTGTCTAATTTTGAACTCAAACTCTTGTCATATTCTCCATATTATTGGTATTCCTACTGTAATGACGCTACCATGGCAAGAGCTCACATGCTACATGTTTATTCTTACTCTTTTTCACCACATTTATGCTGGAGCCATCGGGGGATATGTCCACCATGTGCCTTTTCTACACTTTTCAGCTGCCAACAACCTTGAGGCAAATTAAGCAACATGGAGATTAAACTGTCTTCTTCTCAAGATTACTAATCTAAGCTTGTAGTTAGGAGTCGCGACCAGAAACGCGCTGATCGTATTCATTAAAATGCAGTACTTTTACCGTATTCATTTTGAATTTGCAGAAAATGAAGTCCATGCATGGATCTGGTTGAAAGTTCCCGAGTTTCTAACCCACAGCATTAAATCTGTTACACTTGTGACTGTCTAAGCCTAGTCTTAGTCAGCATCAGAAGCCCAAGCATTTCACAAGGATGTTGCATCGTGTCTACTCCAGACGTGTTTCTCAATTATATAAATGCTTAAATTGTTCACATTCTGATTCAACATAGGCATTCCTTTCCCCAAAACAAGGAGAAAGTTATATTTAACTTTGCGTTCACAAGTCGTGACATGTACACTGTGTGAGTTCTAGACCCGTCACTACACTTTATACTGAAGCCCTACTACCAGTCATCTCCCTTAAAATGGCGTCTGATCAGCTGAAATTTGACATGATGGTTAGCAAGATGGCGGAACCGATTTCTGCCGAATGCTTTGCTAAAACACGGGCAATTACGGACCAGCTGGATTGGATTGGATCGAACTCATTTGGTCAGATAGGATAAGATAGTCTAAGTTGCAAACTTAGTATAAGTGTGTCAGAAGTGTGGCACCAACACACTTGTGAGATCGAGTGTGACTGGAAACCAGAGTGCTTGTCATCTCACACAACCACACACTGCTTTGTTTATCTGCAGTTCCTGCCTAGAAGTGCCACATTCGATATTTCTTTTGTTACAGTGTTGAGTCACAGTAGCGTCATCCATTAGTGGCTTCATCCTCAACAAACCTGCTCTTGTTTTTATGCATGATATTCCGTTTCAGCACCTTGCATCTATCGACTCAAGCCAGATGATGTTCATAAAGTTCCTTCTTTCAAAACTATTGAATAATACATGTTTAATAACAATGATTTTATTTGTGAAGAGTAGTAGTGGACAGCATGATGACACAGCAAGTAGCACTGCTGCCTCACTGCTCCTGGGGTATGTTTCTGGACCTGAGTTTGAATACAGCTGAATCAGGGTTGGGTTTGCATATCCTCCCAATGTTTGTGTAGCTTGCCTCAAGGTGTCCAGGGTTCCTTGCACAGGCCAAAGACACGTTTTAGGTTTAATAATGCCATGCAAAGCAGCCAAGACTAATCCAATGACAAATCTCTATTGGCAGAGCAGCCATGAAGGACCTAGATGAGATGCCAAGATGTAACTTTGCGTACAGAAATGCTGCTTGTTCAAGCGACGGTATTCTCGATAGCGTCGGGTGGATGCAAAAGTTGGACAGCAAAGAAACAGGACAGGAAGAAAACCGATTCCTTTGAATTATGGTCTTGGCAGAGAATACTGTGTAGACTGTGTAAACAAATGCACTGGTATTGGAGGAGATCAAACCAAAGCTGTCTCCTGAGGCTCAAATGAAAAGTCTTCAACTTTCATACTGTAAGCACGTCATGCAGAGAGAAGGATTACTGGAGAAAGATATCATGCTTGGCAAGGTCGAAGGTCAACGCAAAGGAGGGAGCACTGCAAAGCGGTGGATTAATACAAAGACGGCAGCTATAGACGCCCCTTTATGACAGATTAGCCACCTGGCTGAAGACTGAAAACAGTTCAGGGCGACTCAACAGGGCTTAACAACAGCAACGGGTCTTGCATTATTTTCAGTTAATATTGGTCATTTTAAAAGGTGAATTTTGCAAAATTGATAGGTAACCTAAATGAATATGTTTATTTTGTGATACTCTGACCTGACTCTAACTCTGTCTACATGAAGATGGAATAAATTCTCTAACCTATACATCCTATCCATAAAGATCCCGGATGAATATGTGTAATTCATGTTTCTGCAGCACATATCTGAAGCTGTTCTTGTGTCATAACTACAACAGTGAATTCGACCCCCAAAGGCTTGATGATGTTTCTGTAAACAAAACACTTGTCCAATTGTTGGGCCTTGTTGGGTAGTTAAGCTACAAAGCGGCAGTTAGAATCAGTCTATCGGGAGGCCGGTGGACTGACATTGCTTTTTTTCAGGATTCTGTGCGCTTGGAAATTACTCGTCTGGAATCTAAAACGGTTGATCGTATTTCAAGTGGACAGCTACGATAAGAAGTCGGACCGTCCAGAACAAGTTCTGATAATGGATGCACACTAAAGTGCTGTTTACATTTTGTCCAAGGATGAGTTCTTACCTGACATATCAGATATATTTAGGGCTGCTACATGTCTGCCTATGCGTCAGCAACCATCAGCCCCTCAGGTAGAGTTGAAAAAGTTCTGTGGTTTCCTTCACTTGCTGTCAGTCTCCCTCATTTTCACAGCCAATTACAGAGGAGGGAGTATTGCTATCTACTCTCAGTCTCTTTTCTCCCTGGGATGCCGCCATAGCTCCGGGGAGACAGAATATAGCCTATACTCAACAGATGGGCTGGAGAGAAGAGTTAACATTTTTATTTTTGCAACTGGAAACAATCAGGTCCATTTTGTGTTCCTTCGCTGACGTTATTATAGGTGGCATGAACTTTCATTGCTGTAGAAAATTTGTGATCGCTGACAATTAAAAGGGCTGTGCCAGTCAATAGGAGTTCGAGGTACACGCGGTGCTTCTGTGACATCGCAGTCCGGTTAAGTAACACCGTCGAGCATTTTTGCTGTCAAAGTGGAGGAAACTTTGGCTACGCGAAAACTGCAGAATTTAATATGACTTTAAAAAGCATCTGGCTTGCAAATATGGCCGCACCACCGTACGTTCGGATGCATTTTCCTGTCTGCAGTATCTCAGATACCCGCGAGCGAAACCCATAAGCTGCTGATCCGCCTCTCCTTGCTAACACTCTACATTTGAGCTGAATTTCAAAAAAAGTTTTAATGAGTAGCTCACACTTTTAATTTCATTTAATAAATATTATACGAATGCATATTATACAAACTGTGTCTGGGTTTCTACACTGAACTAGCTTTTTCTTTCTGAAGAGTATTTCATCAGGGATGCAGCAAGTTGTACTGAGTAGGTAGTTATTTACAATGTTAATTAAAATTATGGCTTCCTCTCATACATTTTAAATCCAATTCTGCATTCTGAAAACACCAAATTAGCAAGAGGGCCCGCAGCAGGTAAGTTGTAACTCTTTCCACGCCCCTGCTGAGGATAGCGGCAAAGGGGGGCTTTCGACACGATCGGTTTAAAACGTCATATGAAGGGTTGCGTGTTTGAGGGGCTATTAAAAGAAGGCATTTCAAACAAAACGGAAGAGAAATCAAAATCCGCTGACTTCTCATGTCCCAGAAGCAGAAGAGTGTAATTCTGTCTGCGTTGTATTAAACTTTGCAGCACCTTAAATAAAGCATGTTTCTGTCTTGCCATCCACTTAATTCTGCCTTTGACCTTGAGCTGAGAGTACCCAGAACACGAACACCCTTGGACGCGTGTGTGTTCATTCTCTGCTGACACGACACTCCCAGTGTCTCTATGCTTGGCTGAAATCATGGTGGCACAGAGACAAACTGCTGTAATGGTCCCAGCGCGGCAAGTGGCCCCGTCTTTGATGGCTGCCCCTGTATGTCAAATTACACCAGACTCCAGTGGCGTTCTGGAGCCCCCAGCCTGCCTGTGAGACGTACATGCTCTGGCGGCGCCCTCTGCCAGCTCTGTTCCGTTTGTTTCCAGCGATAACTATCTTGGATCGCAGATTATTCTACATGCGCGTCTGTAAATGTGATAAAATGGCTGAAGGCAACTGAACGGATAAGAGAATTTGAGCCACAGAGAATCCTAATAAAGGACATTCATTTTTCCTAAACTTAACTTTTGCTCTCAAACTGGGGGAGAAGGGGGGGGGGGGTGTGCTGTCACTAGCTTGCATTTACACTGCAGAAATGTCAAAGGTCCCCAAATCAAAACCCACATGCAGCCCAGATGTATATCTGCCTTGCGGCCGCTGTAAAGCCAGGCAAATGAGTCCAGCTTAGACAACAGAACAAGTCCGTCCTGCGTGAAATAAACAAAGCCTTCTGTTTGAAAACTGTCTGTATCATTGGTTATGAGGCTTGCCGTATTTGCTTTGGCAGTCCTTTCAAACCACTAACATCATAAAATACAGCTCCTACTGAAAATTAAAGTCCCCTCCAGTGTACCAGGCTCTCTTAGCCATTTATCACCACCACCATGGGCTCAGCTCTGATCTGCACACGTCGCCTGATATTATTTACAAATTGCACTGTATGTCACTCCCTCATGTGTCTATGTGTCAGGTAAACCGATAACACAAATCCCTAATAATTAAAAAATACAAAAATGAGACATAGAGGGCTCTGTATTTCATAAAAAATATGTTTTTATCGTATCTTATTTGCAACCCTGTACTAGTTTTTAGCATGGGTGCCTTGCGGCCGGTGTCGGGTAGCCATATAAGTTATTAATGGCCCTTTCCATTTAATCTGAAGAAGTGTCCTCTTGAGATGAACAGTAATGTGTATCAGGGACTGGTTATAGTTGTAGGGATCATCCTGTTTAATTCAAATAATGCTTTGACAACTACATGCTGAATTAACAAATAATGGTGGTTCTCATGCAGCAATTGTTGTGGAGTCACTGTACCTCTGTGCCCAAATCAAATTTTCCTCACATTAATGCACCCAAACGTTCTACCAATGGAAACACTTTTTGAAAATCGTCAGTCACAGCATCTGAATGGTACTAAGGAGTGTAACACAACCAGAACCTTGTTGTTTTATAGGCCCATGATCTCCTCCATATGAGGCTAGGGCTGGTAATGGGACCCCAGCGATGGAGATGGGCTGTGGGTTGAAGACTGATGTTATTCTGTTGCCATGTTGTCCATCCTCATTAGAAAGCTGCAGCACCGTTGCCTTCTACACAATGCTGTTACTAAGGGTGGGAGATCCAGAGCTGGGAGCATCTCCAGTGAGCTGGAGGACCTTTGAGGCTGTGCTGCTCTGGCTCATATTCTTGTTTATTTGGGCCTGCTTTTGGATCCCTCCTGTAAACAGCAGTTCAGTAGCAGGTCCTCATGCCAGTCAGCTGGGAGACTCAACTTGGAGAAGAGGATAAGGGGGGTCACTCTGCTTTGGACTGGGATGATAAATGGGTGGCTCTGAATAAGCCGGGGTCTACAGTGACCTGGAATATCCAATAGGGGGAACATTGTCCACGATACCTCCAGAGCTTGAATTGTCAGAATCACTTTTGAAGTGCGATACTGTGCTGCAAGTTGGAACATCTCTCTGGAGCTTTCAGGCTGGAAACAGGATGAAGAGGTGTGCCTGGGCCTGTCCAGACCTCCAGTGCAGCGGAAGATAAAATTAGTCTGATGTCGCAGTAACGGATGGTTCTCCAAACCTGCTGGCTCAGCACACCACCTTACATAACTGAAGGTTTGAGAACCATGCAAAGAGTTTTTGCATCTCTTGTTTGTTTTCTTCTCCAGTTGCCATGATGTTGCTAATCGCAGTCTCCCACTTCCACACATACATGTCACAGCACGGAAACACAAGTACATTTTTCTTTGTTACTTTTTTCCTCTCGTTTCCTTTTTTTCTCAGCGCTGTCACTTTGTAAAATACCGATGTGTAGAGTCACGAGGACCAACAATGGAGGTTCTGATTAGATAATAGGCCTCATTACAGGTGCTCCTGTCCAATGCTTACAGTGCTGATGACCCTGGGAAGATAATGTTAGACCTTGGCAGCAGTTTAAGATGATTGCTGATTTGTGCGTTTTAATTGTGATTCGGCTTAAAAACAATAATGTTTTTTTTTTTTTTTTTTTTAAAGGGATGGTAGAATTTTCAATTCAATGTGAATGGCTTTTACATTTGTATTTATAGGTCATTTATCCATTTAGCAGACACTCGTCTCCAAAGCCACATTCGACTCGGAGTGCACGGAAGTGCATTACAAGGCGGGTGAAGAGCTTTAGATGCCGACACGAGACTGTCTAAGCACAGGTCAGATGGCATCCTTTTTGCACATTAAACAAGTAAGTGCCAGAACTGACTTTGATTTCAGATGTAAACGTGATGTCGACGAACGTGTGATGCAGATTTACAGAGGATATCAGAAGTGACGGAGTATAACCACTCTTTTCTGATTTGCTCTTATTTACCAGTTATGTGGTCTTCGCTGTATTGTTCATTTTTTCCATTCTCGAATGTATTGCTGTGAAACTGCATATATAGAAGAACACAAAGCACCTCTTTAACTTGCTAAAGTTCCACACTGGAAAATGAAAGACCTTGGATGGTTATTGTTTTGGGTACAAGAAGATAAGTAAGTTTAAGGCTGTGTTAAAAGGCAAAACAGAGGCGTGCAGGCGAGCCCTCGGCGCACACGCATCACACGGCACACGCACACGTCACACGGGTGCACTAACTTCATTTGAGAAATCGGTGTGTGTCAGTGATGGATAACACTTGGCGAAATATTGCAGAAGCAGTAATAAACCATTTCAAAGTTTCATTGTGTGTCATCATTGACTCGCCAAAGAACCTTGAACTGTCTGAAGAAAGGTCATTTTCAGCAGAAGGGAAGGGGTCCCAGAAGACATTGTGGATTTTGAGTTGTAGAGTATTTCGAGACAGTATTTGAGTGCAATTGTTGATTCAGTAGCTCTGAGGGGCAGAGGTAGGAAAATTTAAACAACAAAAGGCCCTTCGTCCGTGCTCCAAGTGGCAGGATCAAACAAGAACCTTCATCTATAACATACACATATGTTATTATTATTAACATCTGGACATGTTATATGTGTATGTAACAACAAATTGGAAAAAAAATACAAAATATGCAACATGAATTCAGAATATTTTCCGAATATCAATTTCCATAACTGCCCTTTCAGTGGTTTGATTTAAAGTATGATGGACACATGAATGGGCTGTTAGAGTGAGTGTCCAGCGTATCATTTATAAAGTACCACATGAACAGCACCTGTCTACTTCCAGTTGCATTATTCTGCAGCTCATGTAATGGATCCCTTTCTAATGGGTCATACCTGAACATTTGTTGATACTACGTCCCATTCAAATGTCTAACTTCACCTTTCATTAAAAATGACTTGCATGCAATGGCTTTTATGGGGAAAACACTATTAAAATTAGCCTGTACACAACAGAAGGACCTTTGGTATTGGTTATGTTTCACACTTGACCCATCCTTCAAGGGGTTTTCGCCCCAGGCTCGAGCTCTCACCTGGCAGGCAGGTCGGGGCTGTGAAAATGAAGATGAGACGAGGTGCGGCTGAGCACCTCAGCAATTAACACTTCCTCATCTGTATTTATAGTCTGTGCTGAAAGAACACCTTAGGAATTCTGGGTTTTGCACCAAACAAATGATGGTAGAGATGAGAGAAGCCAGCATGGGGGTCACATATTGACATTGATTGAGATCCACACCCTGATTTCACCGGTAAAATAATGTCTGGCTGCAGCATGTTGCTTGAGTGTCACACATGCAGTTAGGATGTGTTGTTTTCCAGGTGACAACTGACTGCACCAGCGGTGCCCAGTGCTGCTCTAGAACCTCTTGAGCCCTAGAGGTTTTATAGTGGGATTTAATTAGCACCTAAAGCCCCTGCAGAGATGAATTACTCATCAAATAGTTTGTTCAATAAAGCAATCCAGTTGAAGCTGAGCCAGAGACTGGAAGATGGTGGACAATGAATCCAGGATTAGGCTCCTCCAGTGTTTGTAACCCTGTCCTTTTTTTTTTAAATCTGAAAATGTCTGAGTCTACGTGGGGGGATTTTTCTATGCACTACCACATAGACAAACACATGCCTTCCCTTCTGGAAATGTTTCAGTACTCGAGGCGCCAGCATCATTTGCTTCCATCTACAGTCAGAATCAAGAAGTCTTTATAGAGTTCATGTTTATACTCATTTTGGGTCGGGGGGGTGACCTGTCCTGGTCCTCAAAAGCTACATTTCTGTAGGTTTTAGTGCCTAAAATAGAAGCTTGTGAACTTGATCGCTACATATAATTTGACCCGCCAGGTGAAGTACTTCAGATAAATCCTTCACAAAATGAAAACTGAGCAACAGTGAGGAAAAATGGGAAACCTATGACTCTACAGGGCAAAGATTGGCCACCCAAGACTGCGGTGAAGTATGCACTAAAGATTGAGATGTCATTCACAAATATTATTCCATCTATTATCTTGTGGAAAGTGGCCGGCAAGGGCTGCGCTGTGTGAACCGTGGTCAGAGGAAGACAATTTAAAGACAAAGTTGTTCAGCATTTCTGAAGGAAGCTGGATTGGGGATGTGATCGTAGTGTGCTGGCTGGACACACACAGTTCATAAAATAGTTAATGCTGTGAGTGGTCTTCAGATTTAAAGCCTGGTTATGGAACAGACACATTGCATGTATTTAAAAATGCTCCTGTTGGGCTGCACAGCATGTCAGGAGTGCCTCCTCTGTCAGAAATCTACAGCACACCACATGGTTAAGCGAGCTCCTGTGAGGAGGTACGTAGCAATGGTCCTCTCATTATAGACCTGCACGATTCCTCATGTCACAGCAGGGAGTTTGGCATAAAATATCCTTCAAAGGAATGCTAAGAGTTTAAGCCAAAGAAGTCCCATATGGCTTGATTCTATGATCACTTTCATTAGGATATGATATCTGTCTGTGACAACCACTGTTCTCTGATCCTGTCCAAATTTGTATTCTTTATTGCTCATTTCAAAGATATATGAAATATGACATAAGATTCAGTTTTCACCTGAAACTATTCAAGTGTGCTGTTTTCAGATGTCCCGAATGTGTAATCCCTGCATCTTTGTGATTTTTCAATTTAATATTTGCAGCCTTGCCATTCGTTCTCGTGGTTCTTCCATAGCGTGGAATCCTGGAAACTTGAGGTTTCCTTGTGAAAATTATGTATTGCTCGTTTTTTTTTTCTTACATTTCCCTCTTAACTGCATTTCATTACCCAATGAGAGGCTGTCAGTTTTGCTTCTTTGGGGCAGATTTGCTGTTTGAAAGACAATAAGTAAAAAAAAAATAATAATAATTCATACAACAGAAGGAAAGGAATGCAGTGAAACCATGCAGTGGAGGTGAAGGTCGGGGTGTTGGCGGTCTTTGACACCGCGGTGGCAGGAAGATAAGAACAGTGGCAGCAACTTCTCTTGGGGTCCAGATTACAGCAATGCCAGTGTGCATTATTTCAGTGCCGCAGAGACCCGGGGAGCTATTATTTCTTTAGCCACAGGTCCCCTCCATCAGTAAAATGGCACAGCATGTAGTAAAAGTCTGTGTAGTGCAGGTGAATCCCACAGTTGCACCTTAAAAGAGGTATACAAGCAGCAATGGACTGTAAGCAGCTCTTTAAAGTTTTCCAGTTTGAAACCCTTGCAGTTCAGTTATCTTTTTTCTTTCTTATACGTCTATTACAGCTATTCGTTTATCTGAAGTTTTTCACCAAAGCAACTTAGAGCGTCAAGCAGCTAACAACGACTTAGCCATGTTTACAGCTGGGTAACTTTCGCTAGAGTAATTCTAGAATAAATAGTTTTGTCAACAGAAGGTAATAGGATTGAAAACCTGCCACCTCTGAGTATAGAGACAGCGGTTCTTACCACCACACCCCTGCTGCATTTTCCTCAGTGTTAACCTTACAAAGAAATGATATGTAAATAGAAATATCAAAATTATTTTAGTGCCAAGATTTCTGATGAGGCGTAGACTTCTCTGACACATATCACTATGTAAAGGCTGCAGCAGAGGGATGAAAGAGAATATGAAAAACAGGCCTTAACTGAAAGAGAGAAAAGGGTATTGACTTTGTTTCAAAATAAATTGTCCAATACATCCTCAAAACCAGTTTAATGGTAGAACATTCCTTTAATTTAATAAGGGTCTAGTTAAACAAATGGACTGTATTTATGATGCGGGCAGGCCGAAAGTGATTTTTAATCAATTTGGCTGTCCACAGAAATATTAATCTTTCAGTAAAATTGATTTTCCATTTTTCTTTTTTCAATAACAAGCTTGACTAGGGTCATCCTGCACTTGGGATGAGGTGTGTGATGTGTTTCCTCCGCCATTTGTAGGAGACTTAGCTGCTAAACTGTTCAGTACTCGACACAGTTTGTTGCAGCATTAATACAGATAAGTAAAACAGTATGTAATGAGTTTTGCTGTCTTTCTATCTAAGCACAAAGGGGCAGCTGCTGCTGTAAATGCTCCTTCCCATATGCTTATATCTAGATTTTGGTTTTCTGGTCTGTTGGTTTGGTGCCCTTTTTCCTCCTATTCACACTGTTAATGTACCCCTCTGCAGACTGTCTGCTGAAATGAAATCTGAAAAACCCACGAACTGGGCATAAAACCCCTGTCAGTATTTCACAGTACTTTATTTTTTACTACTTACGTCAACTGTGGAATGTGTTAAACTAACGCAAGAGAACTCTGAATGGTGCTGGGCCGTTCTTTGAATTCTTTGGTTCCCCTCTCAGAAGCTGAAGGGGAAAACTGTGTACAAAATTAAGGTACTTTATAGAAGAACGGTTGTTTTCTATTGTCCTCCTGCATTTCTCCTCTAGCACCGAACCTCCTCTTTCAAATGGGATCACCGTTTTGATAAATCTTTCATTTGCAGCAATACCTCTGCTATTGTTCCTTGTATTAATACTTGCTGAGCTCAATTTATTTATAAAAAGTATGATCCCTCCTACAAAAAATACGTTGAAACTGCTTATGATCTTTGTTTCAGAAACCTTTGCTCTCATTTCTTTTCTCTCATTTCACTTTAGACATGATATTTAACTTTTTGAGATCTGCATAAATTTCTCTGGTTTGGGGTTTAATTTAAAGAAACATTCTTTTTGTTATTTACAGATTATTTGACTGACTGAGACCATAAAATAGTTTTAAAGGTGGGAAATCCGGAAGTAATTCATACTCAGCCCAATTACTGGCCCCGGACTGAAATGTGTCCCAGTAGAATTTTGAATTGGATAACAGTATAATTGCACTTTCCCACAAGATTAACTTATTCAAATATTATATTCTCAATTAATTTAAAATAAATAATTTTGCCAAATTTTTCCCTTCAGGCAAAGGAATATCAGAGCATGTAAGATGTTATGGAAATTCAATTTTGTGTCATAATAAGACATGTTAAAAAGTACATACCGTCAAATTAACTTAATACTTATAGTCATGTTACAGTTTATGTTCTTTAGTTGAGTGTTAATGTTGCAATACAGTCAAAACCCTGATTATAAACTTTATTTTTATTTATAATTTTTTAGTTGTAATTCAGCAGAAATATAGCATTAACCTGAGAGTTTATTTTTCAAATAAAATGTAGAACATTACACGCTACATGTCTATACTTATACTATTCAAAATAATTTATACTTGGCTTTCAGTGAGTGAAATATTAGTTTCATCATCAACCTGTACAGCAGGGAGTGGTGAATTGTTGCTACAAAAAATATAAATTTTCCCTGAGAAGGAGAACGAAAGAAAGAAATGCAGCAAAAATGTCCTTGTCACAAAGCCACAGAGGAAACTCATGTTTATTTTACAGAAGAAGAAAGCCTTGGCAACATGGCCCCCAGCATTCCTCCCTGCCACCCTTCCTTCCCCACCACTCTGCTGGAAGCTTCCAGCTCTGAAAAGCCCTTGGATGACAGTGCAGCCAACCCTGCTTCACACATCATGACACTGTGTGAGCACACACACACACACACACACACACACACACACACACACACACACACACTCAGCTAGCCCCAGGGTGGCAGAGAGAATTATGTTTTAGGAGACATTTTATTCTTACTGAATGAGCTTTTACAAACTTTCAGCTTTTCCCATACCTGGGACTTTCCCCTAATCCAAGTCTGGTTAAGAATCTTGCTTTAGAACAAAAAAAAAAGAAATCCCACTCAACCTTCTCCAGTCTTCAAACCTTCAGACCTCAATAAGCCCATATAATTGGTCAGTAAAGAAAAAACCAATACTGTATTTTTTTTTCATTGTCACACTAGTAATTCATGTTTTTGGTGTGTTGACAACATGTTTACATGCTACAGAACACAAAACATTTTCCTGTTCACTGCTTCTTTGTTAGTTCCAATTCTATTTCTATAATCTGATCAATTCTAAACAATCAATGGATTAAGGCCAATATTCCCTCTTGGTATGTTAGATATTCCCATCCATTCCTTATCACTTAATTCATTTCGCTACTCACTGCCCCTGACTTGGATTTCTAAACTCTTTTGCTCAACATGGAATCACAGAGATGCAACATTTAATCTTTGGTTTTGCCCTTGACTATAGAAGTGTCAGCTGAACTTGACGTGCAGTGTGGATTTTGGACAGGCCGGCACGTAGCCAACTCATCTAAACAGCAGCGGAGCAATCTGGGAGAGGAGCGAAGACGTGGAGCTCCTGTGGCAACACTGCACCAAAGCTGCAGGCAGTGAATTATTCTCCGATAGAAGAGAGTACCCACCTGCTGGGAACAAGGGGTTGGGAAAGAGACATAATGAACGCCTGCACATACATACACACTCTGATAGAGCTAAAGTTGAGACTTTCTGAAGGGCTTTTTCTGTCTGCTAATGTTCAGTTCTGATGTTGCAAAAATTGCATAAAAATTCCAAATCAGACACCGTGTCTGGGGCCTTAGAATGTGTCAAAACCCTGTTGCAGAGCAGTCTTTAGCTTAGCAGTTAATTTTTATCCAAGGCATCCTGTACAGGTTATACTTTTACACTTAAATTTTGTCTTGAAGGTATTTTTATTGAAGTAGATCAGTCAGAAGTAGAGCAAAAGGTGCTCACACACTTCAACTAGGACTTGAACCTGTTACCTGCCTTGAGTGAAGTTCGATTCCCAGCAGAAAAAGAAGCTCCGTGAAGTCATGAGGTACAGGGCTATAAATTTGTTGGAAACCATGGCTCGGATTTCCATGGGAACATGGAAGAAGTGAAACATCAGCATGGATCTGCAGTTGGCAGAAGGAAAAGAATTTCTGCCAGTTTTGCCAGTTACTTCACTAAAGATGCATCAGACAGGAGGTCTCGGTTCTCTGATATGCAACATGCCATATCATGAACAGGTTTTTACATTTCATTCCTATGTCAGCTTATTTTAAGTGTTTCTAATATAAGCAGGACTGAAAATGCTCCTACACAGTTAGTGCTGCAAGTATGTGTTCAAGTGACATTGTTGATCTTAAGGACTTACACGCTAGTTTGGACAGTCTTAGTTGGTATGTCTTAGCACAGCTGACATATTATAACTCTGTGCAACTGCTCTGCCTTGCATTTCAGACACACCATGCATACGTTGGATATAAATACTTTTCTGACCCCTTCAACTTAAAGCAGACAGAAACAGCTGTGATGTGCTATTGAGCCTCCAGCTGCTGTCACAAAACATTGAGCCTTTGAGGATGACTTGCTAGAGATAAATAAAAATGGCTGCATACAAAAACACTCACGAAGAATATATGGCATGTACATTAAAGGTAATACATTTTGGAAATACTAGCATCAATCTTCAGAAAGTTGTGGCAAACTACCTTTCCACAATGGGGTCACCTTTGCTTCCTTCCATTCACAAACTATGAGCTCTGCAGTAACCTACAATAACCCTTCACAAGAGGCTGAAAAAAAAGGCTCGTGAAGCAGAGATGCATAAATCCCACCAGACTTTTATGCACTCGTGTCTACAGTGGCAAAACAAATATTTACACTTAAATCTGTCCTCCGGAATAATTAAAATTTATGTAAAACACTTGAGATGTGAAAACTGGCCCCGCTCCAACTGGAAAGATGTATCCCACAGGTAATCACTGCGGATTGTGGGGTTCGGCGGTCCTGATGCTGCGGAGCTTCCGCTCCTGCTGGCTGAACGGGCTGCCTGGTTCACACAGGCAGCAAAAATGATGTATTAACTTTGCATGCTAATGAGTTGGGGGGAAAAAACCGCATTGTCCAGACCATTAAATTTAATGAATTAATAAATTTAATTTCACATTAAGCAAACATTTTTTAAATTATATTAGTAATCTAATGGCAGCAAAAGTGGAAAAATCTCGGTAAGTTTAAGGTGATTCGCATTCATTGGCGATGCACTGTGAGCGAAAAATTTCTGGTTTCACTTGCAAACATGTTGAAAATGTGCAATAATGCTATTATTTTTAAAGAAATAGATTTCCTTACCCTAACCTTTCTAACCCTAGTCCTTTTTAAGAGGGGTGATCACCTCACTTTTGCATTTTAGTGTAAACCTACCAGCAGCTCCAAGGTGCCACTGTGACCTCACGGCATCATTGCTGCATGGAAAAAACGTCAGGCCGTGTTCTTCAGTGTGGAGCTCAGTCTCTTTGTACCCGACTGGGCAGCTCTCTCTTCATGAATCATCAGCAGGTGCACCGCAGCCACAGGTAAACATTTCTTTCTGTGAGGCAGTGCGAATTCAGCTGGAGCAAAACGGTGTCCTAAAGCGGCGGTTTGAAGATCTCCTCTGCAGCATAAGCCCCCTTGCTGTTGCTATGATGAACAGACCTGACAGTTATTACCAATCCTCTTATCTCCAAATTTTTGTGGCTCAAAATGCATTCAATCTCCCCTTGAAGTATTTTCAAGATTTTATTTTATTTTTTTAAATTTATTTATGTTTATATTGCAACCCGCAGTGTCACCGCGTTAAAACAATTTTTTTATTTGGAATGTTTGTTATGCAGCTGTTGCCCAACGAAACAAGTTATGGGATTTTTTACTGCAGATTGTATTGCTGCATGTATGTGATGCTATAATTCAGTGGACCTTTTTAATGGGGGGGGGGGTTACCTTGAAGAGTGAGAGCTGTAAATTTGATCTTTTTCTCTTTTTGTCTCAGATTGAATTCGTAATGTGTCAAACCCGACATCATTTAAGTGGACGGGAAACATTAAACCAGAGGTCATCTACATTTTATTTTGTGAAAAAGGGAACGTGGAAATCCTGCCCGTGATATTTTCTCTCCGGGTTCCTGGCACTTCTTTAATAGGCTTTGACCCCCTTCAGTTCAGCTGCTGGAAATATCTTTAAGTGTCTGAAACCATGATTATTTCATACCCTGCCTAACATTTTCCCCATTATTATCCCAGTATATGTAGCTGTATCACATTTCTTCAGTGAGCTAAGTAGAATCCCATGGGGTCTCATATGTCAACAGTGGCCACTAGCCAGCAAGTGGGTGGATCTGCCCTTCATATAGGTGCTGGAGTTTTGTATTTAAATGCTGTGGTGGTGTCCATGTTTGACCCATACGGCAAATGAAAAAAATATCTCACTGTTAATTAAAGCAGACATGTGCTGACCTACTGTCTAACACAGCTTCCCACGTAACCCTCCTACTCTGTTAAAAAAAACCTGATCCATCCTCACAAACCTGTGCTCTGAGCTTCTGAGAAGAGACAGTTTGGTGCCGGTTATTTGTATGCAGTGTACAGAGGTCCTCTGAGCCTCGGACAAAACCAGATGAGATCGTGCTGTTCATGAGGCTCAGGTCTCCATGTTAATAAGTAATCGGGTTGGGTTTGGGCGCACGCCTTGGGAAATGTACACGTGGAAGCACAACGGCACCTGACGTGTCTGGGGTCGAGATCCAGACAGGAGCAGGTCATATATCATAGGGAACTAGAGGGCAAATAAATACATTTTTTAAATTGTGTGACCATCATGTGATACAACCGCTGACCATATTTCGTCAAGGTTGTATACTCTAACATAAAAAAAACAGTCTTTGGAGCAAAAGTGACAACAATATTTTATGACAACAATATATTTTATGTGCTACTGCATAAGGTGTTAAGTGCTTATAAACTGCTAATGAACCATCAGGAAGATATTTATTAGCCTCTCAACAGGTGCTATTAAAACTGTGTCTTATATGAACCAACATAAATATATAAATGAAATGGAAGCTTGTATATAGTGAATATACTACTTCAAGCATTTTGCTGACTTAGAAAGCCATTTTAAATTTTGCCAAGGGAAGGACCTTTGTCTAGCTGTCAAAAGTTTTTAAACTGTGCAGGATAATTTCTTTAAAGAGCCCCCCCCCCCCGGCTAGTCATTCTAAATTGTAGCACATTTTTGTGATATAATGGTTGTTTATACTCTCTTAATGGATTCCATATATCATGTCTTAGTATATAAAATTGATCATATAAATCAAATTTGGCTTGTGTTATTCTCCAACTTTGTTTCTCTTTTTTTTTCCAGCAACTTTGTTTGTGTTTTATGCATACGCTACGGTGGTGGTACATTAAGTTCACACAGGACAGTGTCAGCAAACATATCGGCTGGAATCTCCATGTTTTTCTCTATTTTAATTATACCCAGACATGACACACACCTGTCATGGGTCTCTGCGATTCAGGTCATGTTGGCAAACAGACACCTTGTACCACCGGATGAGCACTCGGTGGGTTATGCCTTTGCACCGGAATGTGAGGAAAGCCTGGTTGAAACCATCAGCAAATGTCCTGTTCCAAAGAGGCTTTTATTAATATTTTCATGTTTTTAAATTGTACTGTTGCTTTTTTTTTTTAACGCATGTAATGAGAATGTTTATTATGTCATCAAGTGCTGGGAGATTACCTCCAAATGCATTCGCAATGAAACAACAGAGAACTCCTTGCAGTTATGGCTATTTGTGAGTTAATGGAGCATGGAAATAGAAATGACTATTTTCCCGTGATATTTGTTTTCATTAGGTTACTGTACATAAGCCATTGAATAACAATTTGACTGCTAAATTGAAGTGCTTTAGTACCCTCCTATCTATACCTTTCTGACCATGCACAAAAGTGTTCAAATATGAAAGCTCTTGATTAAATATTATGGAAAATATTCATCATAACTTATGGTCATTTCTTTAAGTAAACTGTTGCTAAGTAACTTTCTGATGAGTACATTCTAACTTGTTCAGAAAAATACACAATACAGTATTTTCTGAATCTACGACAGTGATTTTTATATGTTACATTGTATTAAAATCTCTAACACTATTTGACTTGTTAAAATGTGACCAGATGTTTATTTGGTGCGTTTATTTATTTGTTTACTACAAGAACTGCAGTGAAATAAGAAATACCAAAAATAATTATGGACAAACATCAACAGTGGATGATTTTTAAACCCCTAAATTATAACTAAAGTTTGAAAATAGCATGAATTATTCTGTCATAAATGTGAAATTCCTCTTGCTGCAGAGTTACATTTGCTATTCACGCGAAAAGAAAGGAAGACAGCGGAAAAATGTAATGAAATTATTCAGATTTCCCAAGTCTGACGGAGAACAACGGGGTTATGAGAAGGTCTAAAGCTGGCGGAATCACTAAGTGCCCACAGTCATTGAATGTAATAAATGTAATGGTAAATTTAATTGGGCTGACGGACGTGATCTTACTGTGGGACTTGTCATTTCTGTGCCACTTCAAAACTGTCTGCTAACCAAGGAGCAGCTTAATGCTGCCTAACGGTCCGACGAATGACACGACCTGACGCTTCCCTCTTGTTAAAATCGAAATGCTCCATTTAGATCGCACACTTCTAACCATTTTAAGCACAGCAATGAGAGCGCCGTCTCCTGCCTGAAATGCAGAACAAATCCAACAGAAGGGGTAAAAACAAAAACATGATCGTCCTGCTAATGCGCTGCTTTGAAAGAACAACACAAAATCACCCATGTGCCAACTGCTTTGGAGAAACAATTGATTTTTCCTTCTTCCTCTTTCTTTCTTAATGTAAAAGATCACAGAATTTCAAACACCTGGAGACAAACATGCCTTTGGAAGGCCCAAAAACCCGGTCACAGTCGGCTGAGTTCAGAGGAGCTGACACTTGGAGGTAATTAAGATGACTTTCTCCCGAGATGGAACGTCAGCATCAAACACAGGCTCACCGGGGGGCTGCCGCCCCCCCAGAGCAGGTTAACCGTAGCTTAGACTCCTTAGCCTCTACCCAGATGAGCAGCGAGATGCACGTTCACCAAGGCCATGGAAAATGCACACTGTGCCACGGATGGCAGTAAACATCCCAAGTTAAGGCCTACTGGGAAATCTGTCCTTTCAGCACGATTTGCTTGAATAAACATAGTGTATTTTCCAAATTGAAAGGAGGGAACGGAAATCATAAAATTGCATTTTGCTGCTTTAATAGAAAAGCCAATATGTGCTTGTTCGCTCCTTGATTATCTTGCTTGCACAACCCGTGGAATGAAGATTTCTACTGTGTGGTGTCTCAAAAATTCATTTGCACCCACATGGATAAGAAGCACCAAACAGTGGGTTGCAAAACATTAAGGGGAGGGGGGGGGGGGGCAAGGGGGGGGGGGGGGGGGGGGGCACAGCTTTTTCTGAGAATGATCTGCAGTGCAGATACAGAATTGTTGCCAGACAAAGAAATGTGACACACTGTCTAAATTGACCATTTTGGCAACATGCAAATTTTGCTTCAATTGCATGTAGTGTGCAACTGTGTGAGCGAATGCGTGTGTGTCTTGCCATCGGGGTGGATTCAGTGGTTTTGGGGGATTAAGCAAAGGTAGGAATGGGACCCATCCCAGTTCTCACCTTTTTTCTGTATTTATTAGTCCAGACAATAAGGTCTGGTTATAAAAGTGCCTTTTCACTGGAGCTGCTGCAAAGGTCCATCTTGCATGTATGCAAATCTGTGAGAAAATCATTATGTACTCAGCAATTTGTGAAACATGAATTAAACAGTCCAACCCATTAAAGACTTTGAAATCCCTGCACTTGCCATGCTCTTCACTCAGGCTGCCTGGACTTCTACACTAGAGTTTATATCTACCTGTCGGTTGCCAGTGTTTAACTTTGCCTGCAGGTAAGAGGAGAGGATGTCTGATCATTTCAAAAAAACGAGCAGGTTAACAATGGACAGCCGCCGCTTTGGACCCTGTAACAGGTGTGTGGTCACACTGTTTACACAGTGCGCCGAGGAGCCAGTTTGAAACGTCAGTATTAAAAAGTTATGAGAGGTGTGGCACAACGGACTGTTCCAGACCAGGTGAACAATCAGGCAACGGTCACTGGTCATTTGAACCCGCAACAGGTGTGCAGTGACGTCCGTAAAATACACGCTACACTAGTGTACAAAAACAGTGTGTCTGTAAATCGCTCTGCTGTGTTACAAGCTTCCCGTCTTTGGTGTGTTTTTACTGTCTGGTCTGTCAGGTTTCTCTTGGTGTTGCACAGTATTTGGTTTTACTGATGCAATAACAGGGAATAGTCCACTGTAGCCTGGACTGACAGTGGACCACTGAAAATCACAGCTCTGGCAGCAATTTCAGTGCCTATAAATAAAAAATCAGTTGATATATGAATGCAAATGTATTTTGTCATGAAGCCCTGTGATTCACAAGGCACTTTCAATGGACTGGCATCCCATCCAGGGAGAACTTTGCTTTGCCTTGCCCCCTGTGTTTCCGGGATAGGTCCCTGACTTTTGCAATCTATTATTTCATATAAAAAATCCTTCAGGAAACTCCAGTTAAAATCATGCCCTGGATTTAATGTCTCTGTGTGCAAATTAATAAAATGTATTTCAATAATACATAATTAGCAGCAAAACAGGCGACTATAGTTGTGCAAAGCGTAAGGGTTCATGTCTGCCATCTGTAAGGCTGGTGCACGGTTTACGACAGCACGTGTACTTGAATGTTTTTGTGTGGAAATTTTGCTTTTAATTAATCCACGGGACATTCATGCCAGATTAGCCCTGGTTACTTCTACACTGTGGACCATATTGATCGAGGCGAACTTCCCGCTGCACGCATTTTGTCACGCTTACCCGCACCGGTCCATGAGATAAAAGGTGGGCTTCTGCACGAACAACAGGAGTCAATCATCAGCAGTCATTAAATATAAAGACATAATTAAAGCAAATGCAGCAACACGCTGCTTCATGAGTTCAAGGTTTTTTTTTTTTTGTTTTTTATGTTATTTTATCTAAGTCTGCGCCGTACTGTCTCACTATGTTGTCTCATTCAGTAAGTCTCCCGTGTCTGTTTGCATGGCTTTGCTCAGTCAGGCTTGTGCTCCCACTTGTGGAAACCAGCACCAACCAGCATCTCCCTTTTCTATACTGCTGTGTCACTTTCCACTTCAACCTGACTTCCCTTCCTCAGTTTCTTCTCACATTTGCCAGTAGTTTCACATCCTCTGTGGTGCTTCACAGCCTTATAAACCAAATCTAAATGTTTAGATACATCATGAAGCTTGCGTGTGGTCCAGGAATGCTATGATCAACACTACAGCTTTCTTGGAGTGTGGTTGTGAGCATCTCCGTGGTATCTATCACTGCTTAGATCAAGAGGGTAGCTGTGTGCTCATCTCCAACTCTGGAGGTGCAGATGTTTTATTTGCTACCTGCTTCTACTTTCTGTCCCTTGGGTAGCATAAGCCCAAGGAGGGATGAGCCAAATGCTGCAGTGTCAGTTGAAATGATTGCGTTTCTCCAATAATGGATGCTGAACATTTGCTGACAAGGTCTCTCACCAGATGTGGGTTACCACTGCAGCACTGACTGGTTTTAGCTGGAGCAGTGTGACCTGTTCACAGCCTGCTTCTGGGCTTTATTTGTTTCAGCTGCAGCACATCTCCCTCCTTGCATCCTGGGACACTGTAAGCTTTGATGCACTGGATAACCAGACCATATGTTTTATGTTTAATGACTTCATGCGGTGATTTCATGCCGTTTTGTTTTGCTAGCTTTGCAAATCTGTGTTTTGAAATCGGGCTGTTCGATTAATTTCATGCATTTATACTTTATCTTCTAATAATGAATCTGTCTCAAATACGGCACTGTGAAAAAATACTTGGGGAAATCAGAAATAGGACAGATTTAGATTTAAATTTTTGTGAGCAAGCGCTAGGTCACAACAACATGCACGTAGGAACAGCACACTGAGAAACTGAAAACAAATCCTCTTACACAGAGTAGCAAATGGTCACAGTAAACCTGTATCTTGTCACATTCCAATAAAAAATGCATCAAACTGCCCGGGACAGTTTTACATTTAAATCAAAACTGCAATGTCCGTGGAGACCTCCTATGATGGCGCTTTGGAAGGTATATTCTGGGAATGAGCTTGAAGTTTTGCTCCTGGATGTGCAGAGTGGTGCAGACAGGGATAAACCCGCCACATATATGTGACCATTGATAATCACTAAAAGACAGCAGGGTCACGTTCCCATGTCTCCTTCTGTACATTATAAGCATCAACATTTTTAAAACATTATATGATGCAAAAATCGCACACCTGGAACTGTTCTGTTTGGAGTTATTTCACAACTTCTGTCCGCAGTCTATTCTCTGTGTCTAAAGGCTGTAAGAGACTAATGCAGTCGTAAATATTTATAGAAGTCTGCAATGGTTGCCAAAATTAGTTCTTGGGTGGTCCAAACCCACCATTCTTTCATCCGAAAATATGTTTGATATATCCAACACCCTTTTAAACCAGCAGAACCAGAGCCCATTTTTTTAGGTGGAGACAAATCTGGGTTGAAGACAACAGGAGACCAAAGCAATGGTGCACTCAGTATCCCCGGGTGGGGAATTTTTTTAGGTTTAATCACTCCCACCCTGTACCTTAATATTGTTTTTTAGTGATGGACTTAATGAAACCTTTTCTTTGGCTTAAATTTCTCTGCAGTCTTCTTCTGCTTCTCCACAACCCCCTGAGGCATCTGCCACTGCGTGCAATGTCTTCTCTGGTTGCGTCCTCCTCTTCCTGGTCACGGGGACCGTTTTTCCTAAATTTATTTTCTGCTTTTGATTGAGTTTCCCTTTTGATTTAATTGATATAATTTTGTTCACACATTTGGTTTTGCTTACTGAGTGTCACAGTTTAGTACTCTGAGCTCGTTCACTTTTGACTGTTGCAGTCGGACAGGAATCAGCGTCGCTCACTCTGAACATATCCCCGTGGCCCAGGGTGGAACATCATGGTGTCACCATTTTAAGGTTATGTTATACACAGCAATGAGCGCTTTTTGACCCTGAGAGAACTGAGAGAAAATCAGCCAGCAGGTATTTTATTTGAAAACTGTGGAGTGACACCCTCTTCCCTGCCTCTTGCACCAGTTCTTGTAACTCAGATCAGATCAGATCAGATTTATTTTTGTCTGGCGCCCTTCCCAACTGGTTGCTGCAGGGCATTTAACAGAAGATGCAAAAAAGTGATGCAACTAGTAAAATTAGTAACAACAACAATGATGCATAGTTAAAAACAAGTGTTTTGCAAAATCAGCCAGAAGGCAATAGCAGAGAGAAAAGAAAACTTGGCAAAATCTAAGGCCGACTCTTTGCCCACCTCCTTCTGGGCCTCCCGGTTGTTAAAAACCAAGTTCAAACTTGCTCTGCTCGGCGAAGTGGGCGAGGGCCCCTCTCGGATGTCGCACTCAGGGCAATTTTGCGCATGAACACGCCAGCGTCAAATATTCTGCACTTGACAGGTACGTCTCATATGAGAAATGTTCTTTTCTTTATAACATCACGGCAAACCTGTCATAGGCATAAGAATGGAAGAAATGATAGTCAAATGCTTAAAATGTGTATTTGTTTTGAAGGGCAAGTGGGGTTTGCAGAGATATACAGTACTGTGCAAAAGTCTTAGGCACCTGTGGGAAAAATGCTATAAGGCAAGGATGCTTCCAAAAATAATGCCATGAATACTTATTAATCAATAAACCTTCTAAAAAGTGCAGTAGACAAAAAAACCTCAATTGCTTTGCTTATGTTAAAGTTTTTTAACCTCAGCAGTTAAAAAGGGCTTGACCCCCGCTTTCCCAGCATCCTTGCTGTAGAGTATTCTGCACTGTGAGTTGATCTTCCATACACATCAACACTCCTTTGTTGTCTTAGCGTTAAAGTTGTAAGGTTTGGGTCACCTATGGTCCACGTCAAATCAGACCAGTGTTGGTCTTTTCTTAGAGTCAGCTAAGAAGCTCCTGCTAATATGTATGGAGCTACACTTGTAGACATTGTGCCCATTTCATACAAATATGTTAAATACAGTAATCCCTTGGTCTCCGAGTGCCTATTTCCCATTACTTTAAAAGGGGGGAAATAAATAAATAAATAAACAAACAAACAATGAGCTTCCAGTTATTAATTTGCATATTATACAGTATGTACAGTACAAGGCATTTTATATGTTAATGCCCCCCCAGGGACCCTGCGTTTCACGGGGGATGACATGGAGAGTTCGCAGCGGGAGTTCAGCGTTATGAGATCACGAATAACCTTTGGATAAACATTCCTCATGGCAAAAGTTTTCATTCGGATAACAATGTATAGATATCAATTTCCAAGAGCTGTCGTAGAAAAAAATTTCCATGCTGTGAGTTCGGCATTTGAAGAATTGCTGTATTCACAGGTCAACTTACAAAATGTGCGGTCAATTGGATGATGTCATCACTATTTTGAGAGCCTC
The DNA here is from genome assembly GCA_900497675.1 of Arapaima gigas. Classification (NCBI taxonomy): domain Eukaryota; kingdom Metazoa; phylum Chordata; class Actinopteri; order Osteoglossiformes; family Osteoglossidae; genus Arapaima; species Arapaima gigas. The sequence continues at coordinate 191,228 of UFQX01000046.1, forward strand.
AGTTGCACCTGAGTAGAACATTATGTCTAGTCAGTGGTGCAGGTAGCCTTATGAGTGGCTTGTCTGTGATAGAGATGCATCATTTACGTACATCATTCCCACAAACAGAAACCAGCTTAAAAACTCTTCCTGCAGCGCTTTATCTGCCATGTGGAGGTTCTTGGGGATAACATCAAAAAGAAACCCTGCAGAGTTTAGCCTGAAAATACGCCTACTGTTACTTTAGCCTAAGGGCAGGTTCATAGATGTCAATCATTAAAACAACCCCAGGTTTCAAACTTCAGAAAACTAGACCTCGTTGTTACCTGGTTGCATGATCTGTATTTGCTGCTTCTGGTTCTCCTAGTTTGAAACATGTCACAGAAATTGTCATGATAGCAGAGTCAAAGATTAGAGAGCATAGTTTGGCTGATCTCTGCAGCTTCAAAACGGAAACAAGAACTTAATAAGTGATTTGAATTCGGTGTTTTCTGGTGTAACTGACGGCGTGCGGATGTTAGGTTGATGCGAATCGCGTTTCCTGAATTTGTGGGAAAAACAGATAGACTGGAAAAACATTTAATAATTAAACAGAAGCGCAGCGCTATGGACACCGATATTCTCCACCAAATCCTGGAAAGAATATATAGGGAATTCAGATGAATAAAGTTAAACTCACAAAAGTGAAGGTAGTGGCATGAACTTAAACTCTGAAATGTTCTTGTTTCTGCAGAAGGACCTTGCAAATCAACATGTGAGCAATGATCTCACTGGGCTTGTCTCCAACCCATTTTAGGCGTTTCTGCTGGGCTGAAATTGCCTAACCCTTAAATTATATTGATTTGAAAAGCATAAACGCATTGCGCAAGTGAACCATCCTCAAAAGACCTTTTGCTAATGTAGGAGATTGCTCATAATGTTCAAGCTCTTTTTTTTCTTTGGAGGCTAAAAGCTGTAAGTGCCTTTTTGTCAAGCATTTCCTCCTCTGTTCATTTATAATGAGCCCTGCAAAAACTAGTAAATGTTTGGGTCGGGCTGTGCCTGCTGGGAAATGGGAGGATATGAATGACTATGAATGACTGTTGTTCAGCTCCATTGGTTTGTTTGTTTGTCTGTTTATTGGGTGGCTGAAGCCGGACACTGTAAGTTTCCTGTTCCAGGAAGGTCACTCGTATTATTGTGCTCCTACTTTGCCGTAGAAACGATATCTGAGTTTACTATGTCGTAGTCCTGGACCTGAAAATAAATTCCTGTCCTACAGTTGAAAGGAAGTTATTGAATACATTAAGAATTATGAACATGTTGTTTGACTTGACCTTTTAACAAGCCCAACATAATGCTGAGTGTCATGTGAGTTTTGTAAACATTTTTTTTTCCAACCCAGTTTTTCTACATTGTTAACATTCTAATAGCGAAGTGAATTTCTGCTTCAGTTTTTCATCACTGTAAAGTGGAAGTCTATTACTTTAAAATATTTTATTGGGCACTGATAAAGTAGTAAACCAACTGTGGCAGAGAGACAGTCAATATATGTCAGCATCATTAGTATTCAGCAGGCGATCTAATAAAATCTGTCAGTGGTAAGGAAAAATAATATATTCACTTGAACAATTTTCTGCATTTTATATCCTATAGGGTTGTGATTCTCAGCATGCAGTGTGTGAATGCTGAAAAGACTGATATCTTTTACTGTGATTTTCCATAATTTTCCGACCATTATAAAGTAACGTAGGAAAAAAAGCTACTCACACACACAGGTCGAAAAACCATTTTAATGCTCTAGGTTACAGCTCAGGGAATTCTTGTCTGACAGTGTGAGATTTTCTAATAGTTTGATTTAATTATTATAATGCCCATGATTCCCGGTGGGATTTGTAAGACTGTTCTGCCTTATTGCAGCCCTGTGCAATCTAGAAAAACCAAATTTTTAATTTCCTATTTGAAGGATCTCATGTGATGAACAGACAACGCAGTGACATCTACAGTAAGCATTCATGTCCATAGACACGAATGTGTTCATTTACACCTAATGACATCATGGATTCAGTTCTGACTCAATAAATATATTACATCAGTTAAAAACAACATGTCGTCTCCAAAACACCCAGTTTACACTACAGAGGAGTTAAAAAAGCAGCTGATCATTTTGCAAACATTCTTACTTGACAGGGGGTGACCAGTGAAGTGTAGCCTACTGTCCAGAACCATTACCTGGGTGAAAGAGTATCTCACCAGCAGCCCTGGATATATGAATCTTTTCTGTCTGCAGAGAGCTGACAAGGGACCGCAGAGTGGCCAAACTATAGTTTTGCAGAACACAGCAAGTTGCCTCCAGTCATACTGATGTTAAGTGGAGACGTAGGCCAAGACCCAAGTGGACTTTGGAGTTTTAGATCTAGAGCAAGCTGTTATTGAGATTTACACCTTCTGTACTCTCTGTGATTGTCCACCAGTTTGTCCAACAGGTAAAAATATGTCATTAATTCGCAATGTCACCAAGGTCGCAGTGGCTATCTAGAAATGTGCTGGTTAATAATCTGTTTATCATTACATAGTAGGTTACACAGTTCATGGAGGCTTTCTCCAATTTACAGCTGATGTGACTTCAATATAGGTTTAGAGGAAATTTTCCGGAGTGCAGTTCATCCGCGATCAAGTTCATCACCATTAATGAACATGTACTGTATAACCTCCCGATCACCTCCTGATCAGTGCTAAGTGACAGAAAGTGCAATTTTAACAAAGGATTAAGGCTTCTGTTGCCTGGATTTTTGCTTGGACTTTTACCAGCTGTCTCACTGCAGGAAAAATAAAAAGCGTATTTATTTTGTAATCAGAAATAAATAGTTGAAAACAACGAATACATCCAAATAAATTCTATATCTGGCCTTGTATAATAAATAGTTTGATATTCATAACTATGCGGCTTAGAGATGTAAAATTGCCAACACATAATGAAGAAAATGTGAACAATGGATGGAAACTTTACCATGTGCTTTTCTCATGATTCCCATACTCTGGATGGCTGCAGTTTCCATAGCTACATCCTTGATAGGAAGAACAACATATCAAGTATTTATCTGAAAGCATTTGTGTTTCCAATGTTATTTTTGACCTTGTGTTACCAGTTTGTTCTGGATGAACGGAGAATGTAGTGCAGAGATTTTTTTGTGCAGTTGTCCATCACAGGTGACTGTTGGGTTCCAGGTATAAATGTAGTAATGATCACTATTTTGGTAGGTCACTTCCTGGGTCCTGTTTTACTTTCGTATTTACTGGAGCATTCTGTCAGCAGACACCAGTCCAATAGGAAGGGGCTTACAGAAAAAATGTAATTTTGACCAGTTTTATTGGTCAAAATTATCTATTGTTATTCCAAATGTTCAAAACGGAATATTCCTATACAACCCGTACATTATGCATTTTCCACTTGAAAGCTATAAAAAGCAAGATCAAAGCTAGCTATCGAGAGTTTCAAACAGCATCAGCATAGGAGTATATGGTTCATCGTGAGACCAATTTCTGAATAAAATCGGTGTGATTTGACTCTGTATGTGATTTCTAAAATATATATTCGATTACTCTCCCCAAGGTAGTTTGCTCTCCTCTGAAAAACTTATCGGCTTCTTTCTTACTCTGTAGGTCAAGGCAAGGTGACCAGCTGGACAAGAGTTAAGTTAATGTTAACAAATTTTTATCACATCTATCTATCTATCTATCTATCTATCTATCTATCTATCTATGTAAAAGATTTTCTAACAGATATTAAAAAGGACTTCAGATAATTAGTAAAGTAACTAGAAGAAAATGTTGTTTCAGTGTCTTATATAATGGATTCACATTGTCAGTACTTTGAATTTGATCAAATATTTTTCTTTTGTATCTTTTCAAACAAGGTTATAGAACAACAGGAGTTTGTTTTTGTTATAAATTATGCACAATGCATTAATTCCATGCTTCAAACCAAAAACAGTGCTGTGTTTTGAGCCAAAATAAAATATTAAATATTTAATCCCTCTGCGCTGAAATTGTTGAGCTGGAATTTCCAATAGTTGCTCTAGTAAATACATAAAAATGCACATACAAAGCAAAATCTAGGTATAAAAACCTCAGCTGAATTTTGCTAGTTAATTTTTTGTCAAATGACACTCTTTCAGGGTTGGTAGCATCATTACGACAAGAAGCTTGTTTGAATAGATATGAATTAATATAGTGTCTGGGATGTGTCAAAGTATTCATAACCGAAGCACTGACCCCACAAGTCTGTTAGTGGCTCTGCAGGTAACACTGCTGCCCCACAGCACCCGGGCTTGCTGGGTATGAGTTTGAATCCAGCTCAGTTTGTGTGGGTTTCCTCCCCCCGTCCACACAGATGTGTTTCAGGTTATTTGGTGTCTCTACCTTGCTTGTTGTGTGTGGGCGCCCATCCTATGATGAACCAATGTCCCATCCAGGGGCACTTTCATAGCCTAGTGCCCAGTGATTCCGGGGTAGGACACCAGCAACCCTGACCAGAATTCAAGGCTTAATGGTAACTTTATCAACTGCAATATCTGCTACTGCGTCATATTAAAATGAACAACAGTCCCCATATAGGGTAATGTAAGTGATACAAAATCCAAAGAGAGGAAATTAGAATTAATTCTTTGAGCATGATAAGAAGTAAGTCTGGGATAATGTGTAGTATAATTAGTGAATTCGCATCTTTTTTTTGTTTATACTGTATTATTTTTTATCATCATTCTTTACATTTTTTCACTCTCTTAACTTTCTTCCCGCCTGCTCTGTCCACCATAGACCACGCACATCTTTATTTTGTACTCCCTTGTACACCTGCTGTAAAAGAGCATTTTGACAGTAAACGATTCTTGATTCTTTCAGTGATGCACTTGCTGCAAACGTAGCATAAATAGCTCCGGACGCCACGGTTTATAACATTACACTCAGCCAGAACTCTTATCCAAATTATTAAAAGTATTGAAACTGAGCAAAGCCTTGTGAATTATTGTGTACTTAAAAAGGCTTTTATCACCTTTCTTAGCTTACAACTGCAACCGCAGTTTTTCATTTTTAGTGCATCCGCATAAAAGACGCGCGTGTCGGAGACGCTGGGTTCCATTTACTGCGGCCGTGTATGACGGACCGTTTAAAATGCATGGGCACCACCCTGGTAACAATGAGTCAATTACAACAGTGTCTCTGCACAAATCTACAGCACAACACACAGGTTGAATGTAAATTTGAAGGCGCATGCCGACCCAAAAGAACCGTTCGAATGTGTTAAATAGAAACGACCTCCTAGACATGTAGTTAGCGGGAAGTTTGAAGTGTTTGAAGACATGCAGCCAAGCAGGCTGATTTAAACATTCGGTTTGAGGCCAGCGCTGGCCAGGTCTTCGTACGCTCCAGCAGGGAGAGCATACAAAGCACCGTGACGTGCGGAGAGAATTAGAAGCACTTTTGGCCGATCCCGCTTCCTCTGATGAAACACGGCTGAAACACATAATTAAGATCCCTCAATGCAGAGAATAGCAGGCGGGGGCGATGTGGACCAGCCTTTAACAAAAGAACAGAGATGCACAAATCGCACAAATAGGAGCGTGGTGTTGTCGGGAAGGGGAAGGCATAAAGGACGGCCAAGTACAAGAGAAATGCGCTGAAGGCCCCTGCGCTTTAGTTACATCCCTAAACACAGAAAAAAATCCACAGCGTTCTCCTTGTACCTGTTTAATACGGCTTTTCCTCAGGTGCACGTGAAAGGAAGTGAAGTCGGAAAATTTGGTTTATTTCAGCAGGGGGGATTAATTGGTGTAACTCCCCTTATTTATTTGCGATTCACTCATTTGTGCTCATAAAAAGGAGGGAGGCTGGGCCCAGAATATAGACAGACCTCACAGGAAATTATTCCAGACTGATATTGTGCGGCTTCTATTCATTATTTCATGGACAATGTGGGAGGCTGCAGGAGAGTTTACATTTTAATTGAAGATAAGTCCAGTATTTGTGGATCAAGGTGAAAGGGCTTTGACACCTGGCAGCAATCTTCATTCCAATAAGTCTTTGACTGTTGGTTCGCACACAATTTGGACATGGATGCAATTGACAACAAACAAAACGGTGGTACGTCAGTCTAAGAGTGTGGAATCTCTCCTTTGGCCTTCAGAAGAGCAAGAATTTGTTTGGGGATGGATTCTATAACATGCTGGATGGATTGCACAGGAATGTTGACTGCCATTGCATCGTTGCGGCAAAATGTATGGCTACACAATCTTACAACTCTTTCCAACTCCCAAAAATGCCTGACTGTGCAGGCTGCTGGAGCATTGAAAACTTTCTTTCATGTTCATGGAACCATGTGGTGCCTTCTGACATGGTGCATTATCATGCTGGAAGTGTCCATCTGAGAGAGGATCAACTGTAACCCTGAAGGGATGAACTTGGTCAGCAACAATATTCAGACATGCTGTACCATTCAGATGTTCTTCATCTGGAGTCAGAGGCCCTAATGTGTACCAGGAAGCCACTCCTCACACCATCACGCTGCCACCACCAGCCTACACTGTTGATGCCAAACATGATGGCTCCATGGACTCATGTGCTTTCAGAAAATTCTGCTCCTCCATCAGCACGATGCAAAAGGAACCTCCATTCATTCAACCAAACAACTTTTATCCACTTATCATCACTACAGTTTTCATGCTCCTCTGCCCACTGAAGATGCAATTTCCCCTTCTTCACTGACAACATCAGCAACTGACATGGTCTGCAACTGTTTGCGGCCCATTCGAGCCAAAGTTTGATGCGGTGGGTTCTGGGATGACATTCTACCTGGTTGTAGTCCCTCTGTTTGCTTGACAGTTGTCGCCATTCTCCTCTGATCGCGCCGATCCACAAGCTGGTTCCAGCCACAATTTTGGAGATGCTAGAACCAGTAAAAATAGCATCAACTATATTTTCCCCTTCCAGTGCTCAGGCAAACACTAACTGATGGTGGAAATGCTGGCCTGCCCGATTTACACCACACACCACACTCACGTGACCTATGACGTATCCACACGGGTTCCCTGCCACTGTGTTAGAAATGCCCAAGAGGGTGGATAGCCACTGGCACTTGAACCCCATTCATTTTTCTCCCTTTCCCCAGTTTCTCCCATCTGCCAGCTGGAAAACTCTGTAGTCCCTTGAACATTGTCTAAAATGCCATCACTGTGGGGAAAAACATGCTGTATAAAATAAATCAAAATTAAAACTGAAATTGAAAATGTGCTCCTATACAAATACTACTGTTGAGTTTCTATTCTGTGTAAGTTCATTTTGGTGCCGCTGATCACAAGCATGAAAACAAGCCGTTTTTGCTCGGAAACAGAAGTTTAGGAAAAATAAAATAGGGAATAAAATGTAATTAAAATAAGCTAAATAAACTGGGAATTCTCATAGCACGAGGCACACGTGTACTGTAAGCTAATGAAACAGGAATGCCCAATGTGCAATGTTTGGTTTAGCATGAATTTGTTAGGTACAGTTTAGCTTGTAGTTTAAACACATTTATGCTTTAAAAAATCAGCTTGAGACTGGAAACTTGTCAAATCACTTGTTATTCATGCCAAACAAAAGGTCGGATGATGCTGCTTTATATCCAAGTCGCAAATTTAAATAAAGACATGAGTAATGGGTCACATAAACCTGCAGAGTCTGTGGTCTTTCCAGAACATGGTTTGACTGGCATAAAAAAATCCACCCATCCCCAGACTCAGTATAGATCCTCTTCACTCTTTTTCAAGGATGTTTTGCTGGAACTACAAATGCGATGCAGACATTTCAGGGTGGAACTGCTTGCCGAGAATGAAATGGAGCAGTTTACCACAATCCCATACTTTGGGATCTCTGACTACATTTGAGAGTAATACCCGCACTATTTTACTTTTGGTCTCCACACTCAGAACTGAGATGGCAACTTCTGCTGAAGAAGTAGGAGAAAAGAATCCTTGTGGGATGAATTTTGCAGCGAAGCGCTCACAGGTGGAAAGGGAGAACTTTAATAACAACAGTTTGAGACCATGGTTACCAGAGCAGAGAGGAAGAGAGAGGAAGAGAGAGACGTTCAAGTGTAGCCTTCTACTCCGGAATGTTATCCACGCAACACTACACGGTATAAGATCCTAGGGAGAAAAAAGACTGTCCTTTGCATACAATAAATGAGGTCAGCCATCATTTTACCCCGAGGTTTCAGTCAATACCGCCCTGCTGCCACGTCCTGCTATTCCGCCACCTATTTGTGGTACAGAGCCATTAATCCCTGCCTGTTACTGTGTTTATCAGCCGGCACTAATACAGTATCACCCCCCTCCGCATTCCAGCTAGGTTACAGTTCAGCTCTATTCCATTAAATGGGTTCATTTTTGCAAAGCCAGAATCTGTTTGACTGTTTCTGAAAGAATACGATCCCTTCATTATGCAAATTTATTAACAACTTAAGTTTCATTAATTGCCTTCTCTGTTATGTTGAACTGAATGTTAAAATCATACAGAGGGAGCTACAACAGACGTTCCGGATGTACTGTTCTGTATCTCAGGTTTAATTTATGATAGAAAAATGAAATACGAAGGTACCAGAGAACTCCAGGTAAATTTACATTTTGTTCATTGAATCGTCCTCTTGTCTAGTAACCCACTATGAAAAACTTTTCTGCCCATATTCCTCCGAAAAGGCCATACAGTTAAAGATGCTAATGCAGCTTTATTTTTGCTTTAACTGTAGTTGATGTATGTTAGAACACAGTAAAGTAATAGCATCCATACTTCCTTTATCTTGGTCAGGGTTGCGGTGGTCTGGAGTCTGTTTCCGAATCGCTAGGCCCCAGGCTAAGAACTTATTCCCTGGATGGGATGCCAGTCCATCACTGAAAAAAAGCAATTTAATATTTCATTCCATTCCATTAAAAGTACAAACTACCGGGGTATTTCTGTTAATTATTGTTTGCTCAAAGCTAATTAACACAATTAAAACAAATGTAATTAATAATAAATTCAGTAAAGATTATAGTCCAGCTGAAAACATGATGTCTTATTAACTGCATAGGACTGAGTCTGAGTTTGTTTACTGTCTTACATTTTAACATTTTACGTCACTCACTCACTCACCGTCTTCAACCACTCATCCAAGTGAGGGACGCAGTGGCCTGGATCCTGTCCCACAAATACCTGGCACTAGGCTGTTTGTTCGTCCGTCAGCCTAGAACACACGGTTGTTCCGATCGAATGAGGCAGCATGTAAACACCTCACAGACTGAGTGGGATTCAAACCTATATTAAAACAGCCCGAGAGTTATTAGGTTCCCATACTACCTTCTCTGCCACCCTGTATTTCTAATTCTTTTTTATTTTTATTTATACTTATATTTATTTATTTTTACTGTTATTTTTCATAACAGCTGTATGTTGCCAAGCTACTGCGCTCTACTTGATAATTAGCTCCGTATTTTTTTTTTGTCTTTTACGGAAGCTACTGTTTTGATAACTGGTAATGAAATTTGTAATAAAAACTAATGACTTAGGGAAGGAAAAATTGTTTTGCTTTGCTTCAAAAGATAATATATCACATGAAGCCACTATGGGAGGCGTTTCATATATCCAAGTTAGTGATGAGCTAATATATCCAGTTTAATGATCTTCCAGTTTTATACCATTTACTATGCTGTCAGCCAATAAAAAGACCTAGTCACCAGGGCTACCTCTTATTCTATATTATTATTATCTAGAATCCTATTCAACACTGTGATTTTTATTGGAAATGTATGGAAAAGATTGATTATCAAATAGTATCCAACAGCAATTCTTCAGGTTTAATAAAATGTATGAATTTATATAGAATTATATAAATTCCAATATAGCACCTGTACATAATATCATCACCATGTATAATCATAACCAAAGTATAATAGAGGACTATGAATAAACAGATAAATAGAATAAATCTGATTGCTAGAAAACCATGTCACCTCCCTTTGTTTGTCATTAAATGCGGAGTCACGGTTAGTCTCTTTATCATTGCCAGCATTTTAATACTAGATTTTTTTTTTTTTTAAATCAATCACTGCTAAAATGAGTCAGTGAAAAGCACATATATATTATGAGACATGTTTTAGGGACTGTGGAAGTGCTGTTATAGTTCAGAACAAAAGAGCTGGAGGGTGGGACAGTTGACAGGGTCCACACCTGGGTACTTGCTGTCTACAATATGTTGTACATCTGTGGTTAAAGCCATAAATCAGCTCACATGAGTCACTTTTAATGAGCCCATTCAGGAAACAAAAAAGTAGGTTTTCCAACTAATGTGGACTCCACTCTTTACCCAACAATTTAAGTGCCACTATATACCCTGGGAGCCTTGTCTAAATCTGGCGATGGTTTGGTCACGATTCAGAATTAGCTCATTGCTGCCTGCAGCATATCTGTCTCCTCGAGAGTCCACTCGTGCAATGGCTTAGTCCAAGTGGACTTTATTTTAGTGTAGCGCGAAAGAAACAGAAAAATATTTGGGATTTTTTTTTCCCTGAAATACAATCTAATAAATAAAAAAGGTATTGGGCATAGATCCAAAATATTTGCTGATATATATGGACTATGCTGATTTTCCAGATATGAGATCTATTCGGGCCCATTGAATGTTTAGTGAACAAATGTAAAGCATTCATTTCTCTTGAACATAATGCTCCCACAAAAAATATACTTGCCTGCCAGCTGTGTTCCTTTGATGTTTACCCTATACAGAGGACTGCTTAAGGACATTTTCCCCTCAATCGGCCCATTGATCCTCACAGGAACTTCTTTGTATAGTAATTATCTTCCTTCATGTCATATTTTCGTCCAAACCAGGGCAGAAAACACATCCTAAGGGCTCATTTTTCAACTCACCCACATACTGAACAAAGACACCTACACAGTGAAGCTCATTTAACACTTATTTCCTTTCTATTACTGAGTTTTGAAGATTACCGGTTTATATAAATTCCCTGTACTGATATTGGTGTTGCTTATTACCCTTTAATTCAGAAGTTCCAGAACATAGTCCCAGTTTCATGGTATGTAAATTTAACATATATATTGCATTAAAATGAGCAAATAATAGAAAGACAACAGACACATTAAATGCATATGGAAATATAATCAATAAAGTAGTGCACTGGTTTATAAATTTGTATTATTTAGTGTAATATCTTAATATTACTTAGGAGGCGTATCTGTTCAAGACAGCTCACAATGAAAAGAAAAGTAAGGTTACTTGCTTGTACAGCAAATAATTATTTATTTAGTTTTTTTTTTTTTTTTTAAATGGAGTAAGTCAGGCTAAGCTGCGCAATACAGTGGTAAACCAAGTAAAAATTCTGCCCCACAGCGCCTTGGTTGTTTGGCTTTGGGTTTGAATACAGCTCAGTCCACATGGAGTTTGTATGTTCTCCCTGTGTGTGGGTGTGAGTAAGAGAGAGTGTGTGGGGTGTGATAGGTTATTAACTTAGAGTAAGATTAAAGTCCACATTAAAATGTAATTTCATATTGTAGCACACCGTTATTTCAAGACAGTGTCCGGGCCTTCGGATTCTTTTAACGCAAGGAGAGACTGCATTCAGAATAAATTCAGTAGGACCAGGGATTCAGGTCTCGATGTCTTTAACCACAATTTTACCTGGTGGTCTGCAGTCTGTGTCACAATGGCAAACACTGGACTTATGGGCAACATTCAGCATTGAATTCCTGAGGTCTTACACTGTGTTATTTGTTTATTACAGCGAGATCCTTAAATAGAGACTTAACCAAACTGCCCTGAATTCACGACCAGGTTAGGAACTGACAGCCAGGTCATAAATCAAATTAGTCATAAGTCGAATTGTATCGTGACATAGTGATGGAGTACAAGTGTGTGGTCCTTCTTTTCAAACATTTGCTGATGTTTTTCACCTATTTTGTTTTTTTCTCCCTGTAGTATAGTATTTTGTCCATAGAATTATTAAATAACTGGGCTCTGTATTTTTTTTCAAAAGTACAGTATGTTCATAATAGTAGTGAGCGATCGCTACTAGATGTAGTGAGTGCAGACGACGTGATCTCTTGCGACTGTTCAGTCAGTAAGCCTGGTCAATGGTCAGTGGCATGACTGGTACAGGAGGTTGAGGTGGTATTATGGGGAGAAGGCGGCGGTCGTGGGAAGTTTCTGGTGTGAGCTCAGCTCTGTGGGAGACTTGTGCCGATTTAACCTGCCATATCCACATCTTTGTGTGATATAATATTAAGTGTTTCAGAACCTACTAGTGACCCCAGTGGATCAGGTGGGAGAAGATGGTTGCTGGCTTTCTCTGGGTGGGTAGGTGTGTAGCACACAGTCTTGTATGATGTTCACCTCATGCAATTACACTACAAAGTCACATATGCACAGAGTGCACATAATGTACACATGTGCAAATTTTAATGCATTTTCATAACATTTTTCATGTATAGTTTAAGCTATAAGCTGTAAGCACTCGGTCATGTCTCAGTACTTCATATGTTTTCGGACAACTGTAGGTAGACACTATCGTTACACTACGACATGGTACGTGTACTATTTATTGTGCATTACAAAATGTTTATGTATACTTGTTTTAACTAGCTCATTCTCTTACCAGAATTCTGAAAATATATATTTTTTAATTTTTATCTTTTTTTTTAAAATTATGATTACTATTATTTATTTGTTTATTTATGTTTGTAAGTCAGGTATATGTTGACTACATTGTAAGTCAAAGACTAACTGTACACCTAAATTTAGAAAAGAAGGTAAGACTTCCCATTTCTCTGTATTTTTGGTGAGAAAGAATAAAAATACATTAAGATAATAAAACAAATACACATATGTATATTTATTCTATAATTAAATTGTTTATATATAATTATATAAATAAATTATAGTTTATTTTGATGTGTTTTTATATATAGTATGCATGTTCAGTCTCATATGAGATCTTGGATCGATTTAAGAAATTACACATTATGTTAAAATATCGTGATGCACCAGGTGTGCTGAGGTTGGAAGTGACCAACCATGAACAGGTGTGATTAAAAACTCGAAACAAACTCATAGAAGAACAAAAAACAGTAGTTTTCAGCAGCAACTGCATCACCATCAGTCTCAGCTCTGCAGTGCAATGATCCCTGACAGTTATTGGTCCTCCGAATCCGACTGCATCTGAAGGTCTTCTCTTAAACAAGTGTAACTGATGATTCTGGAGAGGGAGTTGTGACTGTGCATGACCGTGCTTCAGTGTTTCAACTTTTTTTTACTGATTTTCCAAACTCTGGAGCCCATTTTCTTAAATATGGAATATATCATTAAAAAAAATTTTAAATAACTGTGTACTGCTATTTCTAAACTCCAGTCATCGTTCCATTTTCACGAACCTATTGCCCTGGTCAAGGCCTTCGGGAGTGCGAAGCCTATCCCAGAATGACTACACACAAGGTATCCCACACCTTGGAAGGGGCGCAATTCCATCACAGGAGAGCCACAAACACACAGTCAGTCACACATGCACACCAATAGTGGCGTTATTGAGGTTAGTTAACTGAAATGCATGTGTTTGGAAGGAAACCAGAGAAGCAGAGAAAACACACAGACTGAGCCAGATATAAACCTACACACAGACAGAATGGGAACAGTGAGATGACAGCACAACCCACTGCACCATCGTGCCCCCCATTTCCCAACTGTTTAACTAAAACAGGACCAATCATAAGACCTCATAACAGGGGGCCCATCCATCATCATTGACCTCTGTATCCTGGTCAGCGTGGTGGCTGTCCAGAGCCTATCGTGAACTCATTGGGCACTACCTTCAGATGGAACACCAGTCTGTTACACATTATGGCAACTTAGACAGACCAATTGAGTTGAAACATGTCTTTAGACGGTGGGGGGAGATGTGAACACATGGAGGAAACCCACTCTGACACGGGGCGAACACACAAACTTCACACAGACTGAGCCAGATTTGAACGTACTGTCACCCCACTTGTCTACAGTGAGGGTAGTGCAGCCCACAAAGAGTGTCGGGCCCACATGTTCCTCACACGGCAAAGTCTCAGTCACAGGAATATTGTGCACGTGCAAAGTTTAATGTCGGAACGTGATACGTACTGAACTATTCAAAATATTTACAGGTCCATAAACAGAAAAATCACTGACAAAATAAACAACACTGATTACAAGGACTGTCACCTTTTGCCTCTCTCGCCCTCTTCCTTCAGAGCCCCCGTGTAGACTATAATAACACTAAATTACCATGGCCGTGCTAGAACATAACACGCAGAACTTTCAAACATACACGTGCACGTAAACATTCACTTAGCACATAAAACATGAGGATTTAACACCGAACAGATACAGTGTTAAAACAGCGTAAGCAAAAACACATTGAACTGTCAGGTATGAGTGGCAGTTTTCAGAATGGGGGAGATCGAGTTGGAGGTTAATTCAGTTCATTCAAAAGATGGCCTCAGTTTAGTGGTATCAAAGCAGGAACAGTTCAATGTATCATGGACAACAAACGGTGAGTCTTGCAGTACAAACAAACAAACCTTATTACAGAAGCTGATATTGTACACGCAGAACGAACAATCGGTGGTGATGTGATATGTCGTGAACAGTTGTAGTGCTGGAACAGCCGAGGTTGTCACACTCACGCCCGATCACGCCAGGCGCTGTGAGGCAGCACCACTCTGAGTCACTCCGCTTAGCAGGGGGCCTTAACCCTTTTTTGCAGCTGTCCGGTTCCCACGCCTGACATTATCCAGGCTATCGCTGTACAGCATGTGTGAAATACTGTATCGTCTACTCGGACCGTCTGTTCCTGGAAGATTTTGCCGAAAATAAAGTGGGATTCATGTCGACATCCTTGCAGTTCAGTGGAGATTGCTTTGTTGCAATATTTTTAATTCAACAGTATTAAATCGTGCTGCATTTTAATGAGGGCGCTAACACTGGCTTCTCTGTTCAAATGAACAAATTCGACTTTTTGCCAATATGTAGTACGTTACACCTCTTGTCGAGGAGCTTCCTCTGGTATACCAAGCGTAAGCCATTTATAGGGTGACTTCCAGCACCGAACCCGATGAAGCTGAAGATAAGAGATTGTGTCTGTCAATCTTGTCGTGACAATGAAAATGCCGCCGTGACACTCCGTGTTCCTCTCATGCATGGCAGTGCTTGTGGGCAAACATTTTATCCTTTTTTGACATCCCTTTACTTTGTACGCCACTCACCTTTTGCTGCATAAACAAAAAATATAGGGAACAGTAAGTATTCCGTATATACAGGTACTTACGTCTGAAATATGAGCATCGCACTGACTTTACACTTTTTAAGATTTCTTCAACGTTACAAGTACACGTTGCTCTTCTTTACCGTCAACGCGGTGTAAAAATTAGCAGCTGCTAATTTGCTTTCACCAGACAGTTTAAGACGTGCGCTTTATTTCCACGCTCTGTGACTCACGCGCCGCACTTGCATTGCTGCACATTCCTGCTCAGCCACTTACGTGCAAACGCTTCGTATCTGCCATGGCATTTCATCGCTCGCCACTGCACTTAGCTTAAGACAGTCTGTCTTAGGAGGAGAATGTCGCTGAAGGGATTGTTGAAGCATCACTTGCTTTGCATTTTTGAAACATTTGCGCTGTTATCACATTTATTTGGCTGGATAACGTCGGTCGCGTTGAAGACCACGGTTTGCAGCATGTTCATCCACGCTCAGTTCCGATGTCGTTCCCTGTCCTTGATTACCACAGAGGACCTATTTAATTTCACAACTGAACGGCTCAGCGGACATTAGCGTTCGGTTTATCATCCAGAACGCAAAAATGTGTCCCATTATAGCTATACCGTTTTGTGGAATTGTCACCACCTGCTCTCCGAATCTTATTACCATTAAAATTACATCAGATGGATGACGAGTTTTCATCACAATCAATGAGGCGTGTTTTTCGGCCGGCACGGGGATGCTCGATGGCCCTCGCTGGCACGTCGACGCCCAAAGGCTCCGATTCTACGGACTGACAAGCGAGACTTTGGTCACAACGCAATTACGGTGCGAAACCAAAAGGGTGAACTGTAGTGGGCTGTTTGGGAAATAAAGTAGTGATTCAAAGGGGAGAAATAATTTACTGCGTCCAGAGTATCTGGACATTTCATATCTCACTCAGCATGGAAGGTAGAGTGAAATGTAATTTTAAATCTGAAAACATGGCTGTCATTCTGCGCCATCAATTGCAACCAGCCATAAAAACTCCTACTGGGCAGTGTTTGCGTCCTTGTAAATGTCAGGCAACCCTGTGCATCTGTGTGTCAGTTTAAATAAGAGTTTCCTAGCCGATGTACCTTTGTTCCTTTAGTCAATTTTTACCTAGTAACTTCGCCATGAGCAGCGAAAGCCACGTGATCCAGATTAGCTGACTTTCTTATACAGTCGTGACCTTTAGACATCGATAATCAAAACCTGATTATGACCCCATGTGGAGCAATGGAGCAGAAGCTCAAAGGAGATGGGATCCCACCTACAGTGTTTACAATCAAGTGATTACACACCTCCTGAGGTGTCTATGGACCATCCCCAGGAGGACCTCAAGTTTGAATGACCTGCCGCTTTAAATTCCTGGTGTTAAACCCTAGGTCTTTAATAAAACCCAACGTCCAAAACAGTACCACACACTGAATCAACTTTAAGCCACATTTAATTTGTTCTTTTGGGAACCGAATCATAATGACTTTCTTAGCTTCTAATTTGAAATGCAGTTAGCCGTGGGATCTTCTGGAAAGTTAGTAATGAAAGCCACAAGTCGTCTTGGTGGTGGTGTGTCGCAAAGAGGACATCTCTCTGCGCAATGAGAACAAGCTGATTTGAGACATCGAAGTTTGCGTTAAACAGAAGAGTTAGCACGAATTCTCGATCAGAGAAGTTTTAAGAGAACGTGTGTCATTTCACGACGAATCAAAACATTACCATCATCTAAGTTCCGATCATGCATAAGGTGGGTTAGGTAACCATTATAACTTTATCTCTGTGTGGCTATCAGAAAGCACGTTGTAAACCAACCTGAATATTTATCAAACAGTGGACAGAATATATATAATGTACACACACCACACACACAACATTTCAATATATTCTACACAAAAACAACAAGCAGGTGGTACACAAGTGAAATTCAGTTAGCATTTGTGCTCACTTTCAAACTTTGGTGCAATAATGAAATACTTACTACATCTTCGCTTTCATTATCTCCTCTATTATCTCTGCTGCCCGTCTAATGAATTCCATGTTTTTTAATATATCCGCTTCCTCTCATTCAGTGTCCACACTGATCATCTTCTCTAAGCCTGGCAGCTAAATTAAGGACCTGTTGTCAGAGTCCAGCCACCGGTTCCCAGCTAATATCCGAGGTTTACCTATCCTCCCAGGTCTAAATTGTATTTGCAGTGTCAACACTGCATCAAGGAGAATCATCTGTAAGGTGTTGGGCGATATTTACCACCTACCATCTAGCTCCACTTCTCAACTTGCAGGCTTTCATCTATCATCTGTCAGTTAGGAAACTCTGACCCTTCAGCGCTGTACAAGGAACATGTCACTGTGTCTAAATACACTGCAAGGTCCGTACTGATTCGGTGGAAAGACTTGCCACTAGAATGTTGGTAGTTCAAATCCCAGTAGGGACCCCTTTCTGTGGTACCTTGCTTAAGGTATCTGAAGTAATTAAATGAATGTCATTAAAAGACATGTAACATTGTTATTTTGTCAAAATAACACCGGGAAGGACAGGGAGGATGTGAGGGCCTCACAAGATCATCCAAAAGCAGAAAGAACGGAACTTGAGTTGAGCTCAGTTTCTTCTGCCAGTCTTTCCTTTTTTTGATTGCCCTTTTATGATTTGTTCTTTTTAAAAAGAGTGTGTGGCACAGGGTGAATGAGAGAGCAAGCAGAACAGGTCTGGTTAGTCAGGCACAGGAGAATAATGGATATTGCAGTACATTAAATATGGGTTCATTAAAGTTTAATAGTCTGTGCTCAATCAAAATATATAATCCACCGTCAATATTTTGGCCTCTACAATTGAGACATGTTCCAAGAAGATCTTTGTTTTACCTACTCGGTATAAGTGAGCCCCTGAGGTTAATTTGAAAAAAGTGAATGTGTGCAGCTACATACGTTTAAGCAGTCATGGGTCTATTTCGCATTTGAGAATTGTCCATCAAAGCCACCATGAACTTTAATTCCATGTCGTACAATTTATTTCACTATTTATTTGAACTCCTTTCTTAGCTCTGTTTACTGTAGACTTGCATCATGCCGGCATCCACGTGCAACGGTTTTAATTTATCACAAGTCAAGCAAGATGCCCAAGCTGCATATAGTGGCAAATTTCGCTCAATCTCGTGTTTGTGCTTTGGAACACAGCAGGCACCACATGGTTTTATGGAGGGTAACTTTTACACTGAAGGTTGATGGTTTGAGGGCCCATTGTTGGGGCTGTGGCTGTAGTGCTCTTTAGCAAAGCCCTGAATCTAAGTACCAGAAAAAAAAAATAAATCAAAAGTATAATGACTTGAAAATATGCAGCTGTATAAATGGGTGAAATTGAAAGTGGTTTTCAATATCAGTTTAACAATAAAGTGTTCCGCTGGCACTACTGATAAAGACGGAGATGATGCTAATGGTAGCGGTGCTTCTTTTGCTGCTGTCAAGCAGTTTTGGTATCTTATTATGAATGACTGAATGAATGAATGAATGAATGAAATCAAAAGGGAAAGGCACTTGGCTGCACCAGTATCAAATATGCATGCAACACGCATACACACATTACACACATTACACATATACACATACATATGCAGCGACAAAGAAAGAAACAGCGAATATTTAAATCATAAGAGAGGGTGGTGGTGTGAACTGTGATCTGTGTCAGCTCTCCTTTTTGCATCATTTCTTATTCCTTGGTCTGTCCACACACCAAGTCAAAAAGCCACAGCGCACCCAGCCGTCTACTCAGATGTGGTTCTAGTGAACACATACTGCCGTATTTCAGTAGCTTCATTGGCATCATTAAACACTACGGCACAGAAGAGATCCACTGAGCTAAACTGATACTGATCCAACTGCACAAGTCCTCGGTCTCTGTTAGGTTCTGTTACGTCTTTCTTCATCAGATAAGCGACTGTGTTCTGTTCTGAACTGTGTCTGAAAATTATATAACTGCTATTTCTCTGCCTCAGATCTGTTACATGCAAAAAGACTTTGCAGCAGCTTAGTTTCCAATAACGTGTTGTCTGCAAAGCCATGTTTGGTTGACTCACACTGGTTAGCTGTATGAGGCATGACTGGTACTGGTTTGGTTCACTTGGACCCATGTTCTTCAGACCCCAGAACCTGACAGAACTAGACTGTCTTGCACTGAGTTGCATTTTTACACACACTGAATTTGAGCGATGGTGAGACAGAGACCGGAGAGACCAGAGCAAGGGAGGGAGAGGAGAGAGTACCGAATGTATCTAAATCAGATTGTGGCTTGTATTAAATTACATGATTCATCTTACATCTGCCAGCATTTATAGATCAAAAAATTATTTAAGAGACCTAAAGGACAGGGGCCCACAGACTATGAATACAGCTTCTGCTTGGTTCAGCTGTTTTCACAAGCACCAGCTTGCATGGGGGAGTCCAGAGAGCGTCACAGCTCTGAAGGAGCGATGAGATGAGTCAGCTGAGCTCTATCCTGCTGTAGATCTGCCAGGCATTCAGTGACAATGGCAAAACAATTATGAACAGAGTGGCTTGTTTTGAAAATGACCGGGCACATAAATCCACAAGAGAACAAAGGACGTCAGTGGAATATCTCCGCAGCTTTCGCTCATCTTCCGCCGAGCGATTCCCTTCCCACCTCCAGGGCACCTCAAACACAGCCTGATATCAGACTCGCTGCCTAAAGATCTGCAAAGCCGAGAAAGCAAGAAATTAAACAGAACATTTTCAGGGCATACTGTACAGTAAGACAGCTGGAAATCTGACTTTGCCTTTAGCTGACAAATCTGGAGAACAGACACAAAACACAAATGTATGACTTCTTATCCGAACTTTATAATAACACAGTATGCACATTAGCGATTTCTTTTCATCTGTGTAAGTTATCCCTTGGCATAGGTCATGTGGCATATCTAATTCAATAAAACTACTTAGGCCATAATTTTACTTCCTGCTGCATGTTAATGAACCGCTTGAAAGATGAGTTTTTTTCTTTCTTTAAACAATATTCACGTTCGGCCATCGGAATACAAATGACCACAGTTTTTATACAAACAATGCAGCCTCAGTTGTGGAAGTCTGCTGCTGGGAACCAGCTGTCATTAGCAAGAGAGCAAAGCAAAAACGTCAATAAAAGGACACGATCTGTGTTTAGGACTTTAAAATGAAATGAAGAATGCAAAGACACGGCTATGCAGAAACTGCTCTGCACGCTATTTAAATGTTCTTGTTTGGCCTTGGGTTGTTTCTCCTTCTGCCATTTCCAGCAAAATTATCGTTCTTTCCAAAATATCTCAGCCCCAAGTGTAACCATTTTCAAAGTTTTGCACTTAGTGTGATGGAAATAAAGATTAGAAGCTAGGAGTCCGTCTTAAAACAAGCACTCTGCTATAATAATGAGTTTGTTGTTGGCCGTAGTGCAGAGTATTTGCCTTCGCTGCTCAGATTATGTTCCCGTCAAGCGCCGTATTTAACAAATTGTGAACATAAGTAGTCAAACCTCTCATGCAGTTTGGACACATCTGAATAGTAATTATTGTTGCTGCTGAGATTCTTGATTTTATCCCAAATTCTTCACACATACTGTCTAAAGAAAAGCTCAAAAAGCATGTTTTTCCGTTTAAAATTGATGAATTTGTATTTCGAGAAGAAGACCTGGTAATAAGTGGGACAGAAAAACACCGAGAGCACCGAAAGCCTGAGACCGAGGACCCATTAGAAAAATCATTCAAGCACAAAATTACTCCGTTAAACTGCAAGTTCCGTTATATCAATTTTTGGTCCTGTCACCTGGATCTGTCTAGATGGGATGTTTTTGTAACACTAAAAAGTATTAAACATACACAGGATTCAATAACAGGGAGGGGGGTCAAAAGGCCAACATTAACTTGATGCTGCTGTAAAATTGCACAGTTTAAATGGCTTAATTTTAAATTTAGTTTAAATTTGTACTGCGGGGTTGTGGCTTTAAAAAGTCCCGTTAAAAGCAAGCAATCTCGGCAACAGGGTGGTGAAGAGCACAAGAAGGAACACAACTGAGAAATGTTAAATGAAACACTCTTATTGTGAGAGTAAAGCTATATAAGTCTTGCAATGGGGATAAAGGCATAGCCTATCTGGCAAAATAATAAAAATCTTCTTATTTACCACTTTTAACTAGATGTATATTGACATAAGCGTATATGTCATGTTGATGTATTTATATAAGTGTGAACTTAGTTTACCCCAGATTAATAACAGTTATATGCCTTCTTTAATGGTTTTATATAATGTCAACGCTGTATGACTCTTCCTATCTAAATCTACGGAATTCTACCTTAATAATTTATTAAGCTGTTGAAATGAATGAACAGATTTCCCAAGACTGTTCTTTCTGCAAAGTTAAGAACAAATACCATACAGGTTCTGTGTGGGCCTTGCTGTGTCCCGTACACATTGGGCAGTATTGCTTTTCTGACAGCCCTTTTGTAGCACAGGGGTTTAATCTTGTTTAAATAAAATCATCTTCCTCAGACAAGCAGACAGCTACAATAGCTGCTGGTTCAGTGCTAACTCAGTTCAGAATTTTCGACTTTTAACAGGAAAAAACTCAATGTTTTCTGTGACTTTATGGCCTCTGGACAGATTCCAAAGGAGCGACTCCAGTATAAAAAGACGAGTTCTCTCCCCCATTATCTATGGCCAGAAATAGGAGGTCTGGAGAGTTCAAGGCTGCGTGTAGATGCCTTTGAGGACAAGGTATTAATGTGTCCAGTTAAAAGTATTAATAAAATTAATAAGATATTGCATGTAAAAGAAAAAGACACTATTTTAATGAATAATTCTACAAAAGACAACCCCAGGAGAAGTGGACATCTTCCGTCTAATTGCATGCCAAATTGTATCTCCGTTTCTTTCTGTATTGCAAATTGAGATTAAATCCAGATATTAAAATGAAATTTACTTATCTGAGCACTGGCCAGTTGCAGAAATGTCATGGAACCTGCTGGCCCTGTCTTTCATATTATCACGATATTGTAAAATGCAATATTGCATGTCTTGTGTGTGTGTGGGGGGGGGGGGGGGGAAAAAATATTAACTTTANGGGGGGGGGGGGGGGGGGGGGGGGGGGGGGGGGGGGGGGGTGGGGGGGGGGGGGGGGGGGGGGGGGGGGGGGGGGGGGGGTAAAACATTACAGCTGTTATGCTGACAGTAGAGAAGGGCAATATTGTATAATTTTCAAGTTTCAACCTCCGACTAGTGCCTCACCCTGCAAGCACTCAGGTCACGGTTCTATAATGCGCTGCGACACATCTAGGCCTGGTGTTTCTGAAGTGGGTGTGGCACGGATAATTTGCTTTGTTTTTCGGATGGCTGTTTTAACAGCTGACTACAGTAAAGCTCACAGAACAAGTTCATTATAGAATGAACATGATCACTTCTACCATTCTTTTTTTTCCACATTGTCACTGTAATCTTTTTTCCCAAGCATCGATTGACTTTTTTTGGGTTTAGGTTGTGCTTAAGGACGGCACAGTGGTGCACTGGGTCGGGCTGTTGCCTCACAGTACCAAGGTCTGAATCTGGTTTTGTGGAGTTTGCATGTTCTCCCCATGCGTATATGCGTATATTTCCTCCCACAGTCCAGAGACATGTGTCTTAGGTTAATTAGGCACTATACATGGTTTGTAGTTTGTGTGGTCGGCCACTGTGCCCATATTTTATGCTCAGCTGTCCGGACTCTGCTTTGGTACTGGAACAAGATGTAACTGGGAGGAGTGAGTGAGGCTGATGGTTTTTTTAGTCTTCCTCCTTGTAAATTAATTCACATACACGTCATGTCCATCACCCCATCCAGCAGCACAAACAATTCCATCTCACTGGAATGACTCGAAGGAAGAAGGTCTTCATCAATAATGATGGACAAACTTTGGTGTGTGGCTACCTTGCGATGGAGTGTCGTCCTGCCCATCCGACCCCGTTCGGGATGGTGTTCTGGTTTTCTGGCATCGTTTCCGGGCTGCTCCAACCCTGACCAGGGCAAGCGGATGCTAAAAGAACAGAATTGCTTAATGGATGGATGGATTAGGCTTCAGTTAACTTAATGACTCATTAATACTTCCTCATTATGAAATGAACGTTTACTCGTAAATGTCAAAAAATATAAATTTATAAATCCAGTAGTAAAATGGTTTTAAGAGACAAGCATTTGAATGACTTACATTCAAAACAAACATATGTCACAAATACATGTTTACCCAGTTGCTATTTTGTAGATTTTCTCCTTTCTGGTTCCTTTGTGATGGAAATGCTCAAACAGACTCTTGTTATCACCCAACATTTGGAAAAATACCATGGCAACTAAGACTGCGCCTTTTAAGGGGGAAAACGTAGCTCAGTCCTTATTGGCTGGACCTCACACACTCAGAAGTAGTTTGTTCGCAGTATGCCAACCGTTTTTTTTTTTGCCACCTACAGCAGCAGTGCCATTTCCGTCACTCTCGTGAAGCGAGTATATTTGACTTTGACACGTCGCCGCGGCAGCTGATAAGCAGCTTTTACCACTGCGAAACGTGAGCCTCATACAGTGCAAACATTGGGCGAACATTCAAAAAATTAGCGTCTAAACCTTTTTGTTCCTGTCTTTTGTCCCCTAGCTTGGTGAAATTGCACACTTACAGCCCTGCCAAGTATGGCATTATGAAACATGTCTAACTTAAGTACCTGAAATTGTTGTTTCCCCAAGCGGTGCCTGTTATGTAATGGGGAAGGAAATTAGTCATGAAGTGCTAAAGTGGAATTTTAATTTTCATGTTTTTTTAAGGTTATCCACTGAGCCTTGGTATCCGACACCGCCGATCACAGCTGTTTGTCCTCTGTGTTCCACAGTGGTCAGTGATAAAGACGGGATGAACATTTGCTGCTAGTTTGCAAATAACCCATATACCATATGTTATAAATGCATTGTGTCGTGTAAACCGCTTAGCTGTTCTTTCCAGCCAAACATGACGTCAGTCTTCGGATCGGCAACTCTGCCCTTCGGTATTTCCGAAGTACATCACGGCAACTGTGGATTCGCATACTGCAGTTTTAGTACACGGCAGTCAGGAGGTTCCCACAGCTTTTCAGAGACATTTGAATGGGTGACTGCTAGGGGATTGAGGTCCGATCCCCGTACTCGTAGCTAATGACACCATAGGCAACAACGCAAATTTATACAAACATCTTCCCTTCAGTTGTAGCTTGAGTAGCTGTTGAGAATGCAGAAAAAAAAATGCCACTTCAGATGCTGGTGGGAAACCCCAATGCAGCCTGTGGACAGTCTGGCTGTTCTTTGTGGCATATTGCGCTTTCTATAATGCCGCACGACCAGCGGTCGCCGACCCCCGTCTCGGTGAGTGACGGGCTTTTGTGCCAGCTTCATAACAGAATCCATGCTGCAAGTGTTTAAAACCCAGTGAAAAAAGCATAGCAGTGCCACTGAGCTCTTAAAAGTTACGATCAGCTCACTTTTATAAAAAATGCCTTGTAGTGCCTGACGTGGCAGAAGGTGGAGCAAAATCCTTCATTACAGGTTAGGTACTTGGACGTGTCTCCAGAAAAACAGAATCAATGGAGGAATCTTCATCAGAGTAAAATATATGCAGCTGGACACAGCTGGTAGTGGTATGAATGGGGTAAAATGAGTGAAGGACACTGTGACTTTGTCTGGTTCATGCAGGCATCATCTAATGCTTTGTCCTCCTCCATACAGGACGTGTGTGAAACATGTCATTTATAAGCTAAATAAATTGAAATCACGATTAGTGCTGTGACTGTCAGTCACAACCATAACTGATTTTTATTCTGCACCGTGACGTCAGCCAAGTGGCTGCGGCGGCCGTGCTGATGATCCAACGCTAACACCTCAGCCCCACCTTCATTTCATTGAGGACTCTTTGCTTACATTTGTCCCAACAGTAGGTTTTAGACTTCTTGTTTAAAATTTTACAGTAGAAATTATTTGCTTTTGTTTTATTTGAGCCAGAAAGGGGTGAGCTCTCTGCTCTTATTTGTGGATTTTGGTCTAAAGGAGAGCTTTAAGCGTGAGAATCTTCATATGCTCCTCTCTGTGTCTTTCTTGTGGATACAGGTGTTGCTGTTATTAAGAAAGCATTTGCCTTTTGCGGTTCTTCACCGGTTCTAGGTCATCATAGTGTTCCCAAAAGCCACAAGCAATACACTTCCCATCTGTTCCAACCCATAGTAATCAGCAAAAGAAAGAGATAGAGACCCCAGACTTGGTCCCTGCTGGAATTCAGCTGTAGTTTTGCCCTTGCAGTACCTTTCAAACTACACTGAACGAAAGTTTATTTTCCTTTCGCTCATAAATATCTTACATTAATTCCAGTTACTGCTGGACTTTAGTTCCATGTGTATAAAATGAAGGTAAAAGAAAAAAGTTGCATTGTTAACGTGCCGAACGGTGCATGTTAATAATGTATCTTAATACGACTGCAGGCAACTTTACCAACTTTGGGGAACTTATTAAAATTATAAATTTGGCTCATTTAAAGAATCAGATGCTCACAAAAGCAATTTGGGTTCAGCATTTTGCTTGTGTGAGCGGTTTAAATGAACGAGAAAACTGAACTTGCAAGCCATCCATAAAATCCAATTTTTTATTCGACAAACCAAATCAATTCCAGGTAAACTGACGCGATAAGTGGGTGAAGAAAATGGATGGAGGGAAGGATGGAATTCAAGGTACCTTAAGTAAAGTAAAGTTTACAGTAAAAGTTCAGCATAAGTATGTAATCGAGGGTGGAAAGGATGGATGGGGGCTCTAAGTAAAACTAAATCACAATAGGTTTATTATGTTGCATAATAACAATGAATCTAGGCACTATATACGAACTGAATTATTCATTTTTTGAGCATAAATAGTATAGGGGTTTGCGGTGTCTCTTTGAATTCTAATGGTCCCAGGTTCAAATCCACACTCCTACCTCAGTACCCATGAGCAAGGTACTTACCCC
Organism: Arapaima gigas; assembly: GCA_900497675.1. Classification (NCBI taxonomy): domain Eukaryota; kingdom Metazoa; phylum Chordata; class Actinopteri; order Osteoglossiformes; family Osteoglossidae; genus Arapaima; species Arapaima gigas. The sequence goes on from UFQX01000046.1 coordinate 217,526, forward strand.
AAACTGATACAGTATGAATACCCTGCTGCATAAATGAGTAAATCACTGTAACTTTGTTCATCAATTTGATATAATAAACTGTCTTCCAAAAAGGACTCAACTGAATAAAGAACGTTAATGTTAAAATATGTATAGCACAATTTTTTCTTTAAATGTGTTGTGGAAAACGTCTGCATTCCACTGAAGCTGGAGGCATGACAACTAAACACGACTCTTTGCTGTGTCCCCAGGTGACAATGGCAGGCTTGGGGCTTACTGTACCGAAGGGTGTGTGATTATGAGGGAGGGTTCTCACAGACACACGCCGAACCACAATCCAGCCACTGTCCAAGACAACATATAGTGTTGCTGTAGTCACACATTTGTTTACTTTTGGGCTAACTGGTGCATCTGGGGAGGTAAATGGCAACAGTACTGAGAGTTTGTCTCAACTGGGTGACGGTGTGAGAGTTGAAAAACTGACTGAAGTTCTGTGTCATCTTACAACAAACTGTGGGCAGAAACAGCTGATGTACTAATGTTAACAACTGGGTTAACAACAAAGTCAGCATCCACCACCATACACGGGATCAGTTCCACATTATGAGGGAAAATATTTCATTTTAATAGTTCTTCTCTACCTCATTATACTGAATAAGTTCTTATGCTTGATAGGCTTTGCACAAGGCTTTGCACATATTGTTGACTGCATAATGTTTATGTAGTCCAACAAAAAAAGGTCTAACACATAATTTTCTGACATTTTCAGCACAGGAAAGCTGCAGGAAAGCTGACTTTCATATGTTAAATGGTTCCGGCCAATGCGAAGTGAAACTAAAGCCATGAGTTGGCAATTTATCACGAAACACTTATCCATCCAAATCATCATGTACATTTAGAGCTTCTCTTCGAACTGTCAGTATAGTCATAGAATTTGTGTGTTTTGCTTAAACTCTCCAGCATGCAGTTCGACTTCCTTGCAGCCCAGAAATGAACTGTACAGATGGACTCCCTGGAGTTTGTTTCTGACCCGAGCACCACAGCACAGGGAGACTTTTGGATGTTATTCCTGATTATTGATCCAACACTGGGAGATCCAGTGGCTCAAAAACAAAAAGGTGAATGTTCTACAGTAGACAGGTCAAAGTCCTGACCTCAGTCTCATTGAGAATCTACGTGGTCCGCGAGCGTCAACCAACCGACCTGAGCAACCTGCTGCAAATCTGCCCAGATGGATGGAATAAACTAACTGCACAAAAAGCCAGCACATATTTTTCCCCGAAAGCTGTAATTGCTCTACCAAATATTAATGCGTGGGGTTTGAATTCATATGCAAGCAGTGTGATTTCAGCTTTTCATTTTCTTTTAAATATCTGCAGACAAATAATTTATTTTAGCTCGTACAATTTGGTCTTAGAGCATATGCGCTTGCATTAAAAATACTGATTGGAAAAGCGTGTAAAGTATGATTTATATTCCAGGCAACGACGATAACTTTCATTGGAGTTAAATGCTTTTGCAAGCCACTGTATGCACTGACGCTGTGACCTGGCTGGTCAAGCAATGAGGTGAACATGAAGTTAGTGTGGATCCACAACAGGTTTATTTCTCTTTAGCAATATGCCACGTCTCTATTTACAGGTGCAAGAGTCCCGACAATAACTGTTCACAAATTTCAGAGCTCTGCTGGTGAACAACAGTCTAAGCAACAATACTCTTCATTTTCTTCCTTCCTTCTCCTAGTTCCTCTCTGGAATGAGCAACTTCATACAGTACGTTCCACCCTAATCCCTTCCGTTCACCATTTAAATTAACACACATCCATTGTTCCCTTAAAGTACAACCTAATAACTGTCATTCATTGAAACTGCAGCACATCAAACATTAATTTAACATAATATTTCACACAGTGTTTCTCAGCATCTTTAACTGAATTCAAACAAAAACGTATCAATTTCCATACATTTTCAACTGGACTCTCCCCTTTAAGTCCCAGAATTCCTCTTTTGTCACTCGGCCCTCAGCTTCCATTTTATTTAAGGTAAGGCATGTGTTCCTGTAAAAAGCACATTTCTGTCAACATTCATACTGGCAGTATATACAAGTTGTGCAATAGATGGCGTTTTGGACATGTGTGCAGCGACTTCTGCATCACCAAACAAAGGTACCTTTAATACAGTGTGGTAAATCAGCATTATCGATTTGTCTTTTCAGACATCGTACAAACGAACATTCTGACCCCATTATGCTCTGACCTTGCAAAAACAAAGAAAAGAAAGGCTATAATATTGGGAAATTGGTTAAAGCCATTATCTCACCCCCTTTTCATTGATTTTTGATGCAATCCACCTTTTCGGACCCCGAGCGCCTGCCTGTCTGAGCTACAGTAATTCGGTGGTGACACCAGGGGCCTCGAGCGCCTGCTTTTAAATATTTTCTCAGAGGGATGAGACCAATTTCTCATTTTAATTCTCTGCAGAAATTTATTTTTTTATACATTACGATGATCCTCGGAAGAAGTTTGTTTTCTTTTGTTTCAGGCTCTCAGTTCTGAGGGAATAGTCCATATGGGTTTCTCCAGTATTGTTGTTTTTTTTGTGGAAGTCACTACAACATAAAACACAGAACGTTTCTTTCTGGTGGCAGCATGAGAAGGAACTTTAGTCCCAAAGCCAGTATTATAAAGTCATTCCATATTGCCATGTGAGAATGAATAAGCGGTTTTGAATTTTTAATGCTGTTAAAAATGTTTCTGTTAAAAATGTCTTTTACTGTTGAATTATATTTTGAAGTGTTAAATGTTTGAGAAGAAATAAAAAGTAACTTGCGCTGCAAGAATGCAGAAAAATGTGCAAATACAAATACGGATGAGACTTAAGCATAGGCCTGAACCCCCTCAGCGAGATCATTACTAAGTCTAGTAGGATGACAGTAACAAGAGGCCAAACTACCATGAGGTCACAGTGTGTGTGGAGTTCTCCCCCAGTCCAAACACGTGTGTTTCAGGTTAAATGGTGTATGAGGCTACCCTGCATGAGACCGTTGTTCCATGAAGGTCCAGGGTCATAGCCCAGTGCCCTCTGTTTCCAGGAGAAGCTCCAGACCACTGCGACCTTGCTCAGGAGAGTGGGTCCATTTGGATAGATGGATGGATCTATAGGTATTCAATATGCCAAATTGCATGAGTGAAAGCAGATGAATGGAACGACAATTTAATAATATTTATCACTTTTTGCATTGCCTCAGTCAGAAGGCCTAGATTTGTATACATGTGCATAGACAATAACAGAGATCATGTATATCAGCATCATACAGCGGGACACTAAATGTAGATTGTGCACAAATTTCCAGGCAGCAGATTAGTCCACCACCACCGCAGTCACTGCTGTAGATGAAAGGTGCTGGAGGAACAGTGAGCTCTGGCAAGTGCAATTGGTTTGGAAAAGTCTCTTATCGCTTATGGACACAAATGCACTCTGCACAGAAAAAACGCATAATAAACCTTGGAAATCTTGAAATGCTACAATCGTCAAAGTGTTAAACATGTTTAGTCAACCGATGATTATATGAGAACAGCCACAGAGCTTTCAAACTATAAACGTCTATATATGCCTGTGTTTGTGTATAATGCTCCGCTTTAATACGTGGTCTGAAATACACGTAGAATGAAAATAAAAATAAACAGAACGTTTTATTGATGTCAATTTTATTAACATTGACCCCTCTTGCTGTCTAGTTATATTATTTTCTTGATGAAGTACAGTATAGGATCTAACCCCCCACGGAGGCGACACACAAGTGTTATTTACAAGTTTGCTCTCTGGATAAGAGGGCTCACAGTTCACAGTCTGGCATCTTTTGAAATGGTGCGTTCAGATGGTTAATTTTGTATGAAGCACTTGAAAGGTAAACTGGAGTGTGTCTCCTAATGACGTCAATTCATATTTGGTCTAACTGGGCTTTGCTCCAAACAGGTCCTTCACAGGGAATAAGCCTCCCTGTCTGGTGGTTAACTATTATGGCTATTTATTCAATCCCTGAGGTCCTAAAAATGAGCCATAACAAGAAATGCGGTCCTAAATAGGTTTGTGTTGCAAACTCTTCTTAAGCGTAACACAAACGTACTAAAAACTGTGAATCTGCTTATAAAATATTTAAAGCTACTTTCTTCAGTATTACCATGGATTAACTTTGATAATAGCAGAGGAATTTGAAAAAGCTATTTCAGTGTATTCAGTCAATAACTTTTAATTAAATGTTCTCCCAGAAGTTTCCTATTATACTGTATGTCATTATTTTGCACATGTAACCAACGGAGTCGTATTACGGTACACTTTTGTGGAGCGATGGTGTAAAAACTTGGCACCATAAAGAGGAAGATGTGCCGAGGCCTCATAAGAGCTGTACTGAAGCACAGCGGAGACTAAAAAAAGAGTGGTAAACAGGACATGATGAGCACATTCGGCGGTGGTGTGGAGGCCCAAGTCGCACTAGGACACACGCCGCGCCTGATGTGTGATGTATAGGTGCGGCTCAGCCGTCCATCACCAGATACGGCGCCAAGAAGCGAGCCGTCACCACTTCTCAGGCTGGAGAGCCGCCGAGATGATTAAGGGCTTGTTGTTGAGTGGAGCGGAGAATACTAAATCTGGCTCTTAGACGGTTCCCCGCGTGGCTACAGGAAGATGAAGGGGCAAAAATAGATAATTAAAGCCCTGGCAGACCTTGTTCACTGTGGGAGTTATGTATTCTCCTGGCATTTATTATGGGGATTGAATAAAGGAGGCCATTAAGGTAATACATAGGGCTTCATCAACACTACAGTAGGAATACAAATTCAGTTCAGTGTCGAAACATCCCAGTAACCCCGGACCTGGCGAATAGCGTCTCCATTGTCAGTGCAGTGGCTTGTTATTAGTGTGGACCAAATGAATGTATTTATTTTTGTACGGAAGTATGCATTTATGTATGTGTATATGGTTACATTTCATTGATCATTTATTATTGCTCGGACTCGTAGAGAACCTATACAACACCGCGTGAAGAAGACATTTATTATACAGTGTATATATCTTCAAAACCTGTGATGGACTGGCCTCCTGCCTCATGCCCTGTAACCTCTGAGTTAAGCTCTGGACCACCATCAACCCCACAATGGACTTGTGGTTATTGATAACGAATGTCTGGATGAACATTTGCAAAAACGCCCAAAATAATACGTACATTATATTTGTAATGCAGCCAGATTAAAAAAAAATGGAATAGTATAAATGTCGAGTATTCCGTAACATAACGCTCATAACGGTGACTGTTATAATGCAGTGGCAAAACCTCTGTTTTGTTATTCAAGATCAATTCAAGAAAAAGAACCAAATAACATGTCAATCTTGTTCAGTCAAACAAGTCAAACTGACGGTACACTTCCCACATCTAATGTCTTTCTGTCACCGACATGTTTATAAACCGCTTTTTTAGGAGAATGACACATTGTTGAGAACTGCTGATACTGCAGCGACATTATAAGGACGCCTGGAAAACAATTGACGGGTATTAACAAAAGTCTTTTATCTGCACATTTTTTTAACCGCAACTTTAACACCATAAAACATACATTTCACTACATAAAAACTTGAAAAAAAAGAAATGCCTCTGTAGCATTTTTGAGGATCTCTTTTTTTTGTATAAATAAACTTGGAATTTTTAAATAACTCTCCATTGTTGTAACATACTGAGGTAGATTATTTATTGAGTGACATTATGTACATGAACATTTGCAAATTTAAATGGTGCGTGTGTGTGTGTGTGTTTAAAAGCACATTTTGCTTTCATGTCAGAGCCTCAGGACTCCACCTTCCAGCCGGACACAAGAAGAATGAACTGAGAAGCAGCCAGTTGGACACCTGGTTCAGACTGCAAGTGGTTATGACAATGTACATGTTATTATGTGTGGACAAATGTTATAAATATTTTTATACACAAGGTTGTAGTGGCAGAGGCCCTGGGGGACCGGGGCTGATATCCCTCAATACTGAATATCCAAAATTTTACCCATATAAAACAGTAGGATTATTTCTAATTATGCATTTTGTGCCTTATTTATGTATTTAAATTCTTACTTTCTTATCAAAACAATGTTGTACTTTTATGTCACTAAAAAAACAAGTCTTTACCTTGTTCTGTGCCACCAACCCTTTAAATTCACCACTGACCGAAGGGCCTGGTGTTTAAGAGCAGAGGTGGAAAACACTTCAGCATCACCCATTACAAACTTGGAGGATCAGTCCAGCTGTAGGTTCCAGTATCCAGGACACAACTGGAAATAATGATCTAAAAAACTGCATACTTTATACCGTGCTAGAAGTTGGGAAACAAATGGGTGCCAGTAATCCCCTTATTGGCACATCAGTCCGTGTCAGGGAATTATTAAATTTTATTAAACTTTGAGTTTCTGCGGTGAATGAAAGATAATAGCAGCTCTGACTGATGTTCATAATATGTACTTATTTAAGAAAAGAGCAAAATTTGAAGAAACTGTGCCAAAGCGGCATAGCTTCCTTGCAGTGTGACTTAGTGCACCCTGGCTAAATGTAAGGAATGTAATGAATAGTCAACATGTACAGCAGTCTTCTGTTGCCAGGGGCAGAAAAGAGCACCAGAGGCTTATAAGAAGTGCCGGTAAACAAGAATAGTTCTGGTTCTTCAAAAAATAAATACTGCATATTGGTGCAGCATCATTAAGCTGTTGTTCTGCATTCAAACCTCTGACAAACACTGTAGTAGCATGATTTCAAGGTTGTCTGTTTCACCTGCAAGACAGCTACAGTGGAGCTACAAAGTTCAGAATTTCTGAATAAATTTGAATGAAAAAGTACAGCATTTTGTGTTTTATTTGTTTTCTCTTTATTTTTACGTCCTCTGACTTTATGAAGATCAAATATTCGGAACACTCTGAAGGGTTCACAAAGTTTCCAGCACCTCCGTATGTTACCATCTTTTTTTTCCTCAAAAGTCCACTGAAATGAGCATTAAAAGCCATTCTGCAGAAATGTTCTCCTTAAGGGACCTGGCCCTTCCCTACTATTAAAAACACCCCCAGCTCACTTTGAAAATAAAGTAACAATGCATGCAAATACACTTGTGGCTAAATGAGTTAATAGCTGCCTTTCAGCATCTGTATTTTTAGAGTAAATTCTCAGTGACTTTGAGGATGGAAGAGCTGGCGTTCTGACTTGCAGTCTAGGCTCCTTGAAGTGGCCTCTTTGTGTTAATCGCAGCGGCTCTTAAAAGCCCACGGCAGGTAAAATCGGGGCTTTTGTTTCTGTGGAAACTGAACTTAGGAATACTATATCAACAATATCTTGTGTGTTTATGAGGAAATTTCAGTTATTCACAGTATCTGACCTTCCACAGACACTTTTCCTAAATACATTCATTTTGAGGTCTCAGGATTTAATAAAAATCAGGGTTTAGTCCTCGGGAATTTCTCTATATCTGACTGACTTGGCATTTGTTTTTCATCTGAGTTCCATGCCCAACAGGGCCAGTATGTTTCAGGTATTAGTTGTGAAATGTTCAAGTGATATATGACAGTTCCAGAACCTGGCCTCCAGGTTAGATAGTCATGCTATTAGATCTAAATTCTGATTCACACTGTTGTAATGTTGTAATTCTTCACATAAAATGTTAGCGCCCTCATCCATTTATTGTCATACAGACAAGTGCAGCACAAACCATATTTACAGCAAAAGATTCATTGACATAAATTATATACCTGACCTGTTAATGCATTTTGGGCATTTAAAAGTATGACTGCATCTTGATGCTTTTTTGAAAACAAAATCAATCCAAAGTAAACTAAACTGCAACCTTCTGCTCAATATTTTCCCTTGATTGTCAACAAACTAAAAATGTTTTTGAAACAGCGCATTAGTCTTTAAATGTACAGAAAACAAGGTTTTAAAAAGTGCACAAATGCTGAACTGTTTATTTTTAACGCACCTTGCGCTTTGCACCCTTCTTATGAATAACCTTTCGAAACATTGTAATTTAAACACTTCGCAAAAAGTTTTTTTGGTTATATAACTGTCCACTTTCAGCAAACCGCACTCAGTTAAATATAAATGCTTTGGAGGAAAACATTTCATGCTATTTGGACTATGGTCTGAAAAGGTGTTGAGAACAGCGTTCCAGAGTACATTCATTCCCCTGTGAACACCATACGTGGTTAAGGACGACACACTTTTACTTCCGCGCCATTTTTTCACCATTTTCACTAATGTTTACCTTAGGGACTCTGCCCACAAGCGAGTTTTCATTAAAACCTGCTCGTGCACCTGTGCTTTGTGTACAGATGTACAAAAAATATTAATTGTTCACTATTTATTTGAAAATACAGACTAAAAAACATATCATAATGTATATAACAACTGAGTAAAAAAGGTAAAAAGAGTAAAATTTTTGGAATTTTGGAGTGCGAAAATAAAAATACTGTGAAATGAATTGCAAAATAAATATACACGTGTTTCATCATTTGCATTTTATGTAAAGGTGTATAGTGCATTTTCTGCATCATTTGAGATCATGAACCAGTTTAAAAAATGGTCACATGCTAATAAAAAGTGTGGCACGTCAGGCACGGTCAGGTTCTGGACCGGCGTCCCATCCTGGCCCTCCTAGTCGAGGACCACTGCAACCCTGACCAAGGCAAGTGGACAACAAAGATGAATTTTGTACTTCAACAAATATGTACAAAAAATACTGCCATTTCCCAGCTGTTTAACTAAAATGGTACCAGTCTTAGATTCTCATAAGAGGGTGACATTTAATCCAGCCAGTTAATGGACGAGTGCAGTTATTCGGTCTCTAACCTCAATTCTATCCTTTTAAGTACTGTACTGTGGTACCTATCATATATAGTACAGTAGGATGCATACAAATGACATCAGGCATCTGTTTTGAGGGAATTGGCTTTTATTGTTTTTGACAGTGTCTAGCATTTCCTACATAAACAGCAACCACATGGATCTATATACAGTTCATGGTTAAATGCAAGTAGTGTCAGATTAGATGTCACACATTGAACATCACCAATAAGTGATGAACTGATGTTAGCGATAGTTATCTTAAAAAAGTGTGTGTGTGTGTGTGTGTGCGTGTGTGTGTGTATGGGGCGGGGGGTGGATTCAGTCTCTAGAAATGATGGAATGAACCTTCAAAAACATCTAAACAAACTAACATATGATGTAGTCCACAGACAAGAATATGCACTGTATAACCATAGCTAGAAAAACATTTTGAAAGTTTGCCTTCAGTCATCTAGGACAACCAATTCCAAGTATATGAAAAAAGAAAATATATTATATATTTTTTTTGAATTTTCAACCATCATAGCAGGGTCTACCTTAGACGACTCCAATTTAGCTCTGAAAATATTAATTGCAAACATGTCCATAATAGGGTTACAGGACAAAAAATGCATAGACAGTGTCCACTCAGGGTAAATTTAACAAGCACATTTTTTTTTTTACTCGCCAGAATTTGAAACAAGTTTGAAAGGTAAAATTCCAATTATTTTCTGGTAGACATTTTACGCTTTTGCACAAAACCCTCTGCTTTTGAATATCTGTCTGCACTAAGCTATAGTCTGCATTATTCGTCTGTAACATCACACCACAATAAGTGACAGCCAAAAGAATACGGACTCCCCTTCGAAATGCACACTGCACTCTCAACAAATGTAGTTTTTTTCTTTCCCTGTATCTAGGTTTATTCTTTGCCTTTCATTTCCCAAACATGGTTTACAGCAAGCACAACTCTATCAAAAGCTAAATTCTACCATTACCAATAAATATGGATGACGTATGCGGATATCATCGACTCAATGCAAAGATTATCCTCATGTATTTTTCAGTGTTATCCAACTGCAGAGCTTTATCGAAAAACATCCTTACTCTCTTTCAAAGGTAGGTATTTGGGAAACATGAACTTACGCTTTCAGCCATCCTGACTCAAAAGAATTGCTGGGCACAGGGGAATGTACAGCAACAGTGGTATTAATTACTTCCTCCTCTCAGCGAATTTGTATTCCTTCAAGGCACGAAAAACAAGTTTTCAAAAATAGACACAAATATGGCGCAGTCAAAGCCGACATGAAAGGTCAGTCAAAACCTTTATCCTTTGTTTGCTGCCCAAAGTAAAATCAATTGGATATAGGAACGGCAAATCAAACAGCAGTTGAAAAATTCCCTGCAGCTGAAGATAAATTATTTCTCTTTTTTTAAAGTACATTTAGAAGAGGCTACAGAGTTACGTGCACTTTTTTAAAAATTTTCTCCCATAGATGTGTAAACCATTAATTGAAAATATTTCCATTTGGCTTCCAGGTTTTGCTGAAACACACAATACATAACTCGTTGTGTTTTCTGTACGGAGGACCAATTACTTCATATTTTAAGCAGACGATTTGGCTTGTTCATTGTTTGACTTTTGTAAAGTGTGTTTACATCCAAATTTAGTGCAATTGTACCACAACAGGTAAATAAACCGAAAACATCTATACTTCCCCCACCCACACAGCTGTGTTGCTTTTGAGTACGTCGGTGATCTCACAGTTAAGCTTGTTGAGGCGCCCATCCACTACGAACAGAGATTCTCTTGAGGGGGTTACGAGGTACTGGCCAAATAGGTTGCTGTCTACAATCACCCGATTCCTCCTGTCCCATTTCCACTCCTTGGCATCCATTGGCTCCTTCACACTTTTGATCATCTTCACGTGGCCGGAGCTCAGCTCAACAAACAACACATCGGTCTGCAGGGCTGAGCTGGCAAATACATTATACTGGTGAACCTCGGTGAAGGAGCGCTGGAAAGCCACCTGGGAGACGTGCAAATTGGTGCGAACATCAAACCCGTCCCGGATCTCGCCTCGCACCGTGATGCGCTGGATCCTCATCAAGCCGTCCTCATTGTCAACACTTACGAGATAGTGGCCGTCCGGGGACACGTAGGGGGTGCCGGTGACGTCCCTGTTGTAGCCAATCACAGAGTCCGTTACGCTGTCCACAATCAGCTGAGGAAGGCCTGCGTCTGACGTGCTTTGCCAGCATTTGACAAAGTAATATCCGCCCAGATGGGTGTAGGCCAGAGACTTGGGTACGCAGTTAAACTCTCTCAGGCTTATGCTTTTCACATAGGAAGTTGTTTCCAGGTCAATTTTGTGAAGTGTAGGTTCATTCTTGTGGAGGATCATGCCAAACCTAAAAGAGGGAAAAGTCGTTCAGTCATTCATTATCGTCACTGAAGATAAACATCTTAATTTGGGTGAAAAGCTACATTTCTGTTATCTATCATATTCATTTGATCACTAAAGTTAAACTTCTGTTAAATGCTGCAAAAAAAAACACCGTTTAGTGAATCAGTTCTCAGCAGTTCACTTTGAATCTCTTTGTACTTCAGGACTCAGCAGACGTTCTGTTGTCTGGATTATACACTCATCCCTCATTATGTGTTCCGAATTTGTCAATGAAAAGAGATCGAATATCAAAAAAGAAAAAAAAAATACTTATTCCATTTTTTTCTGCAGGAAAAAGTTTACTTCATTCTTTCCCATTCCATATACGCTCAGTGCTTCATGTTTGGTTTTTAACGCAGTTTTACTTTTTTCTGTTTACTCCCAAGAAATAATAACAAATAAATAATTTAATTTTTGATACAGTCACAAAGCTTTTCGAACTGTGCAGGTGTTTACAAAGCTTTTGTAGTGAAAAAGCTTCCACACCATTTTATTTCTGTAAATGTGGAATCGAGGTGACAACAATTACTTTTTTCCTATTTCATTACTTTATATTTACCTTGCACTTTAAATTGCAAATAAATATGGAAATTAGTTAAAGATTTGATACTTGTATCGTTCCTTTTTTTAAGCTTTGCCCAATCTACAGTGTAATGATGAACTATTAACAGAAATTTCATTTTCATGGGTGGAGAGCATGAAACTCCTGTAAAGACTAAGGGTTGGGTGTATATAAAAATGTTGAAAATAAGAACTTTGTTTAGTAAATGTACCCTAATAGTGTGTGTGGACTGACGTAAAGAAGACAAATAAGGAATAATAAAATAAGGAATAAATAAGGAAGCAATTCAAAAACTGAAGCACAGTGGTGCACGACAGAGGATGCAAACACATGAGTGCGCAAGCAGGACCGTAGAGTGTCAGTGCGCAACTGAAAACTTGGATTCGCAGCTCCAGCAATGTCACGCGCTTCACAGCCCCCCACACAGCCGCTTAGCCACGTCACAGGAGTGGATCTTGCAGATCTGGACCGATTAATGATAAGTGGTGTTAATAATCGTCGAGCAGATTAGTGTAAAGCCCAATATGTGGACACTGATATGTGGGGTCTGAGTGCATGTTTATTTGCGGGGCTTCACAGAAAAACACGTGTTGGCGATAAAACTAAATCATCACACCTCTTCATGTTTGCATTTTAGGATTAAAAGCGAAAACTGCACATGTAGGCGGAGAGGTAAGCGGGGAATTATCTGTGTTGTGCGTGACTAAAAGCTGGGTGTCGCCAGGGGTTTGGTGTAATACTTCTCTCCAAAAACTTTGATTTTGCAAAACTCCCAATTCAGTAATAAAATATATGATTCTGGTTTTGCGTTCAGGCGGATGTTTTGTGTACATTCCACCTGGGTTTAAATTCCGCTGGAGGGCTCTCACCTGCCCTCGAGCAAGATTGTTGAGCCCCTCCAGGAGGTGGACTTTAAGCACTTGAATCTGAAGAAAGGTACAGCGTTTTGTGGATATAGTACAGTTGCTAGTGGATGCAAATACTGGGCGTTCCGGAGTCTGGGTGGCTGGGTCTACAGCGTCCAAGAGTCTAAACCTGGGTCTAAACCTGTCTACAGCCTGCTGAGGGCACATTAAAGCGTGAGCATTATAGAGAAGGTGTGTTGCAATGCGAATGGTAAATTCTTTTATGACACAAACTGGGAAATTTCCATTTTTTTAAAGCTCTCCTCTCAAACAGTGACGCACAGTGCTTAACAGCAGATACAAATAAGACAGTCACAGGAATGGCGATAACATATTGTCAAAATGACTTCAAGCTCACAGGTGAGGAGAGGAAAACAAAAAAACTCTGCCATGGTGAAGAGGAGAAAAAATTAACTTTTGGGGTCCAAGTGCTGGTTGCAGCACATCCCTCCTGGGTTTGTATAGGTATTAATGATGATAAAAGCTCGATGTGCAAAGACATTTGGTGGTGCCACCGATTCCTCATTTGGTGAGAACGAGACATTTGAAGAGGAACAAACTGCACTTTGAAAGACCTAAGTCAACAATAAAAGGTAAAACAAAGCCACGTCGGTGCTTGACGTGGGTGCAGCGAAAATGGTGGCACTGTCTTTCATAGCAATGTGAGACCATGTAGAGATCTTTTAATGATGCTGAATGACAGTTTGGAGGTGATAGGGCAGGAGAGGAGGAGTGAACACGCTAATAGGTGAGAGAGATGTTCAGGGCCCAGCAGACAGGCAGGAAAGGAAAAAAGGAGTAAAAAGTACATGGCCCCGTACAAGCGGGGAACCGCTCCATGACTGACTGCATGGTGTGAGTGAGTGGAGCCACCCAAAGGGGAGAGAGATGACTAGATGTGGCCCAAAGCAAGAGAGAGGTATGTGCAATGCAAGGAAATATATGTGAGAGGAGCTGCCCAGTAAAGGAGGATGGACAGGGACAGGCTGGGCGTGACCTGGGGGAAAGGAGGAGAGACCCGATGTTCATGAACCAGGCGGGGGTGGTGAGGGGTTGCAGCTCAGAGGCAAAGATATGCCAAGTAACAGTCGCAAGTGGATTCTCCCCAGAGCAGCACAAAAAAGTGGACAAGAGCAATGCTTCATAAAAAAATCACAAAGAATTTCATCAACTAAGTAGCCTACTTTGCAGGTCTTAAAATCACTCAGCATTGTGGAAGTTTAAATGCCTTTGGCATGACTGACAGCTCTGCACGGGCAGGGGTTTGATCTAGAAGTTTTCTTGCAAAATTTTGTTTTCGCAAAACTCCAATTTTAAAACCACAAGTAATTCCATAGCTCAAATGGTTTCTCTTTGGAAGAGATGTCTATTCTGCACGAGAGAACAGTGATTGAACAATGTGTCTGAATTATATGTGTGACATTGGAAATGCGAGGAGGCCTCTGCAACAAGCAGGCAGCTGTCATTTAGAACGTTTTGCAGTGAGAGACAGTAGGAGGCTTGTCCATTTCTCTCTTTTTCTTTTTTTAAAAGCTCTTTATAGATGACTGGGTGAATGATAAGATGTTTGTCTAATTGTGAAATAAGCACTGCAAGGAGACAAGGATATGCAAACAACAGGTAGAAGCAGATGTGCATTAGAGGGGGCATGAGAACTATTTTCATACTTCATGCAGTACAGGAATCTGACTTTGTAAAGCAACGTCTGGAATTTTGAAACTGAACAGAAGCACAGTGCCTACCAGTTTCAACATATATGTTTGTTTTTTTAATTTCATTTCCTGCTATTATTTTTTGGCTACGCAAAATATATATATTTTTGGTTCACAGAACAATTGTTATCTAAATATGTTGCAATACAATTTTACATTGGACTCGTTCTCACAGCAGTTTCAGTTCTGTTTAACAAAAAAGGCACATGGTTCCCTCCTAATGAATAGACTACTGTTTAGTTAACTGATTTAATATTTACTAAATCAAACTGAATATAATCTTACATGCCCGGTGTGACTTCTAATTGGTATTTGCAAAAGGACTGCATTAAATTGCTATTGGAAAATTGCAAATTATACTTTGGTGTCTAATGAACATTAATGTGATGAAGAAAGTACTCCAATTAATGACTGCCAATATTTCTCTAATATTTCTTTCATATTAGTGAAAAAATACTTTTGGGATAATCATTTCAGTAATATGAAAAAGGATACTTTGCACTGCTAAACCTGTTTATAATGAAATAATAAGTGCCCTTTCAGATTTACAATTTAAAAGAATAATGTAATTATTGACAAAGAAAATGAAATGTATAAACTGTTATAATCCATATTTGTGCGGATTTATAGTAATCTACTAGGCAGGATACGCAGTATAATAAACACGGTAAATATAAATATATAAATATAATGATAAGAGCCCACACAGTCACACAATAAAGGAGTATTTAATGGAATTCGGGCCTGTGAACGTGGCTATATTCTGTGTCTATTAAGCTGTGTTATCAGAGGCCTCAGAGGAACAGGATTACAGTCTGGACTTTATTCAGGTACTGCCATCCCGGGCCTTGACTCAAGCCCCAGGAGATGCCCAGATGGATGGCCTGCAAGGGCAGCCGTGCGCACAGCGCATCAAAACTTTTCCCTCATTTGAACACTAAAGTGGGCCCTGATGTCTGACAAGAAGCTCCACTTAGGAAGACGAAGCTGTAAGGTTGAAAACACTGATGCGCTACGGCCTCTCACAGCAGGTTTCTGGGTTGGGGCTCTCACTCGAATAAACAATAAAGCCCAGCCTCACACCCATCAACAGCACCTTTTTAAAGCTGCACCTGAGCATGTTGCACCTTAGGCAGCAATAAAAGTAGCAATAGGAGTTCAGTGGTCTGTACTGGGGACCATCAACCTCAAAGGCTGCTGCCCTCGAGGACTCAGCTCAGGGTTAATGACTTTCTGAAAAATTAGTTTCTGTCAACTAATTAAAAGCTACAGAAAATGAAAAATCAGCACACACCCACTCCACACCTAACAGGCTTAGTTGATTCTATGAAATCACCCAAATTCCTGTTGTGACAGAGGTGAATTGCCATCTCCTGTGGAAAAAAATAACCGGTTTCCATACAAAAAATATTTAACTTAAAATGAACTAAAATCCCAAAATGAAAGGCGCAATAACATCCATCCATTTACGTTAACTGCTTAATACTGAGCTGGGTTGGGGTGGTCTTTCCCAGAAGTTATGGAACTGTTCCGGGATTTGATGCCAGTCCATCACAGGGTGGCCACACACACACACACACCCAGTCACACATACACTCCATGGGCAACTTAGAGTGATAGACCACCTGGAAACAGACGTCTTTGGCCAGTGGGAGGAAACCCACACAGACTGAAGTGAGTTTGAACTGAGCAGCCCAGGCACCATGTCACCATGCTGCCCTTGCACAGAATCACGGACATGTTTTATTTTTAAAAAATGAAAAAAACTGAATGGTATTATTTATTCTCAAGATTATTAAGTCTGGTACAATGAACTGTGTAGGAGACTGAATAGCTTTTTGCACCATCAGTGATGCCTTAGGACTCCAACTAGTAAATTATGAGAAACATTTAATTTTCATTTGAATCTTGAATGACTCAGGTCAATAGTATCTTCCTGCTTCTCACCCTGTGTAATGCACTTAATCATTTCTACCTTTTCTTTTAATCTTATATTTATTCTTTTCAATGTATCTGTCCTGACAACTTTTTTTACAAGATTTTATAATGTAGTATCTGATCCTCAATTATTTTCATTTTATTGCAAGTTTATGGCTATATTTACAAAAGGGTAGGGGTATTCATGGCATAATTTTAACAACTGAGTTAATATTAAGGGAATTATTATTATTTTATTATTATTATATAGCTTATGTATAAAAAGTTAGCATTGACTCTGCCATTCTGTTAGATTTGCTGTAATTAATTTTATGATCGGTTGACGTTGTCTGCGTGATTGGAAGTCGCAAGGAAAAGAAGTAGTCGGTTCTGTTATGTAAGAAATACATTCACATTCACATTCCTTGCAGAGTAAAAGACATAGCAGACATAGAAAAAACTAGCAGTGAAATTAAAATTACTGCTTAACCAACCAGTTGAAATGCTGTAGTACTGAATAATAAGGCCTTTGTAAGATTAAAAAAAAAAAAAAAATCATGAACACTTTTTAAAGCTGTTCATTGTTTGGGCCCCCACTGCATAAGGGATGGCTGTATTGTACACCGCAGCACTCGAGGGCAGACCAACAATACGGGATCAATGAAATGCTTCGAATTTTCTTTTTTTTCTATGAGATATACCAGTAACATCTCACTCAATGAAAACTAAAGGAAGAGGCATTTCGATGATTCAGGAGCAGATGAAAGCAGGCGAGAACGTCCAGCTTTATAGGCACCATGAGCGGAATGTGTTAAACCAGCTCTCATTGCTGTACACTGAAAAATTATGCCTCTGCAAATAACTAATGATTTGAAAAATTTTTAAAAATGATCAAACATTTAGGCCACATTAAAAGTACGGCAGAGACTATTATAAGTACAGCTGACTAGAATTAATTATTCAATGCATTTACTCTCACAGCTCTTCCTAGATCAGGTCAAGAAGAGGTGCTGTAGGTAACGGATGTGTGTACCTGCCCTCCCAGAAAATGGATCACGACCCACCCGCCACCGGCTAATGCCCTGCCACCAACACCCCCTTGACAGTGGTAGGGGTGCGACCCAGAGCAGGAAGGCCCTGCAGCCACACAGCTCGCTTACCTGATGTGATTAATGACGAGGGTTGTGGTTGGAATGAAGAAATCCTCTACCTTATCAAAGCGGCTGCCAATGGGCTGTGTGTGGACCGTGTGGTGGGACACACTCCCGCTGGCCTGAGCGATCACCTACATGCAAGCGCGGGGGAGATAATATACTGAACGTGAACACATGAATAATTCACTTTGTTTCACCACTGACATAAGTTATGCTGGCGTACACTGCGGTCCTAATTATGAAGTGATGTACAACCCGCTGCTAGTTCTTAACAGCCTTACCCCACTGCTGGTTCTCCTAACCAGCTTCCAGACTCTCCACACTGTATTATAAAGAAATATTACTGCGGCATAAAAAAACCGAGATAAATTGGGAAAAGTGTACAGCGGATCACCGCAAGCTGCCTGAGAACTAATTAGAGACTAAAAGTACCCCCAAAGTGCTTTTATTATTAAAAACAAATAAAAAAAGCAAAACTTTTTTACTGTTACTTTGGACAACATTTTATTCTGCACCAGTCTTACCACTTACCTCCAGTTGCACTAAAAACACAATGGACCTTATTGAAAGCAATTGCATTGTTCTTATCGAGATATAAGTTCACAGGCAAACTAAGGAAACTGATATGATACAGTATGTTTTGCTATGTATATCATCATTAACGTGGCCTTCTGTGTTACCTGTAGAGTGGGTGTGGTTTTCTCCATGTCTCCCCAGCTGTGAACCCACACCTGATCGTGCGATTTGTCGTAGTGCAGTTTCACAGGTACGGGATCGGTGCTCACCACCTCCAGGGACAGAGAAAGGAGCCAAGCAACAAGTAGAGGGAAATATGCATAAAACTCATTCACCATGTCCGTATTTAAGAAAAACCGATTTGGCTATTTAAAGTAACTGATTATAATGTGCATTTTTCTTACTTTAGTACTAAGTCTTAATAACGGATAGTATTATATATGTTATAATAATGTATTCTAATGCTTAGCTGCATTGTAATTTTTGCTCTGATGGATCGAGCCTCTTTATTCTATAATGTTGCTTTGTATAAAAAATTGGAATTGTTTATTAGATTGCAAAAAAAAAAAATACAGAACATGGGATGTTTAATGTTTGGAAGCGAATGCGGTTGCTGTAAGCATAAATTGGGAGAATGAGCACGAGATTACGCAGCAGGACGTGGAAGCGAATAAAGGAATTGCCGGTCTCTGATATGGACAGGACTGCGGCGGATCTCTTTACACACGATGGTTTGAACTCTCCCCTGACAAACATGCCTGCAGTGGAAACACTTGCTGGTTACATCCCTTGAGTTAATCCTTGGGCAACCCATGCCTGTACCAGAGTCTTCGCTAAAATACATCCCTAATCCATGGAGAGAACTGCATCCAAAAAAAAAAAACCTCGTGGCTTGGTCTCTATGACAACCAGCAGTTAAGGTGCAGACAGACCATAAATACTACACAATCAATCGTATTATAACACAGTACCTCCTGACAATAAAGCAACAGATCTGAATACTGCTTCAGCAGAATTTGCTTTACTTTTATTAAAAGAACTAATGGCGGTAAATATTGTTAGACTGTCCTGCCACATTACATTTCACATGTCCCACAGTGGTTGTTGACATCGTTGCAGAATATCCCAATTAGCGAGACAGACCAGTTCCTGCACGGCTAGGGAAAAAGGGTGTTCATGAATGATGCTGGAAGAACTTCGCAGAGCCTGCTTCGTCTGTGTGCCTTGCTAAACAAAAAGCAATTAAATTGTCTAAGAAATTAAGCAGATCCTGATTATGCCTTTCTGTTGCAAGCAGTGGGAGGACGCGCTCCTTATTTTTGATGTCGGATCGCTCCCGCCTAATTTCCTTCCACAGCGTTCACACAGCCAAAATGAGTGTTCCCTGCACAGAAAACAGGACAACGTCCAACGTGCAGAATCAAAAATGAGCACTTGTTCCGAGAATCAAAACCAAATCTCAGCACATTTTGATGCCAGAGAAAACAGATGTTTCTGCAGTTGGGCCCTGCGTTGTCTGATTTTATCAAATAATGTGGATGGTCTGCTTTTCTCTTAAAATTGTACCTGAATGTTGACTGCAGCTGAGAACGTTAACCTAGTGCTCTCAGAAGTCCAAATGATCCAAAAGGGCAACAGCAGTACTTTATCATACATGCACAAATTATATGGTCTATGCATGTAAGTACTATAATAGTGTGAATTTTTTAAAATTCTTGGTAAAAGCTAAAATATGACCCTTCATATATCTTCTTTTGTTAATCTTAGGTCATTACAATATTTTAATAGATAAATCCAACCTGCAGCATTATATAGTTTCATGGCAATAACATTAATTTTAATTTGTCTGGTACTCTAGCACAGAACGCCAAGTAGATGAGTATCACAAATTTCATTCTATGAAATTCAAGCAGTGAAGTCCTGAAATATAAAGATTTAAATGAGTAAGTAAACTGATTTAAATAAAATCCTTAGTTAGAGGGGGATCAGGTGTCTAATGAAGAGCAGCTAATCTAACGTAGCCGAACCTCCAGGTGACCAGAGGATGAGCTGGAAACCGTCGCCAAAGCAACCAGCTGAATCTGCGGAGGGACCCCCTGAAGGCTCAGCGCTGCAGAGCGGCAACCTGGACCACCCCTTAAGGGCTTCTGTGCTCCGAGGCAAATAAGGCATTTACACCCTTCGCCTCAGTGAGGTCCCCTTGCTTGGAGGGAAGCAGCAGTTTGAGACCTGCGGATGTCTTGCTTTGTACAATGGCTTTTTAATCTGATAACTGGGTCATAATCACTACGCCAAAGTGAACCTACAGAAACTAAAGGACATCAGTAAGAATCGCTTGTGTAACAAAAGAACTGTTCTGTAGAATATATATGTATAAAAGCAGAGTTGTGGTCACAAATTACAAACAATTTTGGGAAATTTATTAAGCATTACTTTGCTTAAACTAGTATTTAGCTGATACTTTTGTCCAAGGCAACTTGGTATTAGAAATACAGTATTCAGCAGTACTTCATACATTCTTGTCTATACAGCACAGAAATATAACACACACTGACATGTACACGCCAAGGGCATCTTAGAGTCACCATTTCATCCAAAGTTGGTGTTGTGGGATTTGGGAGGAAGTCAGAAAATGAATAAAGGGAGAAACATGGAAACTCCACACTGACTGAGTCAGAAGACTGACTGATAGTTCAGGTGTTCTAAGGCAACAGTGCTATCCACTGTACCCCCATTTCATATATAAGAGAACAAGGGATATTCGGGGGAAATAATTGAAATTCTATACTATTCTCATTCATTCGTTCATCCATTCATCTGTTCATCCATCCATTCATTCATTCAGTCTATCAGTCAGATAATCATTCATTTATCACCTATAATTGCTTGTCTAAAAGGTAAGTGCAAATAAGTATAAATATAAGTCCTATACTTCCATTTCTGGCATACTGCTCTGTGTATCAGTTGGCATCAGCAAACTATTTATTATTAAGATACAAAAGAAATTTTACTGATGTGTACAATATATATTTTGTGAATAAAGTAGAAGAAAATGTCAAATGAATTGTTAGAAAAGCATATGAGCTGCCACGTAACTTAGTGCACCGTCGGTAACGAAATGAAGCTAGGGCTGTTAGGAATAGTTTAGTTAATAGGTATTAGTGCATTTTTTTTGCCTGGGGGGGAGGCAAAAAAGAGTACTGGAAACTTATGAGAAGTGCTAGTGCTACTTACTATTGAGTTCCCGGCCCACTACGTGTAGAAAAAGTGTGCGCTATACAGCTGGTCTATTTATGTACAAATGTGTTGAATTGATCACCTGGATGGCCTTCTGAGACTGGACATCTACAATGAGCACTCGATTCAACGTTGGCTGGGTGACGTATATGTACTTGTCCTTGACGTTGACTGCAGATGCCCACACACACTTCTGCACCGTGTCACTCTCCAGTCTGGGACAAACTTCCTCCTAAGCACAAAATGCACACAAATAGAAACAAATGAAATCTGGAAATAAATACGCTAAGCACTGCTGGAGATTAAAAGCAAGGCATTTAGCTTGATACAGAAATGGACTTTGTAAGTGATGGAACCATTTTCTGCACACTGCATGAAATGCGGGCAGGATTTCAATGTAGAAACTGACTTTAAAGTGAAAATCTGAAGTAAATTATTTCCATGCCAAATCATCAAATAGTTTTTTGATTTTGTATGGGTCTACAAATATTTCTGAAGCAAGAGATTGTATTGGGAGAGATGTACAATAGTGTTCCTCATATTTAGAGGGCTCGCTTGAGCCATGCATTTGGCCTCTTCCAAAAAACTGTATTATCTCCTTGCCAGACAAGCCATATGGAACTGATAGGAGAGTCAATGTAGAAAGTAAAACACTTTTACACAGAGACTGGTCCCATTCATTACAGTTGAATATTAGGAAAGAAAAATACACTTATCTTACCATAAAGGAACCTCTTATAGAATTATATAATTCATGGATTTTTTTATTAATTTAAATAAACCTTTGATGTATTTTGTAATTGGGCACTGAAAAATAAAAAGTGGCTTCAACACTGAAAAGTGGATAATTCTTTATTCATGGTGAGCATTTATCATTAAAACCACATCTGCAAAACAATAAAACATTTCTTTCCTGCAACTTGTGATGGTGATAAGTTATATTTCTATATATGAGTGAGATATATATATATATATATATATATATATATATATATGTATATAAATATATATAAGGCAGCGTGCTCAAAATAGGCAGAGGTCCATCTTAAAGTAAGGAAGCAGCATTTAGTACTACAACAACACCACTCAGTTTGATTGATATTCTAATACAAACACATCCCTCCGGAGTCGTAAGCAAGTGTTTTGCATTCACAACATTTTGCCTCTCATAATGGGTGTTTAATCAACATAAAGTCATGGAGGATGGGAGGGGAGAGAGAATCAGTCATTTAAATACATGTGTAAATCTTCAGAATGTCCCAGACCCTTGAAGCAAGCTTTATGGAGTGTACCAGGTGAACAGAAAATGGTGACAAATGGATGAGAAAACCCCTTTCAGTGCTTCGCGCTGGAATTATCGCTTCTCATGCTGCCATTTCACTTTTGACAATTTACTACTATAAAACAAGGTGTAACCAACAATGTATATTGTCAAAATGAAACAAGTTCAAATTTTTAATTGGGTCTCAAACACTGTAATTAGTAACTAAAGGTTGAAAAGAGCTTCATGTCTTTCAACTCTTTCTTTTCCTCTAGGCAGCTATGAAGATCACATAAAACTAATTATGATTTAAGGCAACAAATATTACATTATAACAGGTCAATAACAGGATGCAATTATAAATAAGGTGTATAACAACTAAAGTTGTGTCCAATTATATAATGAGTTTTCCTTACCTGTAACCCTAGCAGTTTCTCGCTGGGTTTTATGTGTCTCTGGATTTCACAGGCGACCGGCTGGATGACTTTAATGCCGTCCTCGTAAAACACATAGAACATGTTGCCAACTCCAAAACCTGCAAGCAAACCGACCGCCATTGTTACAAAAACACGAAGATAAAGCAAAATGCAATTTTGATTGGAAATGCAGACTTTAAAGGGGGAGAAAAAAAGCTATCAAGTGAGGCTTGAAAATACATGTTGTGTTGCAATCTGCTCTCAAGCCTCAGGGTAATATATTAGCATAACTGTAAATAGAAACAGAGGAGTCCCTATAATTACATATCAGATAATTGCCTATTCCATGTTATTGTGTAGCTTGCAGCTGCTCCCATTTTTAAAATGCATTGTTTTCTATGGCAGTATTCTTCAGTTAATTGCATAGTTTACATGCTTAATCTAAATAAATGCATAATGTTATTTGGTCAAAGACTTAGTCTTTCTGGATTTTTTTTTTGAATAATTCTACAATCCTGAGGTTTAGAAGCACTGTATATACACTCCTGGTGTCGACAGCTCTGTACAAGAAAACAGCTAGTCCACCTTGTAAAATAAGTTGGGAAACGTGAGGAGGGAAAAGAGTGAGAAATTGTAAAAATGAAATATGTCAGGAGAATTTTAGAGAATTACAGAAAATCTATGCATAGTACAAATGCACTGCATGCACTACATAAAAACAAAACTCCAGTATACCTTCTTCTTGCCACAGAATGTTTGCCACTAAAATGAAGAAGAAAATAAAATCAGATCTTGATTATGTTTGACAGCAAGAAATTAACTGCATCACAATGGCATAAAACAATTACTTTCAAATTACTAACATGAACTGCTTGCCCTGAACAGGCTAAATTTTATATTTGTATGATACAATTATATTATAGCTTTAAAGGAAGTATTTAGAACCAAAAAAATAATACATTTTCAATTAAACCTTTCAAAATTCAATTGTACCATGCTCAGTGATTTTTAGGTACAGTGCATGTCTAAAGTACATGAAAACTGAGCGGTGAAGGTAACCTCATAAACGCCAATAAACAGAAAACATAAGCACATTATCCCCTAAAAACGTGGTTAAAAAAAATGCATAGAAAAATTTCATTTTCAACACGTCATCAACGACTGAAGAGAAAAAAAACTAAATCCAGAAAAAGAAAAAAAAAGCGCTGAAGATTGGCAGGGTGCTGCAGATTGGATACAGCTCATAAGCATTATGGTAATGCACAGGCAGAGGAGCAGCGCACAATGGCTCCACATGATTAACTCCCAGCTCATCACAAATGCACCTTTCAAGGCAGGATGAATGTGCCTCCCGGAAGACAACAGGTACCGCATATCGGCCTGAGACAAACACACTGCAGCCACCGTTACTCTTTGTGGTGTGCAGCGATAAACCAGCCAGGATCACATTGGCATATGCCAAATTACAAAATGCCTCTTACTCTGGGTTAAGAAATACAAAAAAAAAAAAAATTAAGTTAAAAACACACGCTTTGCGCTGCTTTCAGACCTCTCCTTCTGCCGTGTGGTTCCCCCCCCTTTTCAACGTGGTGGGATGTTGAGATGTGGTAATCCTATTTCTTTGAACAACAGAGTGAACTGATGCTATTTATCACTGTACCGACTGATGGTGGCTGTGCCACTCACACCGACTCATACATCTCGCTCTGTGTCCAAAGCGAGGGTTCCTGCGATACCACCGTTTCAGCAGCTGATTTGTTCTCACCCCCAGTTTTACACCAAACACAAACAAAGCGAGGTCGGCCTCTTTATTAGAACCAGGTACCGTCTGACTGCAGGGTTACACAAACTGGGTGTGTTTACATAGCCATTATGAGATGATTGGATTGCCTCCAGTTGGGTTTACATAGCCTGTGGTTAGGAGCTCTCAGTGCAATGGCCGTTTTTACTCTATGACAGGTGAAATAAGTTGAAACATGTAACTCAATGTCAAATTAACTGACACAAATTAGCAAACAAAGCCTGACGTGTATTCAGCATTCTTTGCCTCTCACTATATTTTTACCTGTGGCTGGTTTATCATCATCTGATACTGGGCTGATAGATATCCCCAACACAACTTCCTTCGCATGTGACCTTTTAACCCCCACTGAGTCTGTAAGGAATGAGACCTGTAACCCTGGTTTTGGTCATCAGTGAAAGGCAAAGTACGCTAACCTACTGGATAAATGATCAGTCACATACAGTATATGAATTCAATTTTAAAAAAAGCTGTTATTTTCTTTGCTGGCCATTCATGAGACAATGACTTTTGTGTGAGACTTGCCAACAGGCTGCCAGATATTCATTCTGAAACATGTTACATTTTGTGGCTTCACACAAACATTACCTTAAGTATTGCTGAAGGTACATTTTTGGCACTGGCTTACAGTATGGGACCCTAAATGGGACCATAGCTTAATAGTAAGAGTCCTGTAAACATGACAACCACAAGAAAGGAAATGAAAGCTATCAGTATCAAGACTCAAAATCCTCTGAAAACACAAAACACCTAGAAACTAGACACCAGCCAGAAGGAAGGGGGGGGAAACTACTACAACTGCAGTCCTAAATAAGACACATCACATTTGTCAGTGCATCCAGGCAATGTCCCCGAAAGATGAGCTGTTAGGGCCATGTCTGAAGCAGAGAGGGGATGTGGAAAGCAGGGTAGCAAAGGAGGCACTATGGCAGGACAAGCCCTCCATGGAGCATACCACCGACAGATAGCAGAGGTGGCTGACATGAGGAGATCCTACCTGCCTGGAGAAGGCAGGACTGAAAAAGAATACAGTGACACTAATCATGGCAGCACAAAAACAAGCCCTCAGCACCAGGTCAGTCAAAACAGAGGTATCATATCAGACAAGACCCCAGGTGCAGACTGTGCGACGAAGCCCCTGAGACAATCCAGCTCCTAGTAGCAGGCTGCAAGATGTAAGCAGGGACAGCATACACTGAGAGGCACAACCAAGTGTTTGAAATCATATACAGGAACCTCTGTAAGAAATATGACCTGGACACTCCCAAGTTGAGATGGGTGGTACCACAGAGAGTGGTGAACAAGAGATCCAAGTTTTTGTGGGACTTCCACATCCAGACAGATTAACAGCTACTGGCTAACAAACCAGATATAGTGGTAATAGATAAGGAAGGGAAAACAGCAGGGGTGATAGATGTGGTGATTTTCAGTGATAAAAAAATCAGGAAGAAGGAATATGAGAAATACCAGGGACTGAAAGAACTGGAGAGAATGTGGAAAGTGAAAACTTGTGACCCTTAAACTGGAGGACTGGCTCCATCAGATCCCAGGTGTAATAACATCGGTCTCAGTTCAATACAGAAAAAAAAGTTGCGCTGTATGCTCAAACTCCCACAAATGATATGATTTTACACACACACACACACACACACACACACACACACACACACAGAACAGACAACATGTCTGTATGTGTTTTTTCTTTCATTAACCAAAAAATAGAGCACTAGAATGTTGTGTAACTGCTAGTAGGAAGCTACAGTGCAATACATGTTTGCTGCATGAAATTTCAATCTGTATGTGAAACATTCAAAAGCAAGAGAAAGAAGGGCGTTGCATTTTGCAATCCTCAGTTTGCATATCACAAATTTCATAAAACAAACCCCTGGCTGTTCCAGATTTTCTCATAAAACTGGAATATTACAGACAGCAAAAAAGAAAAAAACATAGCTGGTCCCTCCATAATCGACTTTTAATGTTACGCTCGGGAATCACTGGTATTCATATGCAAATATATACACCAATGTATACAAGGCACCTATATCCCTTACGTTACAGATTAAACTGACTTTTGTGGTGAAATTTTTTGAGGTTAAGTTTTGGGTCAGGTTTAAAATATGTCAGTTTTATTATGCTCCTACAACAGAGCGGTAAGAAGCAGGTTAATGTAAGGAAAGAGCTTACGAAATGCTGTATTGATGGAAGTTTCACTTGTAACATGTGTGTCAACTGACCCAAAAAGTACTCATTTAAGATGCTACTTAAGGAGCTGGTAAGAGTAAGTAAAGAATTGGCTCCATAGAGGTTTAGTGATGTTAATCAGACTTCTTAAGTGTGAAGGCTAAACTGTCATCCCCTTGACATAGTCCTCAGTGGCAGAGTCCGGCTGCGGTTGTCTGGGGAATACCTGTGATACTCTGCTCAGCTCCAGGGATGATGGGATATCAGCAGGAGCGCTGCTGGATGTGAGAAAGCAGGTGATGGATGAGTCTCAGTCAACCTACCTTGAAGAGACACGCTCATATTTTTAGGACATCTTCCTCAACCAAGAGGGCCTCAGACAATAGCACAGTTCACTGCAGACAGCGGGTTCATGCTGGGGCAGAAATTACAATCCAGATGTAATGTCTAAAGAAAATGCACCAATTTTGTAGCTATTTAAACAAAATGCATTAGAGGGAGATTTTTCTTTTTCTTTTCCATGTGGGTTATCTGATCTCCCTGCGGCTGGAAGCTCTTTCTAGCAAACCGTCAGCTGCAGATTTCAGGGAGAAAATAAATATTATCTGTACAGACACCTGCGACTTGTTGCAAGGGAATCCAAATGTTAGACAAAAGAAAGCTTGAAATACAGTGAAGTCATGACAGGCTCATACTTTCCATATATGTCCATTGTGATGCTCAAAATGAGTATTGTTGACAGCTCACGAAAAACAATGTCAGGCTAAACACGACTAAAATGAATACAGTAATACCTGAATTATTACTCTCGAGAAATGAAGTACTTTATAAAACAGGGCTTTAACAGGTCATTGCATACAGTATTACATAAATGTAGATTGTTGTTATGAAATCCAGAAGAACAACCAGCAGGACCACAAGACTCTTGCACTTTGTCACCAACACCTGTTCACCATCACCTCTACTAGGACAAAACAACTTAGGCGTTTATAGAGGATGCAGAATCCTGAAGGGGACCACACACCTACTGACCTGCGCTTGAAGCCTTCGGTGTAAAATTACAACCTGTCCTCATCCTCGTTCTTTGTCCAAGCCCTCAGCGTTCCCTGTCCCCAGCCGCTTCTCCTAGTGACCTGGTCACCACAACTTTGCTGGCAAGTTCATGATATTGATCCAACACCCTGTACTTTTAAATAAACTTTGCACCTGGATCCGCTTCAACACCAGTTTCTGAATGGGTGCTACAATTGGAATGGGCTACTATGACCTCAAGTATTTCTACTTTTCCTGAATTTACTCCAAAAAAGGTTTATAACATTTAATAGATTAAGTAGTGTTGTACAGTATTTAAACATTTACTCACTAATGTATACTTAGAAATTCAAAAAATAAATAATGAAGACTACATGTGGGATGAATAAAATGTTAGCTGAAAAGTAAAAGTACCCCTGAGACCAAAGGCCAGAGTATGAACCTTACTTGGGTTCTAATTGCCTTTTAAGGAAAACATTATACTGTACCACACTGTCACACTGAAGTTTGAAAACTCCACAAAAAGATCAGTTTAATCACCTTTAATAATAACAAATAAACACAGAAGGAAGTGAAATGCTTTTTTTGGAAAATCTGATGAATTGTGATAAATCACTGAAAGGGATAAAATTGAAGGGTGCAAAACAGGAGGCAACACTAGTTGAGGTATTACTGTATTTGCAAAGTAAACAGTATACATGCATAACGAAGAGTGAACCTACACAGCAGGGCAGCAGTAGAAAGACGGACATACTCGCCTGCCATGAAAGGGAAATATTTAGAAAGTACTAGGAAGTGGGCTCTGTGGAAACTGAGAACAGAGGACTGAGGGGCTGGTTGATCCTCTCATGTTCACCTCGGCTGACGGCCGCCCCGTGAATGACGGGGGGAAAGGGGGCTCCGCTGTGGTTTCTACAAAAGATGCGATGAAACACCCTTGTACCTGGTGACTGCTACAAAGAGCATTACTGAGAGCCCGTGCTGTTAAACCTCCTCAGAGACACTCAGGTGCTCATTGGTGTTGGATTGAAAATTAATCACCAGTGGGGCTGGAGGCGTGGGGGGGGGTTATCACTCCTTGGAAAATGCCTGTCTGAGTCTCAGCCATCTTAAGGGTGGAGTTAGAGAGAACCTCTTTGGATGGCAGAGCATCCAGAAAGAATTGTTAAGAAAACGTGCAATTACGTCTGGAACACATTAAAAAAAAAAAAGACACTGTACTCATTATTTTCTCTTGCGCCTTGTATAAAGTGCATCCCTCATAACATGTACGTCATTATTCCTGCCTTGAACGCAGGTAAGGAACAAAGCATGAACTATTGTTAATAAGCGGTTGTTATTACAGTAGGGAATCAATTTCAGCTGTCTGTTCTTAATTAGTTTAAAAAAAGGTTGTTCACAAAAGTGAGAAGAGCTTCTACACCTCAGCAACCACAATCAATCCACCAAGACCTCTATTAACATAAGCATATTATAACTGCAATTAGACTAAAATTCTCACGTGAGCTGTGCTAAATTAACTTAAACCGAGTAAATCACTCAATCTTATATTTAATTAAGTGATTAGTTATTTTGAATGCAATTGCAAGTTAATGTGATATATTGCCTTAAACATGAGATATGTGTACATGCTTATAGTTGGTGGAATGTCCGCTGCTAAACAGGGAATTTATCGACACAAATTAATCTGCAATAATCTGTACTTTTTGTTTGTGTTAGGACATGTTTGTGAGATTGAGATCTTTATTTTTGGCCTTATTAGTTATGGATGAATCACAAAATCAGTTTGCATATTTTGGTCATTAAGGTTACATGTCTAGGTGGTATATAGCTGCGGCATGTAGGGTAGTAGTTTGAGCTGCCATCTTAGATTCAAATGAACCAAGCTTGAATCCTACTGGAGTACCCTTGATCAAGACAGTTACCCTGAATAGCTCTAATAAAAAGTATCCAACTGTGTAAATGGGTAAATATTTATAAGAGGCATAACACTGTAAACTGGTCTCGAGGAAAGGGTCACCTTAATAAATGCACGTGATGTGAATGTACAAGAAATGGCTAATTTGTTGATACGGACATGGGGGAGAAGTTGAGTCACTGTGACCTAATGAGTAGTCGAATACTGCACGGGCCACAGAAGGTGAAGTAAGTAAATGAGAGAAATCAAGTGGCATGGAGCAGTATCCTTACTTGTAATGTGGTCCTATGGTATCTGCACACTCTTTCTACAGGTTGCACACTGGGAGAGTCTATGGACTCTCAGCATCATTCTATCACATTGCACTTTGGTCTATACTAACACATCAGCTTGAAGCCACTTCCCTGCAACACTCTCTTAGAGACAATTACAGGGCTGGGAAGGTAGTTGACCTTTGATCCCATGGCAGGGTGAAGACAAAGCCAACACTACCACTGTGCTGGTCGCTGCCATTACACAGAGAAAAGCGACTGGCTCCTCAGCTATGCATGTGATACATTCATTTTAATATTTAAAGTTTCTCTGCATTTTGTCCTCTATCGTCAAGTTCAACACTCTAGCTACGTTCCACCAGAAGATCAAAGTATCCCTGATCCATCTCTATACCCCAGCAGTAGTACGCTACCCACCTTCAGAAGGGGGGCCCAAAACGCAAAACTTGTTGGTTCTCTGATATGGAATGAACTTCCTCTGTCCCTCCCAAACGCTGAATCCTTCCTAAAATTCAAGAAATTTCTGAAAATTCAGCACCTTTCGACTCATTTCCCTCCTGAGCTCCTGAACCCTTTGTAAATGCTCCTCATCCCCTGATAATTTTAGCTACCTATTATCCCTTTAAAATGCCACTTCTCTGAGCAGTTATTGAAATATGGGTGCAAAAACCAAAGCTGTATGAAAAAAGTGAGCTCTGCCTTAACAATCGTGTGTTGGTGTCTAAACCCTCTGTGTGTTGTGGAGCGCACTTCTCTTTACTCCAAGCTGTACGTTGCTTTTGAAAAAAGCGACTGACAGTCACATAAAGGTAAAATGTGTACGTAAATGCGTGCCAAATAAAGCACTGCTCATCACAAGCACAATACTTACGTGTTTTTCTGGCCGAATCCTCGACAAAGAGTGAGGAGATGTCCTCATCCACGCCCGCGTCATTCTTTGCAATGCAAGTGTAGGCACCAGTGTCTTCAAAGTGAACGTTACTTATGTGGACTTCACTCCCATTTGCTGTTTTACAATGAAAAAGAATTAAAGCATTCAAAATGTATAACTAAAGGAAAGGAAAGAATAGAAGACCTTTCTATTCCAGTTATTAATACCACAATAATCATGGCAAACTCCATCAAGGATCCAGAGTGAGTGGACTTACAGTACTGTGCAAAAGTCTTAGGCACCTGTAGGAAAAATGCTATAAAGCGAGGATGGTTCCAAAAATAATGCCATGAATACTTATTAATCAATAAACCTTCTAAAAAGTGCAGTAGACAAAAAAACATCAATCAAATCAATATTTGGTGGGACCACCCTTTGCCTTTAAAACACCATCAATTCTCTTATGCAAACTTGCATGCAGTTTAAGGTAGAGGTTGGTAGGTTCTTCCAAACATTTTGAGAAATTGGCCACAGTTCTTCTGCAGACTTTGACTGTCTCTGCATGTCCTCCCAGACTGACTTGATCATGTTGAGATCAGGGCTCTGTGGGGACCATACCATCTGTTGCAGGATTTCTTCTTTTTGCTCAAGATAGTCCTGTATGACTGAGATTGGGTGTTTGAGGTCATTCTCAGGCTGCAGAATGAATTTCGGACCAATCAGAAACCTCCCTGATGTAGATAAGAATCTACCTGTACTTCTCAACAGACATTGAAGTTGCATGCCTAAGACTTTTGCACAGTACTGTACATTACATTACATTATAGATTTTCTTACTGCAGAGGAAAAATCCCATAATTCACAATGTGCGGCACATAGTCAACCAACAGTTCATCTGAGTACCAACCGAGTGCTCCGTAATTGTGGCATCTGTTCGATGGTGGGTTTTTTGAGGATACATTTGGGCCAGTTTTAATATGTTTGGTTTATTAATGCACTGGCTTTGGCGGAACATCAGTTCTCAGTTGAAAGTGATATAAGCACATGCCAGGGACATGTTTTTGCTGTACACTATATATGTAAGTATTCAAACATCAAACAGCATTTGGAGCTGTGGAATTGGATGGGAAAGACCCTGTGGTGCACAAAGTGCATTTGTTATGTCATAATTAGCATTTCGTGGAAAATTACTCCTGTGCTTTAAAATGCAAATCACATTGATAGGAAACAGAGCTAGTAAACAAAATTGTATTGTAGCAGCAAAAACAAGCCCACCCTGGAGAGAGAGCTGTTTGGACAGCTTCGTGGCGATGTCCATGCCGTTCTTCAGCCATGCCAGCTGGGGGTCGGGGATGCCTTCTGCGTAGCACCTTAGGCTGGCTGTTACCCCCGGCTCCCTGGCCTGGCTCTGTGGGTATACTCGGATCACTGGAGGAACTGCCAGAAGAAACAGACCTGTGTTAGTAGGGGGTACGTGACACATTAACAGCCACAGAATGAGACAGCAAACATACTGCAACAACAAATATCACAGTGGAAGTAAGTGGAAAAAAATATTATTTATTCATTTAGTATATTTCTCCAAAGCAACTTACATTACTGGGTATCAAGTAACATTTACTTTACTGGAGTAATTTCATATAAGCACCTTGAGCAGCAGATCTACAGCATGTTTAGGATACCAAACCCTGGTTCTTTGACTGTAAGGCGAGAGCTCTTAGCACCTTTTTTACATTTAAAAAAATATCTCTACAAAGTCATTAGTTTTAAAATTTGGTTTACTAGTTTTATCAATGACGTTTCAAATGGCTTTAAGGGGAAAAAAGTGTCTGTATTCCTCTTACTGGTAGGGTTGCCCTGTGTATTTGTCGGTTTCGGCAAACTATAAAGTAATAAATTCTGGATTTCTGCAATAAATAAAAGACACTATGAGATACTGCTGATGATCGCAAGATATATTTCTTTAATAAAGTGGACACAAATTTTGAATGAACTGTAAGAAAACTGTAAGAACTGACTTGCAGCATAACTTAGTGCACCCTGGGTATTGAAATGCAGCTGTAAGGGTTATTGCACAATGACGGCCATGTACTACAGCAGTCTTTTGCTGGGAGAGCAGCGCGGTCAGAGAAGCTGGTTGGGTGGGGGCAGAAAGGAGTACAGAGAGCTTATGAGAAGTACCTTACGCAAGAAAAAGTTCTGCAAAAGCCCTCTAATGAGCAAATCATAAACATGATAGAACTGCTTATGAGATGTATTTGCTTATTAATCCTAGAAGTACAGTACTGTGCAAAAGTCTTAGGCATGCAACTTCAATGTCTGTTGAGAAGTACAGGTAGATTCTTATCTACCATCAGGGGGGTTTCTGATTGGTCCCAAATTCATTCTGCAGCCTGAGAATGACCTCAAACACCCAATCTCAGTCATACAGGACTATCT
Source organism: Arapaima gigas (assembly GCA_900497675.1). Taxonomy (NCBI): domain Eukaryota; kingdom Metazoa; phylum Chordata; class Actinopteri; order Osteoglossiformes; family Osteoglossidae; genus Arapaima; species Arapaima gigas. Next base: position 250,989 of record UFQX01000046.1, read on the forward strand.
TGAGCAAAAAGAAGCAATCCTGCAACAGATGGTATGGTCCCCACAGAGCCCTGATCTCAACATGATCAAGTCAGTCTGGGAGGACATGCAGAGACAGTCAAAGTCTACAGAAGAACTGTGGCCAATTTCTCAAAATGTTTGGAAGAACCTACCAACCGTTACCTTAAACTGCATGCAAGTTTGCATAAGACAATTGGTGGTGTTTTAAAGGCAAAGAGTGGTCCCACCAAATATTGATATGATTGAGGTTTTTTTGTCTACTGCACTTTTTAGAAGGTTTATAGATTAATAAGTATTCACGGCATTATTTTTGGAACCATCCTCGCGTTATAGCATTATTACTGTGCCTAAGACTTTTGCACAGTACTGTACATTATATATTTTTCGTTCTCCTCACGGGAATCACTTTGATTAGTATGATAATGAGCAGACAGCATAAACTAACCTCTAGCGCGACCCGGTCATCGCTAAACACTCATCTGCACACGTGCCTGGGAAATGCCTGGCATATTTATTTCTTATCGCTGCGTGTTAAATACCACCAGTCCATCATGATCGCAAGGGCACACACGGGTATTCTCAGACAGCAGAGACGATGCGACAGCCAAGCAGTGCTTCCTGGGATTTGTTTTGGAGGACTGCACATGCATGGCGTCGTGAGCAGAGGGCACTTCAGTGCCATCTGCCACAGCTCCTGGGCTCGCCAGGCGGGGGTTGGAGGGGAGGAAGGAGGCATCGCAAGTTTTAACTCGTCATAAAAACACAACAAAGACTGATAGGGAACAAATTGTCCTTTTCGATGCTGTGCACTGCAAGAAAAGGACCTCTAGCTATAAGTTTAACTTTGTGTTACTTGCTTTTAATAAACCAGTAAGCCTCTGCTTTTTTTTTTAACTGTTTCAGACTAAACTATGAATCTGATTTCTAAACGAATAAACAAATAAATAAATAAATAAACATGGTACCTGTGTACAGCTGAAAAAAAAGGTGGCTATACCGAGATTTTTTCCGCTGCTGCGTTCCTCTAGGGTGAATGATTCAGATGTAGTGTAAGGTGCCTTTTAAGAGACAAGGAATATATTGGTTCCATGAGATACTGCCTGTGTATTACATTAGAGTCCACAATGACTTCATTAAAACCGCGGCGTCTGCTGTCAGTCACCGCGTTTCCCATCAGCACCAGTGCATTTCGGGAACACCGCCTCTTTTGTAGGACATAATAGTGCAATAGTATTTGAGAGGGCTGCCTCTAAGTGCTTTGGCTGTCTACTACTTTCTGACAATAGCCTGTGGTCTTTCAAAGGACAAAACCCTTACGCTTTTCAAACATCACTGCCACGCATGTTCTTGAAGGCTAAACTTCCACAACACGCTTCTCCCTCAATGACCCTTTACCTTTTTTCTCACACTGAAAAGTAATCTTTGTCCAGTTGTTCACTGAGTAAGTCCCTTCTCTGCAGATTTTGCCAAAGCTGGCTTGAAGACAACAGGCAGCAGTGCGATGTGAGTCCCGGAGGTAATCCTCCAGTGATGCACGGGCGCTGTATTAATGGTAGGCCAAATGAGGATTACACGTGCGATCTGGGGTGAAAGGTCACCGAGGCCCCACCGAATGCAGACATCCAGAGCAGAGAACCAACAGTATCTAGCCAAGTATTAGTTTAATTTGTAACTACAAGGCTTTCCTCCGTTTTAAATATTTCTCCCGTTTCCAAATTAATGAGGCTGCATATGCTTAACTGAGCGAGTAGCGCTGCTGCCTCACAGCGCCTGGGCTGGATGGATAGAAGTATAAGCTTTGATAGGAAATCATTTTTAGATCTTCAGCACACTTATAGGAGTCCTTAGTTCTTAGAGAAATTTCTAAGCAAAACATAATTGGAAAACCACAATTAGCCCCCTTTTCCTACAAAAGTGCACGTCAAAGTGACGCAGACTTTCCATATGTAATCAATCGCAGGGACAGATGTCCTAAGGTCAGCCAATTTGTTTTCAGCAAATTAAAATAAGATCCTATCGCTAATTACTCTTTAATTGGCATGAGCTTTAAGGTCACTGTTAATTGAAATGGTTTGTACTGAAAAAGGTCAAAAAAAAATGTGCAAAGTCTTGTAACATCCCAAGAGGCACTAAGTATTCCCTCAGAAGCTGTGGCAGCCTTCAGTGCGGCGGTGGCTGGGTTCCCGTAAAAAGGCAGTGTGCACACTGGTGATAACAATTTTCTGACACGAGCCCTGAAACATTGTCACCCAAGCTCCATTTTTACATTTTGAGCAGTAAACTGTATATTTCATATTAGAACAGAAATCCCTCAAAACAGCGCGGCAAAGATTAAACGGAGGTCTTTTGGGTCAAACTTTAAACACTTCCTTTTACATCAGAAAAGCATTAAGTCTTAATCGTGTATCGCATTATTTTGCGTTCGTGCCGTCACAGTGTTTGCGATAGCTTACACGCAAACGCTAAAGCAAATCAGATCCTGTTTTAAGAGTACTGTGCCTTTTTATTCACGCACAAGCAGTTTTCAACCAGGACAAGAAAGTCAGAGAAAGTCTGAGATTGTTTGGGATTAATGTCTCCCAAGAGTCGCACAACCTTATTTTATTGCTAAGGGCATGTATTAACGTCTGCTGGTTTGTGAGGCATGTTAAAACAACACTGACAGCGATTCCAAATCTCAGGGGCATTTTTAAATTTATACATAATAAAACCGTACGTTTTTGTGAACAAGCGCACATTATAATGTAGAGGAAAAAAAAATATGTAAACGGTAACCTTTGTATAAATGTCAGTCAAAATTAAGGACGAAATATGTGGAACGACAAAGGATGCTGAAGTTCAGCATCCTAATAAGGTTCTCAGGCTGTTGTTGTGGTCTAAAAAAGAACAGTGTGTGCCTGAGGAGGTGTTTTTTTTTATTCTGATATTGCAGCTTTGTTTCCAGTTAGGAGAAATTTGTGCACCACCATCATTATCAGCAGTGATTTAAGCATCTCCTCAATGCTGTTTCATACCCTCATAAGTAAATTAATCCTTGTGTTCACAAATTACCAGCATTTCTGTCTGCTCCTTTCAGTCAGTTATTGTCTGTTTTTGCCAAAGCACCAAACGCTTAGCGAAAGGCTTCTGAAAGTCGTGAAGGTTTTTGTGTTTACCGTTCACTTGGAGGACGTGTGTCTGCGAAAGCTGTTCATAACCGCTGGCGTGACAGCTGTAGTTGCCCATGTGAGTGGTGGTCACCTTGGTTATGTACAAAGAGCCGTCGTCTCCAAAATCCTTCGGGAGGAAAAGAGACCATCGCACATGTGAAAATAAATAAATAAGCAAACAAACAAAACAACAGTACATTCATAAATGTGGAATTATGTACACAGAAGGTCGCTCATTAATAAATAAGATGTGCTCATTCATTCGAAAAGTACATCTCAAAAGCAATCAAATTAAGTAAGCAAATTAACTATTTCAGCAAGAGAGGTTCAGGATAAATGACTGAATTCTGGAATAAGCAGACTGTAATTTGAACTAGCATCCATCACCACCAGGACAGAGTTATGATTATGAGACCTTGTCTCAGAGTTTCTCCCCAAATGTAATGTTATTATTTTGTTTGTTAACAGGAATGGTTTCTGGTTTTCATTTTCTGGGCTAGACATAATTATATAATTATGCGCCGGGATGCAGTTGCAGTGATAATCACTGTTTACAGTTAAAGATGGTTGCTGATACAGCTGTGCTGATGGGAATTTAAATCTGACCACTAAGTGAACCTCCCCAGCCACGCTTGAATATCTGATTAATTTATAATAGGCATAAACATATATTTGACTAGTTGTAAGGAATCACCTCTCCCTTGCTCCACGGAGAGTAACGTGATTATTGTTCTACAGCAGATATATTACATCATAAATCAGGCATGAAAAAGACACAATTATTTATGCATAAAATTCAAAGCAATGTCAGCAAAAAAATCATGCATTAACTAAACACGTCCCAGAAAGTTAAAGAAATGAATCCACGAGAAGTCATAAAAATCTTTAAAAAATATATAAAATTAAATGCATAATAACACAAGCTGAACATAAAAGTAAAATGTCAAATCAATAAATGCAGCAAAAGCACAATTATAAAAGCCTTTAAGCTAATGACTTGCTATGTATAACAGTAATTACTGAAAAGCAGTGAGAACATACAGGCACTAAGTGCACACAAAAAAATGATTATTCAAGTATGATTTTTTAAATTAACTTATTTATTTATTTTTAAATTCTGTCCTCTGGTTGAATGCACGAGTTTAAATCTCATTAGACGGCATCACCTGCGAATGTTAGGGCAAAGATTGAAGTATGTGTCCTCCCCTTTTTTAAATTAGTCTTTGGATGTTTGTAAAAGCAGCAGATTTGTTAATTTTCTGCCCTTCACCTCAGGAATGTCTTGGCCATTTTAATTGCTGTTTACCAAACTGCGGTGCAGCGGCTCGATAAATAACAAGTGTGGAGGTCCCCACAAAGGGATTAAAGGCTGTATTTCGAAAAAGGAAAAACGACCCGGTGTGTCGGCGCTCCCTGTCACCTCCCGAGTAAAAAATGGTGACGGTAAAATGAGACTCAGCAGGTGGAACGAGCGCCGCTGGAGGCCATCTTCCCCCCACATGCTGCCTGCTGTGTGGGGTTGAGTTCCCTGATAAAGGACCCAGAGGCTGGCAAGGAAGCTGCAGTGCTGCGACTAAATTCACCCTTATACTTTACAAGAAGTCACAAAATGGACAGTTTTGCTCCACACATGTGGTTCTGCTTTTATACTTTTATTTATAATGAGCCACTGGGTTCCATTAGCTTCATAGGCTTTTACAGCAAATGAGGGTGATCAAAAAAGTGTTAGTGAACCTACCTTATGAGGAATCTGCAAAGCAAGAAAACATAATTTGTTTTAGAGGTCTAAAATATATGAGACACAAAAAAAGCACACAACTAAATATTGCAGGTAGCTCAAAGCAGGTCTGGAGGCTGCAAGCTGTGCAAAACTGAATATGAAGCATATTCAAGTAATTATAAGACTGTGTCAAGCAGCACATCACAGTGTGAGAATATATGCATCAAACAGCGTATATCAAAGCATTAGGGAATGCATGAAACACTGGTTATGTACATTCACCCCCAAATATCTGACTCCCCTTTAATTTGTAAAAATAATCTTAGCTTTCATGTATATTACATCAGTGGAAATAAATACTGGCAAAAAGTAAGAGCAAAAATAAAAAAGGGACAAAAATCCCAATAAATACAATATAGCTGTGATCCTAGTATCTTGGAAAATTTCAAGGATATTGTACTTTTCATAGAACATGCAGTATCAGTCGGCACATGGATTAATGTCTGGAATCCCTGTAGAAATGGAAATTTCAGTTTGTTAAGAAATGAATCCAGCTTTTTACTCATGTTGCCTAAAGGTTTTTTTTTTTTGCTCTCATTCTCCCAATGGCGATGTTAAATTGACTGTGATTTCCTATAGTGTAAGTCTCATAGCTACCCTGCATCGATATTATGCCATTATGTAAATATTTCATCTTTGAAATAAAAGAAACAAATTATAATTAGATTTTTTTTTTCCCTGACGTGAAGCACTCAGTACCCAATATTATGTGCTTTTTGAAAAGTGCTGAAACATTCATCATAATTGTATAAACCTCCAAGTGACCTACAGGGAACAGAAACTGTGAAGCCCATACAGCATATGTAATATTTATACTATAGAGACAATTAAGCCCACATCATGTTCCTCCTGTGGTAAAATATACCACAAAAAATTGACTGTGAGAGATTCAGGCCAGATTCCATTAAAACTATTGGAGGATCATTTTTTAATCTCTTTATGAGGATCTTAAAGCCCTAACCCACTATATGACAGCATTATTTAGAACAATGTTTATGACATTACATCAATCTGCCTGAATTGCAGATGTTTTTTTAATTGTTAATTGTAAAATGGTTCATTTAATACATAATGTATCCAAATATATGCATATTATTATTTGAATAAAGTATTACATTTCTCTGCAGTTTAGATAGTACTTAAAAATCTGCATGTTGCTGTGATAAGCAAAAAAAAAAAAAATGAAAAGAAAGAAAAAACCTCAGTATGATTTTATGTACCAGGTGCCACTTAGCTGCCTCATTAGGAAGGGTATTTAGTGTGAATCCAAAGTCACGGTCCAATTTGAAACTCAGTCATTGATCTAGTGGCATCATTAGCACACAATGGATTTCAGGAAATTGCCTCAAATTTAATTATTTTCAAAGACGGCTCCATCCCACAAACACACATCGGTCATTTTGTCCTTGTAAAATCTAGCAGGGCCAGAGATTGAATTAGCTGATTTATTTTTAAAAAGGAAAATATTACAAAAACGTTTAAGGGTCTAATAGTACAAATATGTTAACAGATTATGGTATCTTTAACAACAGAGACTGATTGAAAACTTGAATAATATAATAATGTAAGAAACATTTGCAAATATATTCAGAATATGGGAATCTATTTCCTCTTATGTGCTATTTACCTTGACCTCAGTTGACTGTCTGTCATGATTGTGTCACCTTGCTACGAAGTATAAAGGTGGTATATAGCACATATCCTAACCTGGGCCAATCCCAGATAAACAGGAAAAAAAAACCGAGAAAGCTCTGTGGCAAAAGAGCTGTTGAACATTTACTGAAATTTGCTGGTTTCTACCGTGATACATTTTAGGAATAAATTTAAAAAAGTGAGTTAGAGATAATTCCCTGAGTGAATCTGCGCATAGTTACCAAACAATTCCATTCAAATGACTACTGTACATTAATACGCAAATACTATGCCCAAATTTAGTCAGCTGTCAAACAATAAAACCGTCATTACTGTGCCCAGGGAGTAAGTAAGAAAAAAAATTGTGCTGCACAGAACAAAACCAAATCAAAAGCTTATTTCTGTCAACATCTCAAAAGGCATCACATGTGCATTACCCAGTTTTCAGCTTGGTGCTGCACCTGTTTTTGTTGCCACCAAGACTCATTCATTACACAGCTGCAGACTCACAGGCCCATGTTATGCATCCACCACCGCAACACAAACCACAACGTTGGCCACGGTGCACTGTGGGGGGTCCGTGGTAGCTGCTCAATGGGGAACGAAGCCAATTAGAGGAAAGTGAAAGGAAAGGAACAGAACTGGAAATAAAGGAAAACAAGCATCTAAATATATAAAGCGGAAAAAACATGCTTGCAGACATGTCTCCTTGTTAATATTTACACTAGAAGGAAGGTCACCTGTCTGAGTACTCGTTGCACCTGTATTCAGAAAAATTACAGCTGTAGAAGTTGCTCGTACTCTAGTAGCTCAGAGTTGCAGCTGCTGCTACAACCTTTGCAGGCCATTAAAAAACAGAGCGGTCTCTACTCATGAGACATGTTTTGATGCCTTTGTGTCTCTGTGCACAGGGGGCACGGGGGCCTGCAAACAACAGTGTGATGGAAAACAGCACGCCTGCCATAATTATGTCCAACACTGAGGTCATGGGTTTGAGTCTCAAGAACAACGGCTGCGGCATTTGAGGACAACTGATGATCCTTGACCACATTAATTGCTCACGGAAGTAGTTGCAGGGAGACTCAGGACACAAAACATCCCAGAGCAAAGAATTAGTGGGTCTCAAATGTTTCTTTTTCAAAATATTAATTACCTGTTTCCTGGACGTTCTCTGCATTTTCCTTGCTTTCATCTAAGAACCGTAATCCTTTAAAGTTAAATTCAGATTTGTGGCATATTATGTTTTGCATATTATCTCTTTCACTATAAAATTATGCAAGAAATTCCCTTGACACTCATGTTAACTATTGCTAGCATTTTCCACCTTGCTTCTAAATTACTTGATATGTTACAAAAATATTTGCTTGTACCTTAGAGAGAACACATGACTATACAAAATGCGAATTATACAGTGTTTTAGGTTTTTGCTTTTGTTGAATGCACCTGCCTTTAGAGCCACTAGGTGGGCAAGCATTGTGTGAAAAGAAACTGCTTGTATTGTCAAGCCTTGGAAACGCACATAAACCTCCAGCAGGAGGGCACTGCAGGGCTACGAGAGGAGTGCCCTTTACAATATCATCAACCTGTAACGTTACATTAGCAGCATCACTGACCTTTATCTTTCCTGACAGTGTTGACTTAATAACACCAAAAATGGAACAGCTGGGCAGTCACTGGTGGGAATACTCAACGTCCAACTCCTTGTATATTCATTTTGAGTGCTTCTCATTAAAGACTATAGACTGACACGACAACGATTTGACGATCAGCGATGCCAGAAACTCTTGTCTCCCTCTCGAATTTCTTGCCAGCTTGTCCTTACCATGCTGAACTTATTATAATGTATTATTTACGCTTAGCTGTTGCTTCTCTCCAAAGTGATTTACGCGGTTAAGCTACTTACAATTATTGTACCCATTTGTGCAGTGGGGTAATTTTCCTGAAGCAATTTACTGCAAGTACCTTGCTCAAGGGTACTAGCACAGTACGTGAGCTTTGAGCCAGTGATCTTTGAGGGCAAGTCTGCAGCTCAGATCACTGCACTACTCTGCTGTCATTAGGTAGTTAGCTTAGTTTTACCTGTCACCCCTGCTGGGGTACAGGCCACTAACAGTTGTTTATCAAAAGCTTCTATCCTGGCTTAGAGGTCTTTGATATCACTACTGTTGGCATTTCTGTACCAACTTTATGTAGGTTTTTATGGAATAGGGTTGGTGGCCCCACACCCATCCCTCCTTCTTTTATATCCAATCTTGAGACCAGGATTGACAGGAATGGCATTGCTGCCATTAGTTTAGACTGAAATCCTCACTGGTGAATAAGGGCTGTCAGTAGAAGGTTAACTGATAATAAGACATAATAAGACAGTCGCCTAAAACTGTCAGCATCCATTTTTTTGATATTTAGAACCTTTTGTTTGCACACTGCATTAGCTGTCTGGCTTCATGTCAGTCTGAACCAGCTACTTACGTTGACATCCTCGAGAGCCAGGCTGTTTAGAACGTGGTTGTTGCGCTTCCAGACAATTGGTGGTCTCTGAGCCCCCATGATGGCGCAGGTCAGGACCACACTCTGACCCACCGTCACCGTGGTGACACTCACTTTCTGATCTTCCGGGAGATTCAGCTCAAGCACTTCTGTAGGGAAAGAGACAGAAGCAGTGAGAGAAATGTTGGTATCTGTCTCTTACATATAGATATTTGCCACTTAAAAGACATAAGGAGAGAATTTTCCCAATTTGCCAGTGTTTTTTTTCCTTCGCGCACAACAGCGCTGCATTACTCCAGCTGTTTGAGTTACTGAAAAATATGCACTGCGTACAAAATATCACACATTCTGTAAAAAATGAGGAACTGAACTTTCAATGTAAAATGTCAGGCAGCTTTTTCACTTTTAAACGTATCTGTGTTCAAATGGGATACTAGCTGAAAGATCAGAACATGTAATATTATAATATCTGATTGGGCCATTGACCCTATTATTATTATATATAATGGTATGTGACTAAACATATAGTAATTTGCAAAAGTAGCATAAATTGTGACATAAATTGTGTGTGAACAGCTCCTCTGTTCTTTTCTTCTGTATCCCACTTAAAACCTTGTGTGAAATGGTACATGATTTGCCAACAAAGTATATACTGGCGATGGCAAACCAGCTGGATGCCACATAAACCCAAATGGAAAGCCGAGTGCTTGTCATCTTTGTCCCCTGGGTCTGCTGAGGTGACCTGGGAAGACATTCTGCTGTGATGTTGGAGCCGACAGGAAGAAGCATCACTATTTCTGTTGTGAAATCTGAACGTGGTGTGATGTAAAAGCAGCACTGACGTGGTCGCACCACAGCCAAAAACGCCTTACTAGGTTCGGTTTGCCTGATGAATAGAAAGTTCACCAGCAGCGACTTTCATAAGAAGTATGGAAAAAATCCCAGCTGCCAAATCTTGAAATCACAGTGGATAAAGACCTTAATAGGGCCTTTAGAAAGGCAACCATTCATAGAAAACAAAAACAGAGGAGAAAAGTATACTGTACTTCAGTAGACATACTCAAATCTCCTTTCATACCATTATGTAACAACACTTGTGTGCTTTTAATGTTTCTGTGGTAATGAGTATTTATCTACACTTTGAGCAAAAAGGGAACTAACTGAATTTGTTCCGCTCCCACAGGCTTGTGCTGCTAAACATAATGGGAGCCCTGAGTCTAAACGGCACCATTAACCTGTCTGCAGAACATCAAAAGCTTCCTAAATAAGGCACTTGAATACACCACTGTTACCAAAAAATCTTTCAATTAACCCCACAAAGGACAAACGTAAAGACATTTGTAAAATATACACTTTTAGTTCCTTGCTGCCAAATAAATACATATATCGATAACTATTAAGGACAACTTTAGAATCGTGCAAGCATGTTATCAAAAGACGTGAATAACGTTCTGCTATGAGGTTCGGCAGAATTACAAGGTTACGTTGAAAACGACTGATGGCTAAAAACTTAAAATAACCCGAGCAGAGCATGAATTCCAGCCAACATAGACTCTCCACGCCTACGTTACTTCAACTATTTTGTCTAATGTGTTCTCTATTTTAAAACTTTTTTTACTATAAGATGTATTCCTGCTGACAGAGGTTCGAAAAACAAGCAGCACTCTGGCTCCCATCTAGACATAAACCACCATTGCTCTTTCAACACAAAATGTCATTCGGGGGCCTCTTGGGGTCCGTAGTGTTGGGGTCTTTGTTTACAGCTAAAGGAACACGTACTGAACGTATCCCCTGGAGAAGCGTAACATAGCTCCGCACATTTGTGATCCTTTTGATGTAGCAGCAGAGACCTGCTTTTAGAGCTTACATCCATTAGACTGGAGAAGTTAGAGGAAAAAAGAAAAAAAAAAGTTTTCAAATCCAGTGGGGAATATGACAGTAACATGAAATAAATGCATTCCTGTGAAAGTTACCACTTGGTGTAATGCATATGAAGGTCAGCTTTATAAATGGCTTGGCCAGTTACAGCATGTTGACTAGCATTAGCTAAATCTGCACAAGTATATGCAAATGGAAGCTCTTTCATCCAATGGTACAAATGACAGAAATTCTTTTTTTCTGCTAGACTCCTAAACAGATCAAGAATACATTCAGATATTAAAAACTGCTGCGGACTGGCATCCTGTCCAGGGTGTTTCCTCCGAGCGCAGCAGCCAGCACTTTCGGGACAGGCTCCAGTCTACCACAACCTTGAGAAGGAATGTTGAAAACGGCACACACCTCATTTAAATAAGAATTCTGTTGAGGTGCCAGAATTGATTTATGCTGTCTTGTTTGTAAGCAGTGGAAAAACACCTTTCTGAGGTGTACTCCTGTTTGGCAGAGCTGTTAAAAGAAGCTTATGCAGTTTTTTTGAACCTTTATCCAAGCTCAGGCACAAATGATGCAGCGCAGTAATCCGCAACTTTGTAAGTCTTGTGCTTGAGCACTTGATATGCGTCGATTAGTCTAATGCAAAGACAATCCCTTTATTCATATTGGTCCAAAAGAACTTGAGTATTTCTTTATTTTGTAGTTCAGGCAAAACTTGCGCTCATGTCCCACAGCATGGACCACAGGCTCTCTGTGTAGAGTTTGCGTGCTCTTTGTGGAAAGTTATCTCAGGTGGCCCGAAGATATATGTTTCAGCTGGACTGGTGAATCTGAATTGCCGTTGGTGTGTGAGCGAAGGAATAAATGCCCTGCAATGAGCATACGTGCCCTATGAAAATGCAGACCATCAACATCTGGAATTGGATAAGTGGATAACCAACGAGCGCAAAAACAAATGCACAAACAAACAAAGCGGCCGCACAGTGGCTCAGCATCTGGGCCACTCTGGCACGAGTTCGAATCCAGCTCAGTTTGCGTGGCGATTGCATGTTCTCCCCACGTCTGCATGGGTTTCCTCCTTTGGCCCAAAGACATGTGTTTCAGTTTAACTGGTTGCTCTAAACTGCCCATAATGTGTGTCCCATCCAGGGACACTTTCATAGCTTAGTGCCCAATGATTCCACAATAGGCTTGGATCCTGCTTAGGATAAGTGGTCAACAAAAATGGATGGACGAATGAACGAAAATTGATATTACTGTTATTCTTCAGTCCACAAACAGTCCACATTCATGTTTATCCATAAGGTGATATAGCCAACATGCATAAGGAGGTTCAAAATGGGTTACCTAAGTGGGGACAACCAACTTCTGCAATGGGTTTGATACACATACTTACTTGTGGTCCAATATTGGGGTCAAAATGGGACAGAGATATGACAATTTCTAGAAGTAAGTTTAATTTAAATGTTTAGTGCATCTGTGTTTATTTCGTTAGCTGTGGTAAAAGCAGAAGGAACCACGTCAGGTTCTTCAAATATACAAAAACCCTCTCCTGTCAGGTTTGTATCGTGGTCACAACACTGTTATGTTCCAGCAAATACCCAGTCCATCATGGTCTATTCCTTCCGCTGTGAACAGAATGCCACCAGAAAAGGGAATTATTTTTTTCTGGTAATGAGACAATTGTTTACTGCAAATTAAAAGAAGCCTAAATACTAGACTGTCACAGTGCAGTCAGTGCACCAGACAATTTGTAAGGCACTTTGCAAATTGCTTTGTGAGCTCCTTTTTCTTTCCATAAGCAAATGTTAACCACAAAACGTTTAAATATTTTCAGCTGAATATGTAATTTTTCCTTGACGTGGTGCTGTCTGAAACTGATAAACTGAACAGGACAAAACAATTAAGCACAGGAATATGTGTGAATAAGCTGCTCAGAATGACTAACAGAAAACTTAAAATATGCAGTATATAGAAATATTCTGATTTAACATTGGGGAGAAAATGTCAAAATACCAGGAGCCATGAAGCAAACAGCAATGCTTACGAAAGAAATGAACATCCAGCCTAGCTGTTCTAATGATGTGCTTGGCGTGACATTGAAGCATCCGTGGAACACATCTTGGCTCGCTTTGATGACATCAATGTGGACAGTCACCTCAGCTCCTCGTGTTGCACTCAAAAAGTTCCATTAGCTTTCTCTCATCTTATGATCTGCCAACAAACAGTAAACTTAATATCTGCACCATATACGTGAAATTCAGGAAGGTCAGTGTGACTGGTCCATATCTTTGGTAAACCACCAGTGCTAATATAATCATAAAGGATATATTACATATGATACCGTTAATTGCAAAAGTAAAAATATGTTGCTTTTTTTTGCTTGTCTGCATTTATCATTTTTTTTCGAATCAACACTTTCCATCATTGTTATGTTTTGCTTCTGCTTTTCATCTGTCACACATAGCACATCCATGTGTGGGTTCCTACAGCTATGTGAACACGTGGCCGCGGCAGCAAATTACAGTTGTTTTCCCTCAGCTTGTTATGCTACATCTGAATTTAGAAATGCAAGTATTGTATAAAATTGAACTGCAGCAACTAAAGTATATAAAAAAGAGATATAGATAGAGGTGGCATACTGCATACAGTGTCCATCCTTTAACTCCTGAATTCATGTGAAACTTTATTTGCAGACTTATGATTTATTTATTTTTTTTACATTTTGTAACATTTAGCTTTTATATTGTTTGGAACTGCACATGATGTTGCACTATGTTTGCTGGGTTTTTTTTAAGCTATGTGCATTGTGGGATAGGAAAAGACAGGATAGGATGCAATAGAACTTTATGATTCCCTGCAGGGAAGTTCACGTGTACTGTTTAAACACAAGGCGCATACCAACATGGTAGAAAATCCAACAAAAAATAATGTAGCAAAGTGAAAGTTTCTGCTAATTGCTTTCAAGTGACTGAAGGTATCAGATCAGAAAATGGTTCTAAAGGGGGTACATGGCTATAAGGTATGTTCCACCCCTTGAGGCTACGGTTTTAAAATTCCCCATTTGAAACCCATCTTGGGCTCACTTGAGCATGTTGGCTGTATCATGTTAGGGCAATTTATTTTTACAGTGTTATTCTTAGTTCTGGTGACTTGAATGCAAGTAAGAGAAGGTCAGAACATAATATTGATGTTTGCCTGAAAACATTATTTCAGGAGACCAAACCCCTGTCCACGCCCCGCTACACATTTACATAAGCACACCCTGTTACTTCCACCCTGCCGCCACGCCACCTTCACCTCTGTCTTGCTCCTGGAGTCCCAACCGGGGTTCAACAATCTCACTGGATGACAGGTGCAAACCCCCCAGAGGACTCCAACCCCCAATGGACAGTATAACAAGCATCCATCCAAAAGCATAACCCATCTAATACTTCCAACTGCTCAAAAAAAGCTGTATCTGACACAAAAGAAGAAACCAAGCTTCCTTACATTAAACTTACATGAATAATAATAATAATAATAATAATAATAATAAGAAGAAGAAGAAGAAGAAGAAGAAGAAGAAAAAGAAGACTGACCACTCCATTTCACAATTTTGCAGTTCTTATTTCTAACCAAGCGCATAATCATTATGACAAGGTACTTTGACAATTTAGATTGTTTGGAAGATTGTCAGGGCTGGAAATTTCTGCAAAAATGGTGGCTAACTAAGGGTTTTACCAATTTCCAACATTAACAAATTAGTGGTTGTTCAGAAGCAGAACACTTGCGATAACCTTCTAAATCTGTCAGGTTGTTTATGAAATGTATGTTCAGTTTGTGCCGTGTTATCTGTGAAATATCTGTTATCGGGCCAGCAAAATGTTATACCATTCTTGTTTGTACAATGCTATACCACCTCAAGGACCCACTGCGGAACACAAAAAACATTCCATTTTCATTCGCATGTTGTCGCTCACTTAGATTCAAGGCTGGAGTCGAAGCCCTCAGGATTAACAGAGACAGAAACAAAGCAATATATGGCAATCCTGAAGACAAACAAAAAGAGGAAACATCATGAACTGTGCTAAATCTGTCAAAACACACTTTGGAACTGAGTTTGACTTTAGATATTACAGAAATGCAACATAATGAGATAACTTTCAGTTTAAGTACTATCTCAATAAAGATAACGTACTGGTCAATTCTAAGAGATCAGGTCCACCAAGGTACAAAGTTCTGCTGGCCCTGTCACGTTAATCATACGGTTTAACTAAACCCACCAAAGACGTTTTCCAAACTCCTAGTTCTACCTAACTGTTTTTTTTTCCCTTTTTTGGTATGCAAGGAGAATGAATAATTCATGGATATTAAACTCTAATCGTTCACAATGACAAACAGCGTTGCTGTAGGCTAAATGTTCCACACCCCCTGCAGTCTTCCTCTCAGGCTCATTACTAAACAAATATATGCGCATTAAATACTGTCCGACAGTACACGCCAGGCACACCAGACACATATAATTAATCTTTAGTTTTGAAATGCACAGTCTAACTTTGTGCATGAACTTCTGAATACATAACATTAGAGGAAGATTTGTTTATATTCAAAATGCGTTATCTTGCTGGTGACAAATAGGACAAAGGCCACACAAAAATCAGTTCAAAATACTGAAATATGCTTGTTTTCCTGAAAACGCTTATGTTTCTGAAAATTATTTTCAGCCATTCTACTGTACATCCATGATTTGATTAGCACAACTTTATTAAGGAATCTGCCTCTGTATCCTGTGCTCTATTTACTCTGTTTTCTTTGACAAGCTGTAAATAAATGTTGAAAACATTTTGCAGTTGAGAGGCTGCATGGGGGGAACTTGTCAGACAAGTACTACAATACCGTTCCTCATACAACTCTTGTTTTCCATTTGCGTTCAAAAATAACACAATCAGATATAATGCTAGAGGAAACTTTTCAAGAAGAAGCCGTTTCCTTCAGAGCTGTCAACATCTCCAGCTCGATGACAGTTGCCCCAAGCTGGGCGTTCCCCAGCAGAGCTTCCGCTTGGAGCACACAGATGACGGGCTACTGCTTCTGCCTCTGTGTTGCTCTGCCATGTTTCCATGGAAATGCTAATTGTAAAAAGTCTCCGTCAATAGATTTTAAGGATGTGGCTGCTCAGCTAAATGTCACACGAAAGTGATTTGGAAATGTCAATGTAACATGAAAGGAGAAGGGAAAGTGCACTGGAATTTCCAAAATCATGACTTCTGGAGAAGACTTGGTAACCTATGCAGATTTTTCTAAACAATTCCTTTTATGGGAAACAAAATACATAAACACGTAGCTGTATCAAAGGTATATCTGAAGGAACAGGGTGACGACAACTGAAAAAAGGGAATGTGGGGCTTTTAATGATTCCTACCAGAAAAACTATAAACTATGAAATGGACATACTGGACTTTGTAACAAATATACCAATTAAAAAAAAAATCTCAAGTAGTTCAGCAAAAGTGAACCAGGTTACCTCACTGCTGTTTTTTTTTTTTTTTTTTAGAAAAGGACAAAAAAGATCAATGTTTCTGCAAGGAAAACATTATTGATCAATCACTGCCACCAATTATTGAAAAACAAGGATCACAAGTCAATAGCTGTGAAGATATAGTTCACTCTTATACAGATTACCTGACAGTTTGTTTTATTTTTCCTCCCTTTGTGCATCCCTCACTGCTACTAATTTTGCCATAATGTTATAGATTAATACTCCTGTATGATGTATACACAGATATTAATATCATTCCTATAATGTTTTCCATAATTCCAATAATTTGCAAGTCCCCAAAAACTCACAGTCAATGACATTTGTATGCCATTGTACCAACCTGAGCAGTACTTACCTGCAAAATGTTTGTAAGAATAATTATTAGTTCTGGAGCAAAGTGCTTCAAGATATGGACTTAACCAAAAGCTTCCTGAATCAGGTCCAGGGGTCTGTGCTGTTTTAGCCCCAAACAAGATACTTAAACCAAACTTTCTCAGAAGAAAAATAGCTTTTGTCAAGAAATTTGAGGGAATTTATGATATCAATGTCCTTTTTTTTGGTTGTTCAAAGGAGCAACTTCTCCAAAATTATTCTTGGTGTTCTGTGGAAAATTCAATTTCAAAAACTGACAATGTTCAGCATCATGCATATCAAATCAGGCCACATCTGCCATTGTGTAAAAGTCATACTGCATAGATTATCATCTCTAAACACCTCTTTAAAGATTCTGTAGTTTCCCAAAGTGGCTGAAGTAATGTTTCTGAGATAAAGTACTGATGTTGTGGTAATTCTCAGAAATATTACAGTGCATTAATATTTAAATAGCATCAACAAAACTTTAATGGGTGCAGCAAGCTGACTGTGAAAAATTATTGGAATAATAAGATTAAACTGCAATTGCTGCTGGAAGTAAAAGATCTGTTTTTATGTAGCTTTGTTTAAACAATGGATTGCTGGAGTGGTTTTGTTCCAGCACAATAGCAAAATTGACTAGAATTTGGTGCTTATTCAGAAGAGAAATGCTGCTTGCTTGCTGGAATACCATATCTGGTTTTCATGATTGAGGGAACACATTTAGCAGGTGCACAAAGTTAATGTTTTTCTTTCAGCTTTTGTTTGGCCAGCTATTTGTAATACTTCAGGTTCGGTGTTTCACAAGTGTATGTGTGCCAGCTCCCAAACAGCTGGCAGCGTAATCAGGAATTCTTCAGAACAAAAGGGTCTACAGGTTTTTGTCAACACACACCCACCTCCTCTTTAGACTCTGATATGTGCACAACTTAGCACTGAATAAAATTCACATTGCTATTCATGTATTAGTGTACATTGTATGTTGCTGCAACAAAATGCATGTCCGCCACACTCAGCTCTTGTTACTCACAATTGCAAAAAATCACCCTCATATTTGGTTATAACTCTCTAATTAGATATTAGGGTATAGGGTATTAAGCAATTACATATAAATGAGAAATCCTAAGATAAAGACTCACATCTCAAGGCATACCTATACCAAAATTCTTGCTAAAGCAAATCAGAAAATTTTCTGAATCCTCTCTGACAACAGTCACAAAACATGTTGGAAAGTACAGCGATCCACTAAACTGTTTGATCGCCTGCTTTTTTGATAACCTGTTTGATAACCAATTTCCACAGCAATGACAGTTAATGTAAGCAAATCCACAGAGCAAGAATTAAATGTTTGCATCACAGTCATATATTCACAGCTTAAAGCAAACATACAGCTGGCTTAGTCCAGCATATCGTATATCTCAATCTATTCATTGACTTTAGGGTAATTTTAACAGTTTTTACTTTCACTTGGATATGCAGTCACAATAATCCCTTTTTATCCATATCTAATTCATCCCTGAAAATGCGTTGGATACCAAATTTTTTTGGATGTCTATTTCCAATTACTTTAAATGGCAAAATAAATAACTAATACAATCCCAGCCCATCAGAAAACACCTATATAACCAACAACCCATGACTTCAGCCTGATAAAATACCAGTTACCTCATTAGAAAACAATTAATGTTGTCATTAATTTGCACGTTTATAAAGTGTGCTTCTATGTATACAGTGCAGGGCATTTCACATGTTAGTTCTACCCCAGTGTCACAGTGTTACACATGGGAGATGAGAGGGCGCATGTGCAGGGCTTGCAGTGGGAGTTCAGTGTTATGAGACACTGAGTAAAGGGATTTAAGATGTGTGTGAAAGTAACCAGCCCTGTCTGCTTATTTGCTTCACACAACAACTGGCATTTAAATGAATAGCTTTATTTTTTTAAAAATGAGGTGCACAATGAATGTGTTGAAATGTGTTCATACAAAGCAAAACAGGTGGAAACAGCTGATAACACCCATGCACATGCATAATATCTGGCTTCCAAATGATTTGTAATTATACACAATAGAGTTCATTGCAATACATGAAGTATTATTTTGCTAGAGTACACTATGCTGCTTTACAGTATTTATTTGTAGATTTTAAATTTATTTTGATTTTTATTCATGTTTAGATTTTTTTTTTTTACTATGGGTAAGTTTTGGAAAAAAAAAAAAAACAAACGTTTCCATTCAGATACCGACACATAGGTATTGATTTTCAACAGCCGTTACAGCGAAAATTCAGAGGTAGAAAGTTTGGATACCGAAGGATTGCTTTAACATCTTTCAACCCTGCATTAAATCTTCAATCACTTCACAGAACAATTCCTGGTCCTGGTGAGAGATAACCAGAGTAGTCCAAATCAGAAGGTGGTGAGTATGGGCAAGGGTGTGTATGTGGGTGTATATGTAGACAAACAAAGAGAAAGCGTATGTGCATGGGGCTTATTTTCAACGTATTTGCATGACACATCCTTTACTTCATTAGGAGGGTAATTCTAGGAGGGTAATTTATGCCCTCCCTGGGCATTACACACATGTTCTGCACAGCTTCAGAGTGCAACTGACTGGACTAATTAAACCTACAGAGTCTTACCCATCTGAGTTCACCAGCATAGTTTAACAAGTCAGACAGGAAAACCCAAAGCAACCAAACCTCGTTTTGATTCCAAAGTGAAAAATCCAATATTAAGGATGTTATCTGTTTTTGAATATGACATGAAACGTGTCTATCTTCAGCTCAAAGATGCCCCATGAATAGGCAAAAGAAAAGTATGTCCTGTGCACAAAAATTATCACTACTTTGGCAGAGGATGTAATGAAAGAAAGTGAAAACTTACACTAAACATTAACATGCACATAAAACTAAAACTGTGAGCTCCTCAGCAACATATATATTACATGGGCTGAGCTAAAATTGCATGCACGGTTGCAAAACTAAAGCCTATGAGTTTTTTGCTTTGGCCCTAATGTGGTGGAAAAGTCCTCGTCCTTCTGGTTCGGAACTGCTGAATCACTCCAAGCATTTAAAAAAATTTAAGAAATGTGTTTCAAAATAGATTTTTCTACCAAGCATCAATATTTTGTTGGCGAAATGTCAGTTCTCTGTGCAACTATTGTGTTTTACGAAAATACTGGTGTGAAGTTACATTTGTAGTCATGTGTTTTGCATCTAAGCCTTGTATCTACTGTTGATGCACTGTTGCCCAGGGTTGTATGTCACTTCTGAGAAATGGTTCTGCCAAATGCATAATGTAAACGCATGTAAATTCTTCCATTATTTAATTTTATTAGCATAAGCCAGTCCCCCCAGCTGACATTCAAAAATATTCAAAGAGTTTACCTGTTTTGATAATGGGCTGAGTTGTCCGTCACAGAGCGCAATGGTGTTACTGGGGTGAATCTGGTTATGTTCCTTATTTATGAAATAATAAAATTTGATTGGAAAGAAGACTAAAACTATTCATTTAAGGTTCATCTTTTCCCTTTGAAATGAATGTCACAGTCATACAACTTGCAGTTATCCTGCTGGACTGAAACCAATTGAGTCAGTTTTTTTCCATAAAATTTCAATGTAGCTCAGACTTGTCTGTCAGTGTGAGTATAATTTTGGTCCAACTAAACCCTCACTTTATTTACAGTAATTTTTAAATGAAATTTAGTTCCAGTTTGTTGAATGTCTGTTCACGGCGACAGTTTTATTCCCTAATCTCTACAAGAGAAAATGGACACAAACTCGATCTGGGTGCTGATTTTGCCATTATTCTACTGTATTTGAGACCCTTTAATTTCTCAAAATCACAATTAATTAGCCACTATTTGATCACGCAGTTGTTTACAGAATACTAGAGGAAGGAACTCTTATTTTAGAGAAGGAAAAGGCAGTGTAATTATCTGCCATTCTAAATGATAGGCAGACCAAAACACTGGGTAATTTATTCTAAAAATGGTAGTATACTATTTGAATACTAAACCCTTTGTAAAAACCTTCTCATTATTGTTGGAGGACAAAAAAAGGACTGGAAAAAACTACCAAATATTCAAATCCATCAAATTTAAGGTAAATGATGCAACAGCACAGCTGGTTTAAAATTGTCCTGTTTTTGAATGAGCTCAGCTTGCTCTCTGCCGTCCAAATTTATCCCATTTTCAAAAGACATTAACTGCACTGAGCCTTAGTTAAATCCGTACAATACAGATAACAAACTTTTAACGTCTCAGAAATTTCATTCTAAAATACTACTGCCTTTTTCCTCCCATATACTTTTAGCTTTGAAGTTTTACCCCTGCAGCAACTGGTCCTTCTGAATACAGACTGGATATGCCATACATCCAATACCGTATCGGTTACATATATGTAAATGGGGCTGTTGTTCCAGCACGCAGAAAAAACAACAAACACAGCCGAAATGCTTCAAAACAATGGAAACAATACTCACCAAATGCTTTGTAGAACTCTGCTTTTGACAAGTGCTGGTCGCCATTGCCATCGTCATATTTCAGAAGATCAAAGAGTGTGCACTGGGATTTATCCTTGGCCAGTCCTTCTTGCTTGATGATCTGTAACATAACAGTTTAAAACTAGGATGAATTATTTCTTGTCTGGTCTAATGATCTCGACTGTGACAGGCTACATCATTTTACTTCATTAATTATAACAGAGGAGTACAGTGATCAAGGATTTTTTTTCTATTTTCTAATTGCACCACATGCTGGCTTAACTGTTTCAGTTGCATCCAGTATTATTACATTGTCTGTTTACATTAAGATAATAGCTGATGGTATGTGTTCAGTTTAAAGGTAACTAAAGGTAAAAGATAATTTTTTTACAAATATGAAATATAGAGAAAAAGGTTAAAAAAAAAGTTTTACCTTTAAATAGAATCTAAATTATAAAGATGTGCAAGTGACAGTTATGCTTACACACGTGGTTGCTCGTCATATGCTTATACACATGCTACCTGTTGAAGTCCATTCTCACAACCTTGCTGAATTTTACGCTCACATACTTGCTAAAACCCAACTCCGGCAGTGGCACTTCGTTGACTCATCTGGAACTTGAACCCTAGACTATTTGATCCAGAGACCATCACCTTTGCCACTACACTACACATGGGATGCTAGAGTTGATGTTCTTTGTCCTATTTGTACTATTAAACCTGAATTTTATTCCATTTTCTAAAACGGGAATGACCAAAGATTTGACATAGTTGATCCCACAATTTCTAATGTGCAGGGTGGGGCTTCACAACCACAAGGCTGTAGAAGCAAGAAGCTACTGTGACCCTCATCTCCTATACAAAAACAAGCCTCAGTGTCAGCGACATGCACCGGTACAAGTGCTGAACGAGGAGCACAGAATATAACAACTCCTGCGTAGTGCAGCAGCCAAAGTGATGGACTCTAGAAGGGGTGCATGTGATTTGAGTCCCAGGTGACTTACTGTAGATGAGAAGTTGGTGGTGTTTGAATGTATCTGTACTGACTTTAATCTTCACGATATGCTTCAAGCATTGTAAGTGCAGTCATAGCCATGTAGTTTGCAACTTTGCAAGGAGCTTTACTTAGTGCTGCTACTTTGACTTTGCTGTTACAAGGACTGAATACAGATTGTAGCTCAGCAGCACAAGACCAGAGCTACCGTACAGTCTTCATTGCGGTTATAGTTTGATTCCCACTGCTTTACATTCTTGACCGCCATTACCCCTTGTTTGCCAGTTTTGCCTGCTGTTATCTTGACAGTCATGGTCCCACTTAGGCTATTCAAATGACATGAACTTGTTTGGTCAGTGTCAATTCAATTGAACTGTTGAATTGATTTTATTAAAATTTTGTTTCTTTTTGTTTTTTCATATTATGTACAGCATATGTTGTTTGTTAAGTGTATGATACGTAGTAGCTATGAAAGGGCTGAAAGACCACAGGTAGACAGACATACCATATTTTAGAGTATTAATGAAAGGAAGCCGCCTTTGTACATTAAGTTACAATTACTAGTGCTGTATACTGAAGTAACTGTGCTCATTTCCATGGGATTTAGTGATATTTATATCACTTAAACTAATGGCAATTATGTCTTTGTTTTATGAGATGTCTCCTTGCAAAGGGTTTTTCAACAAGTTGAAGAAGACTATTCGGTTCAAACCCACTATTAAAAATGAACTTATATAGATGGCCTATGACAGGCCTTTGTTTCCACACCTTAGCAGAGCACCACACTCAGAGTTATGCCCCTTGCTGTCAGTGTGGTGTTACTGTGGCGGTACACTTCGCAGGATGCCTCCCTGACCTTCTTCATAATTGAGGCCATGCTTTACACATGGATATTGCTTGGATCTTTTTTCAAAATAACTGCTTGTGATTGGGCTGATATATCACATTTTAAAAGATAGGAGGTCTATAAAGGAGGTCATGATTTTCTATACTGTGGGTTTACAGCGGGTGTTGCAGTAAAAGCCCTGCGTTAAATCTCTCGCAGGGCATCTTGTAGGAAGAGCTGGATGCCTGCGGTTGACTGCGGCCTCAGTCACAACTAATCGTATAGGTTTTATTCAAGGCTGTGTAACATTAGTCTTTTCAAAATGTTGAATATCATCAGGTGTATTAGTGTCCGTGGCATGTTTTAAACCAGACAAGTACACAATGACATTCTTCACATATTCACACGCATAAACAGAAAATGCATACAGATGTACCTGGAGGAGACAGATTCAGATTTGCAGCCTTGGTGCTGCAAAAAAAGCTTTCAACCAAAGCATAATTCCATCCATTATGTAGTAAAAATGCTCTTTGACCTCACAGTTATTGTCTTAGATGCACTTCAGATTTAACATGACCAATAAAATAAATAGACTGCATGATGGTATAAAAATGAATACGGCACTGCAGGAAGAAATTAACTAAATGGGCATGTTTTTTTGTTTTTTTTCATTTCACGCAGACATGAAAATAAGACTAAGATTGATCTATTTCCTATGGCCCTGTGTATGACATTATCTCATGACATATCATGAGAGAATAATAATAATAGAATAATAGAATAATATAAGAATGAAATAAAGCTTACCATTCATTCAGCTTTAAGAGTTTCACATTTATTATACAAAATGGAGCACTCCCCTCACAGACAGTTTAAATTAAACAAATGTTCTGATATTGGGATGTGCTCACATTGCACCTTTTCTACCATCAGTTTGTTTTTCAAAGCATGAACTTCTGCAGCAACACTTTAATGACAGTATAATATTCCACTACAGACATGTTCGTGGCATGTTCAAAAACTTTGAGAATGTTTTAAAGGAAGTTTAAAAATGAACTCCAATGGAAAATATTTCCTGGAACGTATTTGGAACATATTACTAGACAAGAGTTTGGCCTACAAGTTCATTGCTATAAACTTTTTAGTAGTACAAATATTTAGTAGCTATCTTTCATAAAGAGAGCTGGGTTACCAGTTCTAGAATGTCAAAGCTTCACCCAGTGCTCAGACAGATAAGTGTTCTGTGTGTCAACCTGTTCAGGGTTGCTGATATTGACACTTACAATCATTTGTTTTCTCCAAAGCGATGCACCATTCAGAGTAAATAAAAGTGCATTTCTCCAACAGACAAAGACAGACAATGGAATTCTTGAAGTACAGGCATCCAGTCCAGTTCTATCGTTTTTGCCGGTACACATTACACCAGCAGTTGCATATAAAAAGTCTCCGTGTCACATTTGTCTCTCAAACTTTTCGAATAACACACCAGCATTCAGTCCCAATTAAATTCATAAGTAGGAGACCAAATTTCTATATCTAAATCTATCTGTATCTCTCTCTGTTTGTTGTTTACGCTTGGCTTTGTTTTTTGAGCCAGAGACTTGAAATTTGGCACAAAGGTTTTTGCATAGTCAAACACACACACACACACACACACACATTTGTTTTTTCCTCTTTCCACCTGACTTGGACTGTACAAAACACAACCACTTTAATGGTAAAACAGTTTGATGATTATATAAAGTGTATTTACCTTTTATCTTTCCACTGCTACATGTTTTTGACCTGGGCAAGCAATGGCTAACTCAGCTAGTGTATGTATGTAAATATTAATCAATATCTGGTTGACACTGTCTGAGGCAGTACACAATGTTAGGTTTGTAGATTAAATTTCGCAAAACAATTTATCGGACTTACACAACAGGGTTTTTATACTGGTGCAATTCAGATAAAGCTGAAGCTTATTGCAGAAAGCAAAGATCCTCTGATTACAAGGCAATAAGCCTAATCACTGTCCTACCTGGTGCTCCAATATGAGGAACGTACCTCTGTAATATTTTTTGTGTAAACCATGCTCTATAAGTGTGTCTGTATGTGTGTACAGGGTATACACATATATAAAGCATGGAATTCACTTTCAATATGCTTAACAAGTTGGAAACAGATGCTGTGATCTTTATAACAGCCGAATGGAGAGGCATTTCCCCTTTGGCCAGAGCAGCATGGAGAGAGGGCTCCAGCTGGTCTCTTTCCTTACCTGGAGCAGCTCACTGCTGTCGACAAGCCCACTGCCGTCTGCATCAAAGTAGCTGAACATCCGGTCGACCAGCTGCCTCTGCCGGGACATTTGGTCTCCATGGTCCTCCTCAGGGCCTTCTCTCATGAACCGCTGGCTTTGCAGAGAGATTGCCTTGTTTTTCAGTTTACGGTAGTCACCGGCTTTACATTTATCACCTGGGACAAAATGCAAAAATTATTCCAGATTTCAATTATCTATCCATCCATCTATCGATCTCTCTATCTTGTTTGTTTAGTGAATTTTTTGCTTTTGGGCATGTACATAGGTGGAAATAATTGCATTAATATGTCATAACAAGTGTTGTTGATCCAATATTAATATGACAAGGTAGACGCTGCATAAGTAAATTAAACCGAGATTTCAGTGGGAACAATATTAGTTTTGTTTGACATTCTGTACATTGTTGTCAAGCAACCCTAAATTGAAAGTGTTGCCCGTAGATAATATGTCTCAGAAGACACATTTTAACATAAAGGAAATAAAAATCTGGAATTTAATTGCAATAACTTAAACAAGGATGCTTTGCACATAAACTGCATACAGGTTCTAATGGGGTTCTGTTGTGTGGAACGTCTGACGTGTCAACATGAATGGCCAATTACATTTTAACTTGCCACAGTTAGTTTCACTGCTATCTTGTGCTGCAAAAGAAGAGCATTCTGTGTGGCTCCATCATCACAGCTGATTTCTGGGACAAAGAAAAATCATGAAACAGTTTGAGCCAACAGCCAGCACCTAGCGAAGAGGAAGAGTGTCCCTCAGATTCAGCCGGTTAACAACAAGACCTCCCATCAGACACAAAAAGACCGTTTTTCCAACGTGTTTACTATCCGTCATTTTTCTCAGAACACGTGTGTGTTTCATTATGATTTTTCCTCTCTGCCTGCTGTTTCAACAAATATTTATTTTTGAGCGCTAGTCATCCTGCAAGTGCAGATTTGAAGAACGCTTTGAGGAGAGCAATATTTGTCTTAATCCAATGAAAGGAAAAGAAATGAAACGAAAGTGCGAATTGCAGTGAGGGGTTTCAGCTGCCACCCTCTCCTACAACAAAGTGCACTCTTTCTCGAAATCGGTGTCGGCTGACTCTACGTTAAAGTCGACTTGACACAAGCGTACCATATGTTAAGGTGTTCCAGTAAAAGGGAATTTTGCTACGAGATGCCGCATATCACAAAGGGCCACCCGTTTTGACAGCCTGCAGCTGTAGGAAAAAAGTCCCCCCTTCCTTATAAACAATAAACAGAACCAGTGATCCTACAGTGAGTTCAGGCCTGAGATAATGCTTCATATCGAGGACTGTCAAGAACACACACACACACACACACACACACACACACACACACACACGCCTGACATTTAATGCAATTACACTCGACGCAGATTTCATGAGCTATCAATTCCTATCCCTAGATCAGGCCAAAAAGGCAAGGGATCAGTGGAGGCCCTCCGTCTGGTTTCATCTGAATAAGCTTCTGCAACAGCGCCAAGTGCTGCGTGTTGCTGTAGCTGCGAGCGAAATAGCGCTTTTTGCAACGTGGCCTCTGATTGGTGAGCCGCCGGGTTCCGTGTGCGCCACACATTGGCATGTCACAGCAGACAGGAGCGCAGGCGTCTGTCCGCCCTCCCCCACTGCTACTGCCCTATGCCATCTGCCACGACAAATGAAAGATCCAAGACTCACCACCGGATTCTTTCTAATTGATTCTCAAGGTGCCATTTGTGAGAGTTAGTGGCACTGCCGAACATCATGGCAAAAAACCTGGATCCTCTTTAATGCTACACAAATGGCTTGTCACTTTTGATTATTCAAGCGGGAACGCTTCATTCAGCATGTTTACTCTTCAGTCAAATACAAAAAACCAATGTCAAAAAAGGAAATAGCTGCAAATTAAGACCACAAAATTGTCTATCTTGCAGGAATTGTAAATAAAGGCTTTTTTTCCGCACTCATCCAACAGGACAGGTACTGAAATGTCACTTGAGCTGCGCTGCAACCAACTTGACTTGAGAATTTGACTCCCTCCTGGCTTTCTGTTAATGGTTTTTTTTTGTTTCATCTTCAGTATGTTATTCTGCTCATGTTTTTCATTTTCAGGTTGACAAATTAATTTAATGAATAATCAGTTTTGCTAGCAGGCAAACAAAACAGCTATGCATATTTTACTGCCTGCGATGAAACTGTTTTGAGTTTTCTGTGGATTGTCAGTTATTTATTTTCTCTCTCTTTCTTGCTTTAATTAATACACAGCAAGAATACCAAAAACCACGTTAAGTTGTAATGTTAGAAGGACCAGGAAAAACCGTTGCACCGTATTGTACAAAAACTAATTATTGCTTTCCAGTTGAACGTGTTGCTAAATTTTCAAATGCCACATTTTTATTCACGGACAAGTTGTCTTGGCCCCTTGGAACTGACAGGTGATTTAAGTACCCGGGTCTGTCGAATCAACGAAGCACCTTGCAAGTGCTTTGAAACTACAATGCATCTAATGATTTACATTAAACGTTTGAGTGTTTCCAACAGCCAGTATTGCATAGACTATTATTCCTAGTGCGACTGCCTTCAGTATTATATAGCCAAAAGATTTATTTTTAATAAGTTTTCTTTCCAGCACAATACTCCAGAAATCTCAAAGAAAAGCTGCAAAATATGGAGGTTAATTGTTTTTCACAAAATTACGATTGAACTGTGAAATAATTTCCTCTGAAAAATTCCCAGCATGGCAAAGGAGAAAGAGGAAACTTAAAACAAATACTGATGGGAAAGGATTTAATCGCACTCAAAGCTTAAAATAGACATTGACATTGAACAAGGCATCCATCCTAAAGTAATATGCAGCATTCGGGCGCAAAAAAAATTTTTTTTACTCAGCCATCGAAATTCAAGGATAAATAACAAAAGCATGAAGAGATGACAGGCATTTCAACTTGCAAGGGCGCTGGAAACCTGCAGCATTTTAGTGACTGTGAAGTGATCTCCTTACCTTTCCAATGGTCACTTGTGCATAACAAAGAGTTCAGCTTCAATAGAAATGGGTATTCGTTGTTACAAAAATACATGCTCATGAAATGCAACCTATTTATAACTCACTTTACACCAATAATTTTGTTAAAATAAATTTTAAAAAATCTTGAGCTTTCTTTGAAAAAGCACCACAAGAGCTGAAAAAAACATCACAACAAGACAACAGTAGGCAAATATAGCGGGCCTTGGTAATCTTAACCTCAGTTTGGTCTTGTAAATGACTTTTAAATCACGTTTAAAAATCCAACCAATATCTCTGCCCCATTTGAGCAATTTCAGAATGCACCGTTTTGGTGGGGAAAAAAAAAAAAATTCTGAATGTTTGAACTCTGCTGAAAAGTCCCAGTTTCCCACATAAACTGAAGTTTACTACTTTTTAACATAATGACAAACATTAAACACAAAGCACATTTTTTAGTCCCTCTAACCAACATTTTAATCATTCCCTTTTAAGAAAAACATACCCTGTAATTCTAATGCGGCCTGTTTTAACCTGTTCTACACAGTTATTTATAATGGTGCTATGCATCTCTCCTCCCTGGTGAGCCCCATCCCATCCAACCAGTGGCATCTCATTTTATCGTTTTTTATTTTTATGTTAACGGTACCACACAGCGAAATAAATATCACCGGCAGGCTGCACTCAACTTCCTCTGCCCCCACCGCCCTCTCTGCTCAAGCAGCCAGGTTGTACATCAAGCCAGCACGGCGTGACAAACCCAGCTACCCAAATCAGGGGTCACTGATTGCAATCTTAAAGACCAACTAGAGGTGTCAGTGCAGTAACACCTGACTGGGCCACAAATGGATATCCAGGCACAGAACGGTGAGGCCTGCCCGGGTTCCCTACGGCTGCTCACACATCAGCTCTGCTGCTCCTTTACCCTCTGCTACCAGCTGCTTTGCTAGCTAATGGGGAAACCGTGCATCTGCTTAATGTCAAAAATAAATATAAATTACCGAAGCCTTCCTTAGCTGAAGCTTTTATCCAAAGCAGCTTACAAGTGTACCCATTTATTCAGCTAGAGCTGTACAGGTTAAGCACTTTGCTAAAGCAAGGATCCCCCTCTGGGATTCAAAGTGACATCCTAAAGGATCCCAGACAGGGTCCCCAATCATTAGGCTGCTTGCTGTGCAAGTGTAATTTATTGGGGTAACCTGGATCTCCTGTGGGTTTTTCACCCTTTGCCTATTTATCCAGTAATTCCATAAACCAGACTGCGTGCACATTTTATCTCATTTTGACCCATCGGCATAATGCATCACTCCTACCAGGATCACACTAATATCACCTGCATGTAAAAATGTAGAAATGAAAAACATTTTAAGAGAATTTGCAAATTCATTTTGTT
This sequence comes from Arapaima gigas, assembly GCA_900497675.1. Taxonomy (NCBI): domain Eukaryota; kingdom Metazoa; phylum Chordata; class Actinopteri; order Osteoglossiformes; family Osteoglossidae; genus Arapaima; species Arapaima gigas. The sequence goes on from UFQX01000046.1 coordinate 280,760, forward strand.
TCATGTTGATTTATTCTGGTCGTCTGTATGGGTAACTGACCATTACAACATTGAGATTTTCAGTTGAGCCAGCGGAGCTGAGACATGAAGTAGAGGACTGACTACTGAAGTGGACAGGGGTGAGACTGTGCCGCAACAATTAAAATAGGAAGGTGTAAGACAGTGCAGAGGCTAGTAAATTGGGTAGGAGTGAGACAGTGTAGTGAATATTGAACTGGGTAGGTGTGAGACAGTTTAGTGAATTCTGAGGTGATTGGGGTGAGACAGTGTAGTGACTATGGAACTGGAGAGGTGTGAGACAGTTTAGTTACAACTGAGGTGATACGAGTAAGACTAGTGACTACTGTGCCGAGTAGGGGGTGAGACAGCTAAGTGTCTACTGAGTTGGAAATGGTTGAGCTGGAAGAGCAACGACTGAGTCAGGTAGTTGTGATGTGTGAAGCAGAGGACTGACAAATGAATTATATTAGGGTGAGGCAGAGGACTGATGTGCCAGTCAGGAAAGGGTGAGGTATGAGAGCCATAATTCAGGTCATCCCGAAACATCCACCACACCCAGGATCTGGCCATTTGTAACAACTTATTCCAAGTTCTGCACATCCTTCTTCATACACCTCAGATTCCTGCTAAACTCATATGGTGTTTTTTTTGCCTTCTCCTCCCTCCTCTGCACTTCCCTTGCAGAATTCCACTGCTCTGTACCCACGTTGAACCAGTGTTAACCACTCGGCTCCGCTTTCTTTTGATCTCGAATCAGCCATCTCTTCCCGCTCTCGGTCTTGTCTGGGGAGGTCACTGACCGCGCAAGGCTGTCGGCTGCACCTCTTTGTTCTTCCATTTCCAAATCACAACCTTTTCTCTCTCTGGTGCCAGCAGTGCTGAGATGAAGTCTGGTTCCTTCAGCCTTCGGCGACAAAATCTCCATTAACCTTTTGTTGCCTACCTGGGATGACTACCTTGCAATATCAATTTTCCACTGCTTTTTTTTAAATACTTTTTTGTATAGTTCCATAAATACAGTTTATATTTCAGTTACTTTGTACTCTGTTTTGTCTATTGGACCCAACGTAAGTATTGAACTACAGTAACCTACATACAGATAGACAAGATGTAAGATGTAGGGTTTCTTTCTTTATGATTTTGGTACCCGTGGCTATAAACAATTTAGCAGGAGCTCCAACTGAACGGAGATCTCAGATGATCACCTCTCCAGTGCCTATATTTGGCATATTGGTCAGGGAATAAACACTCCAGCTTTTTCATACACAAAACACAAACTGCAAAAAAACCAAATATACAAGCCGCATCAACAAAACAGTAACAAGGAAAATATCCTGAAGAGTCATAATCTCAGTGGAAAAGGGTTTCTACTGAGTTGCTGAAACGCTGATATAAAATAAAACAGAAAGCTCTTAATAGACACATATTCTTGTCATATTGACAGAGATCACAGGCAGTGTCATGATGAAATCAATGTCAATTAAGTTCATTACAGTTACTTTGAAAATACACCAGGTTTCTGTGCTGGCGGTGTGATCTGGTGTGACACAGTAATAAATCTTCTGTCATATTCCGCTTAAGAGGCTGTCATACCTCAAATGGTATTAAACAGTCTAAATCAGCACTGCATGCTAATGTACCATGTATAACAAAATACTGTACAGAAGGTTACTCATTAGCATAGTATTTTTTCAAAATACCAGTTATCCTACAGTGTTCACTTTTAAAGCGACACTAATAAATGACTGACCTGCGTTTTTAGGTCAACGTGTCAATGTTTTTATAATATGTGCCACCCATTTCTGCCCATACCTAAAAACACTATATTTTCAGTAACAACATACTTGCAGCTCATAAAACAGCGAAATACAAAAAGTTATTCAGGCACTGAGGAGGAATTAAAAACCAATCCTGCGACTACATACTGAACTACTTTTGCATTTGCATTTTTCATTGTGTTGCACTGTAATAACCTCATTGATGCCCTGAACATATACAGTACTTCGATTGCTTGTCTCATGACCAGCTCAGCAAGGACATCTGGTTTTGAGTTCTGGCGGCTAGGTGGACATTGAATTTCCATTGATCAATGACTCAGTCCAGAATAAATCAAAGTCATACTGACACTGGGTGCCTGGAGGGAGGTGTGTACAATACACAGCAATCAGAGATTGTTTCCGTGGCAATGAAATATATAGAGGCATATCCACCTTCAGGAAGGCACATTCTACAAAGATACACACACACACACACACACACACACACACACACATACTGTATGTCTGGCAAAAGCTGCTGCTAAAATGCTCTAACAGGTGCCGAATTTTTTGAATTATGTCTTTCTATAGGTCATGTGCATTGTAGACAGTAACGCCTATACTGTAATCTGTATCAGAAAGCTATGCAGATCAAAACTCACGTTTAAGACCATAAAAATATGCCTAAAGCAGTCTTACCTTAGCAATTTGCTATATTCCTGCATGTTACATTTACATCCCCTTTGCAGTATGCAACATTCAAAATAAGATACCGATAGGATTGAAAGTGCAAATATTCTACAGTAGTTTACCGTTTTCATTTGTGGGAAAATGGCTTGGACTTTGATAAACATCTAGGTATAAACTGTACGTGCATATGGTGCTGATAAGTATTTACATTACTACTTTGCATGTAATATTTTTCAAGAATATTACTTTGATTCAGGTTTGATAATAGTCTCCTCTCAAGACTGCTCTGCATCAGTCCTCCTGCACTAACTGGGTCACCGCGCTACCGCTGGCCATGCCGAAATAATGCACCGAACTATAACATGTTTAAAAGCAGCGCAGAAGTGATTATGCAGAGCTGATTTTGTGGCCTCTCCACGAGACCCTGAGTAGGTCCCACAGCACCGCGGTACAAAGAGCTCACCAAGGCCTCCTCATTAGATCCCAACAGGGACGTCATTAACCTTCAATGCCAAAGGGATCCAGCTCCCTCAGTCTCTGTATTACTGTCCTCCACATGTCATTTTCCTGATATTTGCTCTGTTGTTGTGGCGTACAGATTAAGTATGAAACCAAAGACACTGTACATTAATTAAAATTAGTGCAAGATAATTTTGTAGCTCTGATGTCTTAAGCTAGGTGGCGTTTGACTTCCTGAAAATCAGCTGCGACCTGTGGGACGGACCCACAACGCACCTCACGCCGAAAGCCTCGTAGAAATAAAATGACCAAATATTTACTCTTTTCTTAAGTAAGTCCAAAGTTGCGTCTCTTTAACAAGAAAAAGACTTGGTCATTTATTTTTCCATTCCACTTGGGACAAAACAGCAGTCAGTTGTACTCACATTTATAAATGTACATTCTACTGAATCAATAAAGTTGAAAAAATGTGTGACATTTTTTTAGCGTCATCGGTCCAGTAAAATATACATGTATAATATATATTGAATATAAATGCATGTGTTAATCAAGACTATATTGCACGGTTACCGAACTCTGTACTGCTGGTTATCTTCAGGCCACTCCGTGCACGCTCAGCTCTTGCTGACTGAGAATGAAGATCACTGTAGCATGTAGCTCTTTTCATCGACTTTGCTTATAGGCAAAGTCCTATTTTAGCACAACTGCAACAGATCGGTAGCAATGTCATTTTAAATCAGTGAAATTGAAATTATTGTGGAAGACAGCACCTCTGGAAGGTCTCTTTTCTCATAAACTGAGTTTTTGCATAAAGTGTATAGGCATCAAGCAGGCTTGTCTCCATAGTATTACCGAAGAATATTCGGAACGCACGAACATGTCAGTGAAGCAAAAGCAGGAGTCGATGCCAGTGAGTTTGTGCTAATTGTGCATCATTCACTGGGTAATTATACTTTCCCATTAGTGTGACTCAAAATATTACGTAACAGCGCCACAAATTTGCCAGCTGAAAACAATACTTGACAGAACATCGTGGCAATTACACGATAAACAACTTAATGCTGTAAATAAGTGAAATGTCACTTCTGAAAGCTTAGCACATAGGCCTGGTAGGCAGCCAGCAAGGCCACGCTCCATTCAGCCCCTCTCTAGGGAGCATCACCTGAGTGTGGCCAATCCCAAGCCATTTAACAGCGCTTTCGAGGTCCGAAAAGCTTATTTCAGAGGGGCCTGGAATGGGTGCTGTGAGGGTGCTTTTTACGGAGAGTGTTTTAAAAGTCTTTTTATTTGCAATTAGTAATACTGTACTCCCATACCTGATCCCTCCATAACCAATCATACCCTCCATCTAGCTATTCAGTGCCCACATCTACATATCCATATCACTTACCCAATACCGTGGGGTCTGCAGCCCATAATAGGAAACACGGAGCGCAGGGCAGGGTTCACTGTGAAGGCAGATCGAATTCCAGTCTGTCGCAGGGCACATACGCACATCTATTCATTCACACAGTGGCACACCGAAGTGCAATTTAGACAACTAAACTAAACAACTCAATAGCATGTTGTAACGCAGAGACAAGTCCATGTTTGAGCACTGAAGACAAAATAGCGCCAGAAAGACTGAAAGCCAACATCAAACATCGGACATTTTTTATTAAAATCAAGCCACAAGCAGAGCCTTTACGCAGTGTTCATTCAGCAGCACTGCTTAGTCGTGCGTCTTCTGTAGGTTTAGGTTTCCTCCCTGACTGCAAATTCAAAATATTTCATCACTGTTACTTTGCATTTTGGTAGATACACATTTGAAGAAGCCCTGTTTGTGTTGCACATGCAAATCAGAGGATATGTCTAAAGGCTTTCATTGAAATATTGATACTGATAATCCCCTTGACCACAATATGGCTTTTAATTTCTACATATTCCAAAGTATTTCATCATCTCAAAGTGATTTAACATAGTAGTGTATTTTCAAACAACTTCATATCTAATGAGCCCAACAAATTTATATTGCTCCTGGCATTGTAAATCAATATTTTTAATTAATTTGAATCATGAATACAGCTCTCTGCAGAATTCCCAATGAAGCACTCACTTGTACACGAGTCTCGTAAAAAGACTACACTTAATAGGAACCATTACTAAATGCTTTTAATGGGCATATATGGCAAATTCAGTTATTTTTAATTGTGATGCTTTTATATAAATCAACAGTTTACACAACCTGAGATTTGAATGGTGTTATACAGGTTAAGTAGCTCAAGGATGCTAGAACAGGACCTTTCCTGCACTTTGAACATCGAACCTTTGAGTTATAGGTCTATGTCTTCAATCACTCAGTAACCCAATGTCTAGGCTGAAGGGTGATAACCAACACCTGACAACTCACTAAGGACTCTAGGGCAACCTACGTGTTACAAGCCTTTACTGAATAAGTACTGTACATATATATCCATGCATACATAATTAGTTAAGCTTCTACTGGAATCTTCTTACAACTAGGTAAAATAAACATGGTCATCACAACAACAAGCTCTACAAGTTGGTTATCGCACATGAACAGCTGGACTAAAACGGAAATAAATTGTTTTGACTAGAGCAGTAAAATATGCATAGATTCAAAACACAGTTGGTGATTAAAAATGTATAAAGTGAAATTCTGAGAAATCTAAACTTTGTCCCAAAGGAGATGTTTGCTTGAGAAGTTCCTTCCTTTCTTCTGGGGTCTAATGTCTAGGTATGATAAAAGGTCACACTGTAAGGAGACCTCAGCTGAATCATTTATTTTGTCTTATGAGGTGGTGCTTTCCAGAATTTGCTATGTTGTTTGTGCTGGTTCGCGGAACTGGACTTGTAACCAGATGGTCTGGCTGTTGTATCCATACATAAGGAAAAAATATTATATACTGCAAGCTGTCTACAATTAGCCATTTTTGGAGAAATCATCTCCTTTATGTGAAAGTTAGTCATGTTACTCTGTTTCCTCTTTTTCAAACTTTGTTCCTCTTCATTTTTTGAATGCATTAATATGCTACAAGATTCATGCAACGATTGATTCTCAAATGACTGTTAGGGGGAGAGGGTGGTCCAGTCATGCGTCTGAGCAGTCATTCCAATGCGTGATACGCTGAAGTCATTTTCACATAACAGTAAGCTTTTTGTTGGAAAAAAAACGTTTTATTTTAATGCATCACGGCATAATGTGACAAATCCATTCATCCATCCATTTTCATTAACTGCTTGACCAAAGGGGAAGTGGAACAGTTTTTAGCCTTTTGCAAGGATAACAATCTGTCTTTAAGGACAAAGACTAAGGAGATATTGTTGACTTTAGAAGGATCCGAGCTGCTCACAGTCCTCTGTGTATTGGTGGTTCAGCAGTGGAACTGGTGTACAGCTCCAATTTCCTGGGAGTGCACATCACCAAGGACCTCTCCTGGACCAACAACACAATCCATCTGGCGAAAAAGGCACACCAGCATCTCCACTTTCTAAGGAGACTAAAAAGAGCTGGTGTGTCTATCCCCCATCCACAACAGCTTCTACAGTTGTGTTATAGGGAGCATTCTGACCTCCCGCATCTCAGACTGTAATGGGAACTGCACTGCCTCTGACTGGAGAGCTCTGCAGACAGTAATGCCCAATCCATCACCAGGGCTTCACTACCCACCAGCCAGACTACCTACAACAAACGGCGTGTCAGGAAAGCTCACAACATCTCCATGGACCCCTCCAATAGTCAAAACCATTTGTTTTCACTGTGGCTATCTGTGACATCACAGCCTGAGATGCAAAACCACCAAGTTCAGGAACAGCTTCCTATCGCAGGCTGTCAGGCTGCCAAACTTCAACAGCTTGGACCACCACCACCACTGACCAGGACCACTACCCATAACCATCAACTGTTTGCACATCTAATTAATTCTAATTTAAGTGGTTGCACTGACAGAACTCTTCTATATTACCTTTTTATTTCTGTATTACTGTTTTATATTTATCTTTTATATGCATAATTGTGTGTATTTATTTATCTTTGTCTATATGTTTTTATTTTACTTCTCTACACATCCATACCCCAGTATGCAAGGTCCTGGCTCCAAGGCCTGATGTAATGAGTGGCATATATTAATACCCAGATTAGTATCCCGGCACACCGAGTGTCACCCCAGTGAAGCCGAAACACCTCAAAGAAATATTCAAAATTAGCACGAGTGCAAGTGTGAAGCTGGTGGCAGCACTGCACCCAGCACCTGCATTCTCGGACTTTGCCTCCTCTGCACCTGAGTTCAAACGCACTTTGAGCTTCCGTGATTTCCTTCACTTCTGTTCAGCTGGTAAGCCCCCCCGCTAACAGTCCATGAGATTAACAGCTCCTTACAGTAGGAAAATATTATTGTTTTGTTTTATATTGGTTTCATTTCTTATTTTTTACATAAATTTCACTGTTAAATGTGTGTTATAACAAGGAATGAAATGTAACATATGATACTAAATAAAAAGGTATCTGCATATAAACACACAAATCCATATCAATTACCTATTTAACTCTTTGGTAAATAGGTAATTAGTGTTTAAACTGTTCTTTATCACGTTCAAATAGGTATTTTTTACTGTTAGTGACATTTTTAAAAAATTAATTGGGGTTTCTCTGATGAGTTGGGATCAAATCATAGTTTTCCTCATAAGAAATAATGGAAAAAAGCATCCTAATAATAAAGTTCATGGATTTTGGGTGATTTCTAGCAACCAGTTACTTCTTCATTCTTGTGCTGGTCAGGGTCACATTGGCTTGGACTGTATCCTGGAACCACTGCAAGGCAGTACACCTTGGGCAGGACCAGACCATTGCAGCATAATATGACAAATACTGAAACAAAGTGATTTTCCATCAGTCTTTACAGATTTTTCTCACTTTGTTTTTATCTAAAAATAATGTTGTGAAGCACTGGCCTTTCAGGACACTCAGCTTCCAGTTATCCAATGTCCATTCATGTGCAGATATGTTTCTCTTGGGGATATGGAGTTCCTCTGAATCACAATGCAGGAGTAGACTGGACTCACTAGTGCTGAGTACTGAGGCTGAACTGTGGCTTAGCATATGGCTGTGGACGACTGCAGGGTAAATCCGTGGTGACATTAAGAAAGATGGACACACTCCCTCTTACTGCCTCACTCTCCTGTTCGCTTGCTGTGCAAAAGTTCAGCAGAAAAAGGCAGTGATTTGGAAGACGTAAAATGTGAGCCGCAACAGCCAAGATGGCCTGTGGGCCTCGGCAAGATGCAGACAATTTATATAATACAGCTCAAGATGTCAGAGTAAGTGCCACCAACCAAAGTGCCACAGATCTGTTCTGACCAAACAGCATAGAGACACAGAAAAGAAACTTCAAAAATTTTCTGAAGGTGGCAAGAAATATTGGATTGCATCAATTGTCATGCAAAGAACAAACCAATTTGTTTAATTAGCATACAAGTTAATGTGACACCCTTTTGTGTGTTCCCTAAACTTTAGAGACTACCTGAGCCCTTAATCTGATGCATCACTGTGTTTTGAACAAGTACTTAAGTCAATTCTGAATGGTTTTGTCACAGAAACCAATTCTGCAGTGATTTCACAGATTATCTTTTTGCCCCTTTATTTATTTTGTTATGCACAAAAACCACTTGGAAAAACAGTTCCTAAACAGTCAAAGAAAAATAATTACATGCAGCAATAACATTTCTTTAGGCTGTATAAGTCTTTCTACCAAGAGTCCTTCAAGCACCTGTGCCATTTATAGTCTTCTCTATTAGTATAGGGCAGGATCTTTTCTTCTCTTAGTGAATGATTAAAAGAAATGGATTTATAAGTGGCTGTGATTGTTAACAGCCTGTTTTCAACCATTGTCTGGATTGGTGTTGATTATTAAAACAGCTGTTTTTCATTCTGGCAACGTGAGGTATGTACCATGTGGCAACAGAAGTTGACAGAGAGAGAGAGAGAGAGAGAGAGAGAGAGAGAGAGAGAGAGAGAGAGAGAGAGAGAGAGAGAGAGAGAGAGAGAGAGAGAGAGAGAGAGGTGAATGAATGAATGAATGAATGAATGGATGGATGACACTGATTGAGACTGTACTGTACAACATCAATATTTTGTCTAAGATATTGAATGTAGTGCCTAATAATCTTAGGGATCAGGGACCGATTTAAGGTGGACATTTTTAGAAAACGATTCAGTTTCAGTATCTGACAACAGTCCATTTCACTTCAATGCACAAAATTCTAATTTAAGTGGTCAGATGATCACAAAAACAATGTAAATGAGGTTCTAAAACATTTTTTTTTGCTTAATTTGACTTAGTTAATGTATTTAGAACTATCGGATTCCATATATATGATTTATATATAGTTCATGAGTTAGTTTACTACCTGTTCAGTTAAGACATTTAATGTCTAAACTAGAAAGGGATTATTTATCAGTTACAAACGTTTATGAAATAGTGCACATGCCTACAATAGACCAAAGATACAGCAATGTATCAGGTCATACTCACTAAAGGTCAGGATACTAATTCTATGAAATTATGTGCACATCTAGACCATGATGCTTGATCATAATAATTGCACAAATGCTTCACTTCATCTAGCGTCACACTTCAGCTAGCTGATGCATCTTCTCCAAAGCTATTCAGAATGTTAAGCTACTTACAATTATTTACCTTTTTCCATGGTCGGATAAATTCTGCTTGAACAGATCAGTGTAAGCAGCTTGATCAAGGGTACTACACCAGGCTGTGGGATTCAAACCTGGATTCTTCAAAGGGCAAGAAAGCAACTCTAACCACTACTCCACCTGCTGAACCCAATGTTATGTATCTGTGGCCTTCAGAGAACATCAAAGACCCATAGCAATGTGCATTATTTACAAACAAAAATGATAAAAAAACATTAATTTGAGTAAAAAGTTCTCACAGTAACACTGTAAGAAAACAAAATCATCATCATTGGTTGCACAGCACAAGAAATGGAAATGAATGACAATTAATGCACAGCCTTAAATAAACACTATAGCTGAGATTTGTAAAGCTAAAGCCAGGCTATGCTTTTCTTCAAAAAACTCCACTGTGAATTGTTCCACCTTCCCCCTTACATGCCTGAACATCAAAGGACCATGACTAGGCCTACAGAAATCACATGGCAGATAATAAGGTGCAGTAAACAGACCATCCTGATGGAGCTTGACAGTAGTGACTGCAGTACAGGAATGGAGGTACGTGAAAGAACATGTGAGCAATTCGTACCATTCCAACAGTTTTTGAGGGTCCTACGTAAGGATGCAAAATATTTAATGTGGAGAACCAACAATTTACGTCTCATTAAATAAGCTGTCGATCAGGATCAAACGTAATACATAAAGATATATGCAGTAATCCCTCAGTATCTGAATCATATTCGTCCCTGAAAAACGCGTCGATAGTGTATTTTCCGGGTACCAAGTGCCTATTTCCCATTATTTTTATTTGGGAAAACAAATAAATAATGTGCTCCCAGCCCATCAGAAAACACCTATATAACTATCAACCCATGATTTCAGACTGATAAACACTGTAAATACCAGTTACCTAATTAGAAAGCACTTAATAATGTCATTAATTTGCATGTTTATGACATGTGGTACCATGTATACAGTACAGGACATTTTACATTAGTGGCCTCTCCAGTGTCACAGTGTGGCAGACGGGAGACGAGAGGCCCGATGCACGAGGTTTGCAGCAGGCATTCGTTGTTGAATAAAGAGACAAAAGACGTGTGTTACAGTGACCTGTCACATCCGTCTCTTTGCTACAACAACCAGTGTTTAAATAAATCGGTTTATTTTTTAAAAATGAAATGCGCAATAAATGTGTTGAAACATGTTCATTACAATGCGTACAGTATTTTTTACAATAGGATGTACTGTACATTACTGTACTGTATTTATTTGAATAATTTAACTTTTTTATTTTTATTCACATTTTGATTTTTCTATTACGAATAAGCTTTGGATAAAAATTTGTTCCGGCAACGTTCCCATTTGGATATCGATATACAAGTATTCATTTTCAACAGCTGTTACAGCGAAAGTTCGAACATAGAGAGTTTGGATACCAAGGGATTGTCAGAGCGTAATAGATGAAGACTCAGCTGTGTCAGGGACATGCGGTGACTCTGGCCTTTGATACCCTTTATCTGGGCAAACGTGGAGCACTCAGGCCATAACACCGGGTCCTTAACCACTACGCTCCCTGCCTCTTCCTGCACAAAGGGCAGAAGAGAAAATGTGCCGTTAACGCAATTAATTTTGTCAATAGTTACACTCTTCACAATGACCGCATGTAAAAGCCTCAAATTCAGATGATACATGGGTAAGATGAGAGGAAATAAACGCCTCTAATTTATGACAGAACACTTTCACAGTAAGATGTGGTTTCTATGGCAATGATAAAATAGCATTTTACTTATTCATCTCCAATGATTTGCCACTACATTAAACCATTTATTTCTCCTCTGAGGCGTATGATGAATAAACGTCTGAGAAGTGCCAGCTCTAACAAAGGCACGGCACTTTGTAGGTAATCATCTGGGGTTGACACCAATTTCCCTCTAATGCAAGTGTAAGCTGTCTTTATACATAGTCTTGGCATACACAATACCATCTTTCCCATAATTAACATCCCAGCTGGAAGTGTTAGCATCAATTGGCGTCTCTTTTTATGTCATATCTGGAGAATACCATTTATGAAAGAAAATTGCATGTCAAGTTCAACATTTATTAAGGCAGCTACAACAGTCTGGAACTTCTGGGCATGATAGCGTGTAGCTTCTGTATCAGTATTCCATCACATCTGGTAAACCACAGCACTTCTCAGAATATTTCACCTGAGTTGTGACAGCATAACACACTATCTAAATCCCTTCAGATCCCTTAAACAGTAATAAAGAAAGAAAAAAGAAAAAGTTTGGGCAACCCTTTTTGCACTGTGTCCAAATTGATGTCTTTCACCCCCTGCTGAGAGGTTCAGCACATCTCCACGATCTACTGAAGGCAATCGATGGAGCATATTTTCCACAAAGCTATGAAGATCTTCACTTGATGGCCCAAAAGCACTCGCTTGCGAGGAGTAGCACAATTGTGGCTGTTAAGGTGACAAAGGAGACCAGCACCGTTTTGCCAAAAATCAAACCTACCGAAAATTCAAAACGGTGCTATTGAAAATCATCACGACTGACTTGACTAGCATTATACTTTGCATTATTTAGCATGTTTGCAAAGCCTGGATGAGCTTCAAAATGCTGTAAGCAAGATTATTTCATTTGGACAGCAACTGCAGTAAACTGATCAAACCAAAGAACTCAGCTGTGCCCTAATACTACAGCTGTTTATATGGCTTTGTTGGTGCTTTAGTGGGTTTGCTCATCCATATCTCAGCTACGCATTCCCTCAAAGTTTGACTTTCACATTATACCCAACCCATTGCTAATTAGATTAACTGGCCAAGTCAGGATTAGAGGTACAAATGCAGGATTTTTTAAATGCAAATCTCTCCTCACAAAGATTTTCAGGGTGAAAATATTGACTTTTCCACGACATGCTTTGCTATACAATGTGGTTACTGGACCAGTGTCAACCCAAACAAATGCCTTAACTTGCTCAGTAAGTTCCCAGCAACGTCCGTATCCCATGATGCCTCTCTCTCTCTCTCTCGCTCGCTCGCTCTCTCTCTCTCTCTCTCTCTCTCTCTCTCTCTCTCGCTCTCTCTCCACCCTATTCAAAACAATTTGTCTTGACAACTGACTCATGTTAGTGATAAAAGGACGTTCAGCTGCATAACAAGTGACTGTTTAGTATTCTGCAATTTGACAGTTAATTGTCTCTTGTTATGTATATTGATTCCTGGTAAAAGTGCTGACTAACACCTGTCACTTCCACCTAAGAGAGAATAAGCAGTTGTACAGAGTTTAATTTCCAGTCAGATTTAATGTTGCATCCAAAGGCAAGCGGGAAAAGATAAGCTTTATATTTTTTCCACTCATGAAAAACACAAAGTAAGTGTACTTGTCACATTTTTTCTGAAGTCTATCTTATAGATAAGTGCATTAATCCCAGTGGCAGGTAAACACTTTTCCGATATCCTCAAATTAACTTGCAAATTTTTTGGTTTGTTGTTGTTTATATTGTTTGTTTCAAAATAATAATTAGAGCGAGGGCATATTCAAATGAGGCTTAACCACAGGCAATTATTGAGCAGTTGTTTGCCAATCTAAATGCATGTAATTTGCTATTTAAAACAAGTGTCACCTGGTTATATAACACACTTATCTTATATTTCACATTATAACATACAAAACAGCATAAAACTAAAAACTGAAAAAGTTGCTTTTGCTTTTCTGTTGGTTGTTCACTCTGAATATTGCATTCAGTAATATTACCAATGTTATTTGCAGCGTTTTCATTCTTAGAGTTTCTCTAATTTTTCTTTTTTGAAGGTTCATAAAATCCTTTATCCATTGGCACTTAGCAGTAGTAGAAAAAAGTACGTTTACACATTTTTGTGTCTGAATCCAACATGGACAAAATTACCGAGGCGCACAACTAAAGGTAATGTTATATCTTGCGGAAGTCTGACATTACACTGTTAAAAAAACAATTAGTTAAAGTTAACTAATTAACAAAGTAAAAAAAATTAGATACCTTTATACCAATAACCTTGCAAACACCCTTTATTAATAACCTTTAATTAGCCAAGACCTTTATCCAAGGTGACAGATAATGTTAGGTTTGTTAAAATTATCTGCCCATTTATACACCAGCATATTCTTATCGTGGCAAGTCAGTTTAACACCTCGGCCGACAGCTACTGCAGCAGGAGTGTGATTCAAATCAGCAACCTTCAGATTCCAAGGGAAAGGATCCAGCCATTACCCTACACACTGGTGCACAGAGCGGTACTCTTGTGTCAGGTATGTCTTGCAAAGCCCAATGCGTCTACATACCTCCCGAAGCCTATAGATCAGTCCCTGCCAGTCATTCCTCACTGTACTTATAGTCACAGCAGCGTAACCAAGTACATCTAGTACACCCTAACAGAAGGGTAGATGTTAAAAAACACTGTGATTGGGCAAACTTCAATATTCAACTGTATTTTAGCATGATATCGTAGTGACTGGCACTGCTGCTTCACAGAGCCTGGGCTGGATTAGTCTGGCTAAATGTGTATGGAGTTTTTATGGGTGCTCTGCTTCTCTTGCAACAGTCCAAATGCATGCATTTTGTGTTAACTGGCGATTCTAAGTTGCCCATAGCGTGTGTAAGCCAGCTGCTGGTTTGTCAGTGCCGTATCCCCTCGCCTGGGTAAATGCCGAGGGGTGACATCTGGAAGGACATACTGCTGCAAAACACGACTCCCACATTCAGACAGTATCAAAGGTTCACTGCTAACCCGGAGTTCTCCTGGACAAAAAATGGCACAAAAACCAAGAATGAGATTTTAGCTTAATGATAACAACTAATAACTGACAGAAACATAGCTTCTGTAGGCTTAAAAACAACCCTGGATCTTTTGTGTTGTATTCTATTTTCCTCTTATTCCATTCCCACCTGCACAAGAAGCAAACAAACACCTGTACAGGCAACCATAACCATTTTGTTAAAGATCTGCCAAGAAAGTGACAAAATCAATTTCTCAATGCAGCCGGAAGGGTCACAGCAGAAACATAGTGAGCAAAGAAAAAAGTGGGCGATGAACTTTCCTGCACTTCTTATTTCCGAGACATATTTGGCTTTATTTCTAGTTCAGATGCAGCAGTTGGTCGTGATTCATGCGCACATTGAGTTTATTTTGGCCAGCTTTGCACGCAGACAGACCAGTGTGCCCACAGTTCTTTTGTGTAGGTCGGCGAAGATGAAAGAACAAAGCATTCGAAGGTCATGAATATTTAAAGGAAGAATTTAATTGGCAGAGATCAACAGGTGGCTGAGTGCTTTGCCTCGTAGCCATCCAATATAAAATTAATTGCACACCATTTGCGGCAAAGAGCTGTCTCTGTAGTAGCTCATTTTAAATCAGGAAGGCCTGTTTCAAAAAACGACGCCGAAAAGCTGTTTCAAAGCGATTTATATAAAACAGTCAGATATTAACACCCTTCAGCTTTGCTTCTTGACTATACCTCATCTTAGCAATAGAAGAAAGCTTCCAAGGAAGCGTTGTCACTCAGCAACAATGACGAAAATCACGAGTTTAGCGCAAACAATGGAAGCTAATTATTGGTCCAGACCCTTTTTGACTGATTATAATGGAATGTGGCTTGTGATATTTTCATTGTGCAGTTCTACTTTTCTTACTCAGTAAAAGCAATGTTTTCTCAGCAAGGCTGCTGACATTAAAAGTAGAGCATAATAACAGTGCCTAATGATTTTTAAATTAAGTTATAGTTTTAAATATGACTGTACCCCAATGCCAAAAGTCATATTTATTACAGCAGCAAGTTTGAACTTTTTTCATAGAAGACATTTTATGTATGTAAATTTGTTTGCCTATGTCGAAGTGTGTGAGTCGAACTGCTCAGCTGTGAAAGTGTGTAAAAGATTGTAGGGCGCATTGTGCAGTGCATCTAGTTTTGTACGTCGCCTTAGACAAAGGTGTCAAATAAATACTAGTTAGTAATCATTGGACATCATGTAGAAAAAAAAATGTGAATATACCTGTTGACAGCTGGTGACACATCAAACCTCCAGCTGCATAAGTTACACATGGCATGGGGACAACATGCAAATTCCACACAGACTGAGCCAGATTCAACCCTACACAGTAACAGCTTAGGTGCTGCGAGGCGGTGCTACCAACTGCATCACTGTGCCACCCAATATGATAAAACCCTGACCGGGAAATCGGCGTAATATTGCTTAACTTGAATTAAATCAGTCCCCAAGGAGTCAGAAATGCAGCACAGACAAAGCTGTTCCCTTGTGCTTGTCCAAAACACACTGCAGCTGGGCAATTTGGGCGCATTACGTAGGGAGTTTTGACCAGTAACCAAAAACACGCGTAGAAGAAAGCATTGGTAAATCATGCCCTCACTTACTGTCAAAACCATGTGAGTGATCGCCATGAGTCGATTTCAGCTCAGCAGAGCTTACCCAACCCTGCCCTGCACCATGTTTTTTTATGATCTAGCAGCATATTTTCAGCGTAGCCCTCCTGACTGCTTAAACCATCTCACCTCCAGACTGTACCCCCCAGGGACCCTCATTCCACCTAAAGCGTGCTCACCTTTGTAAAAGCAGTCCTCGCTGTGGGCGACAGTGATCCTCTGGCGCTTCAGGCAGGCCGCACGGTGGAGTTCGCAGTGGTTTGCGTAGAGCACTCCATCCGACCCACATGCTGGTTTGTAGTGGGGTCTGCAGTGGTCCAAACATTCACAGCCCCCGAGGCCAGTCTCAGGGTCCACGACACAGTGCCGCCCCAGGCCACAGTACTTATTCTCACAAGGCCCCAGAAACCTTCCATGTTCCAAAAACCCTGAGAAGAGACAGGAAAACAACAACTGTGAAACAATTTGATGCGGTATGATGGGCTTTTATTTACACATAGGCATCATCACCTCTGATCCTACACTCCACTGTTGGAAGATGTTACATGAAATTACCAGTAAGGCAAACTGCTGGCATAGGGCATGTTATATGTAATGATAACAACTGTACTGTAAACTATTGTTTACTCTACTGTAAACACAGCAGCATCACATGGTGGTCAATCTTATAACTTCTCGACTGCATCATGTATTTACACAAGTCCTACCACAGAACCAAACAATTAAATGATTTTATTTGCCTGTGAAAATAAATTGGTACCTCATTGTATCGTCACTTTTATATACATCCACACATTGCTATAAAAGTAAAAAAAAAACTGCCTTTTTTTAACACATAATTTATTCATGGAGTTATTCTGCATGAAAATATTAGTCATGTTCTTGACCAGCTTTTGAAAGTTATTTTCTTAAAAAGCATGGGATAAAAACTCAAAACAGTGAAAGTCACTTTCTTGAACTGGAAAGCATCCAGTCTGTTATTACCCTTAGTGTCATAGTCCTTGGTAAAATCCGCCAGGAAAAAGGAAACAGGCCACATTCAAATATAAATATAACTTTAATAAAGGAGACTTTAAAACAGTCATGACTTGGCTATATGAAACACTGTGACGTGAAAACAAGCGCGCACCTTTCGGGAAATCAGATATTATCGCGAGAACTCAGTTTTCATATGCGACGTCTGTTGTGCAGCGCATGTCAAATAGAGCTTTACATTGTTTGCGTTTGATCGACGCGAGTCTGAATTCAGTTTTCCAGCTCCGGTAGAAAACTCACATGTTCGGAACTTGCAGCCACTCTGACGCCGTTTGCTTAGTCACTGGCCACTTTTCCATTTTCATTCCCACATACCTTTTTAATGAAACGTGCATTTTAATTAAGGAGCCCTCATTTTTGTAGAGATTAAATAATGACTGAATACCAGAGTGCCTCTGCAGATATTAACAATAACTCAAATCTAGACGACAGTGAGCCTCAAATTAAATATGCATTATTTCTGAACTGCAGTCCAAGAGCTGAAATGTGTTTCTCTCTAATTATCTCAAAGGAACTGTGTGCCTCACTGAATTGGTGACCGTAAAATAATTAATAAATGAGTCATAGTTTAACACTAATAATGACGGCATACTTCAGAATGTCATCTTTATCACTGCTAAACACTTTTTGCTTGGGTCTAACATTCCGCCAGGCAATTTTGAAAAATGAAAATGAAATAATGAGTGTTGTTATGTAAAATGATACTCTGATGTTTCCTTTGGAAACTGAACTGCATTGTGGGAATACAGATGTGGGCATAAGAAAACGGTAAGATTTTTTTTTTTTTTTTTTCCCTGCTACCTGCAGTTATCACAAGTGTGTCATCTGAGAGCTGCCTTGTGGCTCCCTGAGCAATAAATGTGAATAAATGATGACAATAATTAAATAAGCTCTGATAAAAATAATATATGCACAGTGCATCATAAGACGGACTTCATTATGTGAAGGAACAGTTGTTACTGTGGACCCAAAGACTCTGCAATGTAACATTTTAAGAAACATCCCTCCATGATTTTTTCAGTCTAAAAACAAATTAACAAAAAATAAGATTGCTAATAGTACCGCTACTACCAGAAAGTGTGTGTGAGTGCTACCTGATAAAGAAACTTTGAAAGACTCCTTTTCACTAGTCAAGTATATGATTACAAATCACCTTTCAAACTTTCCAATGTGGCTAATGTATCTAATCCAGTTCTTCTGCATGGAATCAGTTTCCTACCTTGTGCTATAATTACTATGCATAATGTGATGTTTAAAGTATTATTGCTTATATAGTTTCATTAAAGTGCTTAAAAAAAAAACAACGTAATAATCTATTCCCAACACATTCGTAAAGGGCACTGTACCAATAACCACCAGCGTGTAATAAACGCTGTTTTTATTTACATCCACCTACATAGCAATGATTACTGTATGGGAGGTTCTCTGGGAAGAGCCAAGAATCAATTTTTCCCTCCAACTGGGGCGAGAGAGGGCAGTGCAGCTATCTATTGATATGCACGCTATGTAGCAGCGGGTGCAAATGACATCAAAGACAAATTACTAATTTGGCCGTAATGACTATTGATGATAGCAACTTTCAAAGAAGAAAGGGGCAGAAATCCAAGTATCAAGCTCGCACTCAGATGCACATGGCTTTGATACGGTCATTATTTCCGATAGCATTGTCTTGTCATTTTCTGTCCCTCCCGGGGTTATTAATATTTTTAAGGTGCATTGTCCACTGAACGGCCCCTTGATTTTTAGTGCCACACATGCGTGTCCAACTTATGAAAACGCCAAACCGTTTCGACCACGATGAGCCATGTGAGCTTTACACAAGCGGAAGAGCAGAAAACTCAGGTGATTCCAGCACGTTACATCAAAGCCTGCACGTGTTTTTAGAACTTCTAAAATTATTTTCAATTATCTCATTATGCCATGTTCACTACTATGGGTAGTGAATACTTGCTGTTTAAGCACACAGCTGAAAAACGAAAACCAACATGAAGCACAACATTTCGCAGTACATTCCCAGTTTAGATCACAATATAGGACAAGATTGTGTTCCTCAAATGACATTACAAGAGCACTTTGCTCAGGTGTGATTTGAAAATCATAAGAACAGAGATGCAAGCTAATCCTGCCTCCTATTTTCCATAACTGAAGCTGGAGCTCCATTGAGAGACAACAGACTTGTAAACAAAGGGGGCTGAGGGTGGTGTGGGGGGGTTAGTCTCTGCCTGTTTGCTGCATTAAATTAAAGATGCCCCAAAAGCTCTGTTCCCAGAAACAGGACAAACAAAATTTGAATACTCATCTAGTAAACAGATTTAAACACAATTACCGAGTTATTAGTATTTAAAAATTAACAATGGATCAACAGAAAGGCTCTGGTCTTTAGAAGAAAAAAATACACCATTCTTTGAGCAAATATGCTATGAGTAAACCTGTCTGAAATTAGGGGATATAAAATGTTGGCATCTGTTGAACAATTTTAAGTCTAGTTAAAATCTAAAATTCCACTTCATATTGTAGTTCTCCTAATATTACCTGAATGATGGTTTAATAACAGGGTTCAATGAAGAGGACAGGATCGATCCAGATGCTTCAATGTTTCCGATTACCATTGACTGGGAAACTGAAGGAAAGCCAGAATTAAAGCTACACCCAAAGTGGATTTTGAGGACTTCAATCCTCAATCATTGGATTAAGCATTCAGACTTGTTAGACCCTCCTTCTGGAGTACCGCCCTCACATTTGCCTATCGTTTTTAAAGTACCAACTTAACAGCCCACGTTTTGCAAAACCTCCCGCCTTTAACCTATTTTTTAAAGTTTTCATTGCACACATGACATTTGTGTGTCGATGATTCGCCCATTCACTGTTTTCCTGAATTGGCCTCTTGTTGATCATTATTGCTGTTGAGTTCCTTACTTATAGTCTCCAGGATTAATAGTCTAAGATTTACTCAAAGGGGTGGTACTTGCATAGAAGAGACGACACAGGCAAACACATACACACACAAATCTATTTTATTGCATTCTACACTGCAGGAACCCTTAGTCATCTTTTAAATTTATATCAAATGTGATGATTTTAGATATGCTCCTCTCACCCAGCACCACATGAATGAAACTGGGAGACAGAGAGAGTTGGAGGACGCAAATCTGAAGCGGATCAGATCAAGTACAGAAATAACCTTAGGTACAGTGAGAGAGCGAGGATTTCTCATTGGGAGAAAACGAAGCGTGAAGAATCCGTCATTAAATCTTTTGACGATCAAAATAATGTCTGACAAGCTAGATTATTCAGTAAATTCAATTCCATTGTTCTCTCGCTATGTTCACTGTGGCCCATTTAAACATATTACAGCACTCTAGCTTCCTTTTTTTTCAAAGTTAGAGAGGCAAATTGGTATTTCTGGTGTGCAAAGTCCTTCTCGCATTACAAGTTGGGTGGACTCTTCCTTCTCAACAGCTCCCAGGCCGCTGAGTGAGTTGGCCATGGAGCCGCATTGAGCTGCCCACATTTAAATGCATCTCCCACACTGTCTCAGAAAGCCAGAATATCTGTCAAGCTTTGCCGTGCACCGCTAATTGTAAACTCCTTTCATAAGCCTCCCTTCTAATTCACGCCACATTAATACGTTCCTCATTTGACAACTAGCCATTGTTTTGATGGGTTATGGGTTCTGTTCACCTTTAAGAATTTGATCCATAAATTTATGCTTAATTCTCACATTTCATTATAGGCACAATAGGGGGAAATAATGCTTTCCCTTATGCAACACTATAAAAACCTTGGATTTACTATCATTCAGGCTGAAATGACTCTGTTTCAACAGCCTACAGCACATGGTTCCTTTTAAAGGGATATCTGGGGGCTGATAGCAGTGTAGAGTTTGAATCCAGGTCTAGTGTTTCGTTTATAAATCCATACTCCACAACCCTCCAGCAAATGCACATTGTCTCAGTGGCTCCTGTGGAAATCCAGAAGTAGAAAAGGCTGCTGTGAATATGCACTCAGAAATTTTCAGAGTGTAATAAAGGCAGCAGAATCTGTACAAAGTGATACATAGTAGGCGAGTAGAATAACGAAAAAAGCACTGCCCATAGCTGTGTGCATGTTGGGGGGGGGGGTCTAGTGCACTGCCATCTCTTCTGTTATACTCATTGAAAATCACTGCAGAGGAAGCTAGGTGCTCAATGATAAAAGCAGCAGGTCAGTATGTATTCTTTATTCATGCATTATGTTAAGAAAAAACATGTAAATAAAAACCCTGGGCATTTGGAGATTTGATATGAAATGCCTCTTTTCCCTTATGATGGGATGAGTCTACCGTTTTCTTTCATGGTGTCATCACTTGAATCAGCTTCATTAATTTTCTTTTTCCAGAGCCTCACTTAAAGGCCCTGGATATGTACTGGTTGACAGTACAAAAAGTTTATTTTGTTAGGGTCGTAAACAAAAAATGTGCGTTAAGTCGCAGGGGAGAGGCAGCCACTAAAACCCAGCAACACAACAGAAGCAGAAAAGCAAAAAACAGCAACCAAACCAGGAAAAGCCACAAGCAAAGCGTCACTGTTCCACACTACAGATGAAACTCACTTCATTCACCACATGATCTCCTCGGCCTTCAGCAGTCATGCCATAGATATTCACTTAAAAGCTTGCGGGGTCTTCATTACCCAGAGGTATTGGCATGATGTGGCCCCTAAGGAGCTGTCAAAAAGACTCAGTCCCGTCCTCAAGTCACACCCAGTTAAGCTCGGCCACACCTCAGGTCATGAGTCCACCTCTTTCCAACAAACTCCTATATTATCTAATGTTGATAAAACATGTCTGCGGCAGCCACAAAGTCTAATAAATAAGAATGACATAAATATGTTTTTAAGTGTATTATATTCAGTGTAACATTTCCGTAGCTAATTGGTATGTCTGTCTGTCTGTCTGTCTGTTTGTTTGTTTGGTCTATTTATGCATTGGTCTGCGGAACATTGCTCTTCTAATAATTTTCTCTCAAGCATTTTTGGATGCAGCCGGTAATCCCTCGTGTCTTGAGTGCCTGAGGAGGGTCTTGATACCGAAATAGGTGCCTAGTTTGGCTGAGGAAAATGGTAACGGAAGTAGCACACGCAAAGGTAGACCAAAACGTAGGAGAACAAGTGTGGCCTCGTTCTATTTTCCATGCCAATAACAGCATATGGATCTCAGGCGCTATCATGACTGGTGTACCATATCCATGAAGCGCACCTCAAATTTGGAATTGGAATTTTATATTCATGTTCCACTAGCTGTAGAGGACTTTGGGCAGGCAGCAGATAGCAAGCGATCTGTCAAGAGACACACGGACCTCATTTATGAGTCTGATCTCAAGATAAGTTTCTTTCAACTGGGATTCGATGGCAAGCAAATGAAAAGGATCACATTGAGACACTGACAATCCATCTGAGTCTACAGCAGTTTCAAAGCATCTGCACCACCTGAAAATCATATTAAATGAGCCTTTCCAGTGCTTGCACATTCAGTACATTGTTATATATTATCTATTCAAGCATGCTATTGTAGGTGTTTGGCTTGAAGAAAGTAAAAAAAAAAAAACAATAAAAATTCTGTGTCTGTCACTTACTTCCAGAGTCACATACAGTATTCATGAGTTGAAAAGCTGTTATTTATTCAGCTTCACCAACAAAAAACAACAATCAAGCACCTGATTGTCAGGGAAGCAACAGAGGCTCAAGTCTGTATTACATACAGTGGAATGTTTGATTTCTGACTCATCGCCATTTAACTTGTTTCTTGGTTTCCAGGGGTCGTACAAGGACACGAGTGGGTAAATAAATATTATGCATACAGTCTAAATATAATTTTCATAAAGCATAAGATGAAAATCCCACTGAAAATGTAAACAAAATGTAAGAACCCCTTATAATGAAAAGATTACACAGCAGTTCTCATATTTAATTCTATATGTATTTAATTAAACGAGTGAAACGCAAGTGGGATTTTTTCTTCATCTTTCTCATTATTCTGACACGATGTTGGACAAAATTAGCTCTATAATTACATAATTAGCTAGTACTGTAACATATATATATATATATATATATAAATGAATTAAATGAAAAGCATATGGTATTTAAATACACACACACACACACACACACACACACACACACATATATGTGCTGGGTATTTTATAGCTGTATTTATTCTGAATTACAAGGGAGAGCCACCCATGAATTATATGCTTTTCATTCATCAAAATGTTTGAGTCTTCATCCGAATTTGACTATAAATTTATTTTGTGGACCCTAAATAAAGCCAAAGGTCCCCAAATTTCAGACAAGCAAAATTAGCTTGTTACATCATCATTTTCTCAAACTTAATACTATATAATAATGGATGCATTTTTTTCTTCAATGAATTGGCATTCTTATTAATTTTAAACTTTTTTAAAATATTTCCATTCCTGGCATACCTCAGGACAGTTTTCTGCTCTCTATGCCCCAGTAATTCTCGGTGAATTGCCCGAGTTATGTGCCTCCTATTGTGAACAGTTTTTTCTCCTTTCCTCCAAGGTACAGCATATGTATGCGGTTGTTACTGTTGTGTTTAATTATTATAATCCTTCTTAGAAATGAGTCAAATATCTGATTGCATGTACTTTATGGATGTATTACTCGAATTACAAACAGCGTCTTCTTCAAATATCCCTCTAAGCAGTCACCTCCTGGCAATCCCCTTTCCCAAGGTCCCCCTCCCCACACCACATTTATTTTTTCACATGAATATTCAACAGATGCAAATACTGGCTTTTGTTTTGTGCCGACCGAGGGTGCAGCAGTTATGTGGGTTATTTGCAATCTTTCCTGTATGAGAATTTTGGAGCCATTTCAGTCTTATTACACTCTTCCCCTCATACGTGCCATGATGCCTCTAACCTTTCAAGAGTTGCCAGGGGATGAGCGCACTAACCGCCATCCAGAAAGGGCAATCACTGTCAGCTAAAGAAGATGGGTGCAAGTCTCCACCAGCCGCCCACAGCCTTATTTGTCCCTGCTGATGCGCGTGCCTGCAGGGATTATGCTGAAAATAAAGCGGCTTGCCAAACATAATCTTATGTAATACTTTTGTGCAATTTACTTCTACATCCAACATCAGAACTTCAATGAACGTTTTCCTTTTCCGGTTGACTCTCACGTCAAAGCTGTATAAATTATGGAACTTAATTAACAATTTTGCACATACCACATTTGCCCATTTCCCCGTGCCGCGATAGCTGATACAGAAGAGAATCAATAAAAGACAATACCTTTGCAAACAAGTCCCAGATTTCCATCATAATTGAATGCATCTCTGAATTACTGCCCATGCTATAGGCACATCAGATGATGAAAAAGTAAATTATAGGAAATAGGAGCAAAAGTAACTGAAGGTGTACAGAAATGTAGGTTTGAATGTTTGAATGAACAGTGACTCACTGAAAGGATACATGAAGGACATTTTGAGAAGCATTTAGGTAATACATACACCATACAATCTCTATATACGATACAGTGTCGCATAATGTATTTTACTCTGTGGAATGACTCATATGCTGAGAAGACAATAGTTGTGAAAAACCAGAACACAAATAAAATGCTTTCAAATTATACGGAAGGGGTGTCCACTTTATTTTCCAAGTGTTTGCTTTAAAAAATTGCAGAAGGTCCATGGTGTTTGCCCCACTAGGTGTTTCAAATTTGTTACAATCTCCTGACATATCTGTGGCAGGCTGGAGTTTGGTCATAAGCATTCCCCACATTGACAGCCAGGGAAACAGGCACCAGAGCTTTTAAGGATCCCTTAACCAAGAGTGGACTATGGAAACCAGACAGAGAGTGAGTGTGAGTTGTTAGAGAGCTTTGAACTTTAAGAATCAATGTGATGGAAAAGGTTTGATTTGAGTTTGCTGTTAAATCCTGTTATTCTTTAAAGGCAGAAAAGACATAAACTTTGCACTGTGGCTGGTTTTGTGTTTTTGTTCTGCACAGATTTTGGATTTGGACTGGATTTTTTAAAATCAAAACAATTGTTCGGCCACTTTGTCCCCACACCTGGTTACCCCATGGAGTTGACATACCCTCGTGTGTCACATTATTTTAGATTCTCAGAAGTTTATTTTTTATTTTAAATACTGCAGATTTTTTATCCTTGTGTTAAAAATACATGTTAACATAAAGGCTGTAAAAGAACAACACAATGCCAGTCTATCACAACAAATATTGACAGCTGCAGGTTTATGCGGTCCATCATAATAATACGCATCCACCATTACCTGTTTGACCTTCGTATGAGAAAATGATGCATCTATCAGCATCTATTGTATGATAAGGTTGAAGGCACCAAACATAGTTCTGACCTCATATTGACTGCTGTTTTCTTCCAATGATGAATAACAGCAACAGCTGACAGAGGCACTCTAGGTGAAGGCTGACAAGACTGAGGGATTCTTCACTGTTAATATATCTTCCATTATGTCCTGTTTGCATTTTCCATGTCTCATGCAATGCTATATTCACATGGCAAAAAAAAAAAAACACTAATTCAAAGGAAAGAAATTTAACTAATGTTAGTGGCAAAATACATTATATAATTAGGATATTTTAAAGAAGTTTAAAAAGTTTATCCAACCTGAAGCATTCATTAGGTAAATATGCCAACATTTCATGAAATTGAGACACTTCTGGAATTCTCCAGTAGGAAAGCAGAGCAATTATGGATTTGTCCCCTTTATATATACAATACATTTTTTATAGTCGTCATGCTTTATCGGAGTGCAGTTTCCTTGTTGGTTGAATTTAGGTGGTCCAGTGTAGGCCAGCAGGCTTAGGTGCCCACTGGAGGTCACCTGGACCATTTTGGAGGTATCAAACCGCATGTTGACAACATGCATCTGTTGAATTGGAGCTCTTTCACCGTGGAAGACAGGACTCTATGCAAATTATAGCTGCTGCCCTGTAGGAGGCAGATGAACTCTTAAAGATGGCAGCATAACTCCCTTCACCAACTCTGCCACATAATGGCATGAAAGAGTGCACGGCATGCCGGGAAGCGGCACCCCATGGCAACACAGAACCACCGGAAATGTGTGCACTGTTGGAGAGGTGTCATGTGTACAGTCCTATAACGGTAACACTGTGCACCATGAGACAGGGCTGTGCATGCAATATGCAGGTCAGGATGACTCATCCAATTATACCGCACTTCTCTGCCACTCAGATGTCCACTGCCTGTGGCCACCCCACCGCTCATCATACATAAACAGGAGGAGGTGCCCAGGTTTTGCATCACACTGGCACCTTTCCCAGCCTTCTCATTGACACACAGTGCCCAGGAGACACATTAACAGTCTTTTCCTCCTTTGCCATGTCTCACATCTTCCAATGTCCCACCCACCCCTCACCCATCTCGCACCCAGGTTAGGCCTGTCCTCTTAGCATCTGTCACAGAACCGCCTTTCAAACACACACCAGCCACTGTGGCTCGTTGTTAGTCACAGGAGTCAAGATGCAGCTTGCTTATACATGCATTCAAGACAAGCACCTTAGCACCTTTTGCACTAAATCATTTCGCACACCAGGCACGTAGTTGGGGTGGTCACACTGTTTCACGTTATTGTGTTAGTGTCCCTTACCCATGTACTTTCATTTCTGCTGAGTTCCTTAACACTGTACCTACTGTACAGCACTGTCAATATCTTGCACATACATATTGATCCTCAACCACTCCTGAGGACCACAGTTCATATACAAGTGTTCAAAAATCTGTTGCACAGCTATATTATTATTAGTATAATGACAACTACTACTTCAACTACTAATGCTACTAACACTACAACTAATACCCGTGTGGGCCAGGAAGTAGCCTATCTGTTACAGCAGAGGTTCTCAACAACTGGGCTGTGAACCGTAACTGATTTTAAAAAAGTGGTTAAGTATGTAAACATATTGCCTAAATATTTCTGTGGGTAGCATAGAAAAATGTATGGTATTTATGTTTTTGAATCATAACGTAAAACTGATGATAAAGTTATACCTATATTGAGTTCACTGCTGCTACGTGACTGGTGGAGTTTTGCATTCATCAGATTAGGTGTATTTCTTTTGGCTCACAGGCGCATAGCACGCATAATGTGTTTGTCTTGTCTAGTTCACAATAAATATACAAAAGAAAAGTGGTCTTCAGCAGATGTCAATAGAATGTTTTTTTTTGCAGGCTGCTCCCATAAAAGACACAGTGAAAGTTTCGCAGCCTCTGAAAACACTAAAAAAGAAAATCAAGTTTCAGTCGAGGGTACAATCAATCATACATCAAGTACGGATTTGTTCCGACATAAGCTTCTAAAGCACCATATCCAGTGTGTGCGTTGTGTGCAGAAATTCTTTCCAACAAGGCAATGAAGCCATCAAAGCTACACATTGTGTAAAAACAAAAATTTTTAAAAACGTGAGATAGAGTTTTTGACGTGGTATTATACAGAATGTCGTGCCTTGGGTTTGTAAGGAGACCGACATATTGCCACCACCTGTTCTAACCGAAATATACTGTTTTTGAAGTAAACATTTTCATGTTTGTTTATATATTTTTAATTGCATTTTCTTCACCCTTTCGTTTTCTGAAGTGTCTCTGTTGCAGAATGAAAATGGCCTGCATTTCAGAGAAACACTGGGCCTGGAAGAAAAGGGGGGGGGGAGTGGGGGGGGGTGCATGGAGAGGGTTGGTTTTTAAACAGTTTTAGTTCAGTCTATTTTTATTCATTACTGTTTAAACAAAAACACTTACAGAAACCATTCTGCAAATAAATATTGGCGTATGTCTATATTATGCTTTTTTGATGATGAAGGTTACGTCTCCAAATGCTGGCAAACAGGCTTATGTGATGAAACAGTCTCTTGCTAATAAAATATAGTCAGAATTTTAAAGTAAAACATTTTTTAATACTTTCCGCAACTCACTGGCCTTTCTGTATTACACTGATTTATTCTCCTTTGGCACCTGTAACATAAAAGTAACACATGATGGAATATGAAACTGCTTCACGCCCATACATTATGTATTTTTTAAAAAGATTTCATTCATTTTATTGTTGATCTTAATGCTGTTTCATGTTAATAAAAGATAATAAAATAAACTGGCATCCTGTTTGCTTCCTCATTGCCTTACACTTGTTGTTCTCAGTACAGAGGGACACCCTGTGACTTGCATTCTTTTTAATCTAGAGTCTTAGAGCAATTTTTTTATTTATTATGAGTTTATTTGTTGTTTTTTGTTAACCTGACCCATGAATAAATAGATGGATTAACATGTATTATTAATATGTATCAATCGTGACGTAATGAGAAGACTTACAAAGAAGCCCCTGTTACAAACAGGCTTCGGGTCCCAACTGCATTGAATGCAAAGAATTGGTAGAAGTGTAATGCCTGTTCATCCATCCATTAATATTAACCACTGATTCCTGCGCAGGGTGGCAGTGATCTACACACACACACGCACACACACACACACACACACACACACACACACAC
This sequence comes from Arapaima gigas, assembly GCA_900497675.1. Lineage (NCBI taxonomy): Eukaryota > Metazoa > Chordata > Actinopteri > Osteoglossiformes > Osteoglossidae > Arapaima > Arapaima gigas. The sequence goes on from UFQX01000046.1 coordinate 309,363, forward strand.
ACACACACACACACACACACACTAGAAGTAATGTACAGTAACAAAGTAACCTGAAACACATATTGTTGAACAGTGGGAGGAAACCAGAGCGACCAAAGGAAGTCCACAGAGACACTGGGAGAACATACAAACTCCTCGCAGACTCAACCTGGTTCAAAACCACGCTTGAATACCTCAGGCACTGTGAGGCAACAGCACTACACACTGAGCACTGCCCACAAGTATAATGTAAATGAGTACATTGTTTTAATTTAATTACCTGACATTTTTGTCCAAGGCAACTTATAATGTTCAGTTTTAACAGTACAATGATTAATAATGTTAATTTCATGTCCTCCAGAAGTATGCTAATTATTTTCCCAAGTCTGTATATAAAATCTCAGAACCGTCACAAACTGTACACATTCACTGTATAATGCAAGAGACTTCATACGTCCCATAATCCTGCTACTGACTCACATAACATGATTTGATAACCACGGGGATTTTGTGCAGTCAAGTTCCGGACACTGCTTGTAGGTCTATGGGAACGGGAAGCATAACTAGGCCAGAGAAATCACATTTTTGCAAATGTCTGTGTTAATCTCCTCATTTGAAGGAGCATTAGGTAAACTGAGCCAGTTGTTCTTGGAGTGTGAGCAAATTCACCAAAATCTTGAGTTTACCCAGTAGAGGTCTACACCTGAGCTTTCTGAAGCCCGAGTTACAGATGTCGTGGTAACTATGCAGGTAGTTTAACAGGGTTAGCGAACAATGAGTTTTCGGAAAGAGGTCACTGTCTCGGTCGCCTTGGCCTCGCTCACTTTGGAGACTTCCTGTGATAACGCTTTTGCAATTAATGTAGAAAATATACTTTAAAAAAAAGCTTCAGAACCTAAATTGGTGATAAATAATAAATTGCAGTTAGTGCCTCCGATAAACTTACAAAATACACATGAAGTGTTTGTGTGCCTTTTCACACTTTTGGAGACACATCCCTACCATAAAGTGACATTAATGTCAGTGTTTCGTATTAGCAGTGAAATTTTTATATATATCACAAACAGCTGTTTTTAAATAATAATAATATAAGGCAAAAGTTGACTGACACGAGTAATGAGGAAAATAAGACCAAAGAATGAATGTTGGAAAAAATAACTTTTTTGTAAATGCTTATTACATCAGTTAGGTCAACTAGAAGTTTTACCACATAGAAAGCGGTCAATCTTAATCTCATTTTTCTCTTAGAAATCACTTCAAATTTTAGATAGGTTTGATAGCAGCCTGCAAGTAGTCCAGTGAAACATAAGGGATAGATGGATGGATGGATGGATGGATGGATGGAAGAATGGATGAGTTCACTCACTAACACCTCTCTCAACACTATCAGAAAATTATCAAAGAAAAAAGAAAAATGATCCTGTTTGTTCTTGCTGTCATTCCATGCAAACAATGTTTTTCCCATAATTCCCATAATTCATAAACAACACTGTTTTCCTTCTCATGTTTGTGCTGTTTCTTGCACTCCAAAATAAACTGGTTTTTGTAATATGCATCGCACTCTTGGTTTTAGAATAAATAATCAATGGCTTATTGTTAACATCTCTAATAGGCTTAATAAGCAAATAAGCCATTTCAGTCACTACATTCCACATTCAGCACATGCTGCCTCCTCTCAGAACAAAACATTATCTTTCCATAAGCATGACCTAAGCAACCATAAGGTAGTCTGAGTAAGATATCTGTTAAGAACTGGGACCGAGGATATCAGAGAAACAGAACACAAAGGCTCCGTCTACATCTGTTTGTACCTGACTTCTGCAAATCAAGTTACGTTTTTTGAAATCATGAAAAATATTTTCCAAAAAGCAACACTGTGATGTAGTGGACTGTCCAGTTCTTCCAATATCTGCTCACCCAAGGTCAGTGCATGCACAGATGAACTGTATTAGCTTTACCAACTACACTGCATTTACAGAACTGATTTTCCACTAACAACCCAAGAAGACCAGGGGTCACGCTTTTCATTTATTTGTGTGCTCCCCATCTCATCTCTGTGACTCTGTCACGCAGGTGTGGACACACCACCAACAACAATACGTACACAGTGAAGTGGGTCAGTTTTCCTTTGATTCCTGGCTGGTGGCACATTGAGCAGGTCCCACTGAATACATTGATTTATAACCAGTGCCAGTTTCCATTAAACTAAAAACAAATATTTACTATTGGAGAGTCAGTCTCAAGGGTTTTTGATGGCATAATCGCAAGGACAGGGAGATGCCAGTACAGAGAAATCAGACACAATGGCAATACCGTACCACTACAATGAATCCTGCAGATGTTAAGTTATTAACCTAAACGCCCATTGTGATGCCCTCCAGCCAATCAGTATTGGCAGCTGCAGAGATTTAATTGCTCAGCTAAGGATATTTTTGCTCTGCAACCAAAGAGGATCATGTGGAAGCAGGGTGCCAATGTTGAAATTTTCTTCATTGTTTTGCTGAAGCCTTTAATCTTGTCTATCAGCCTCTGTCAGTGCTTATTTATCACGGACGTAGGAGAAAATCTGTGCAATAAATTGCTTTTCTTTTTAATTTAAAGGCTGCTTCCCCTTCTCATTTGGATCAATGAACTTAATGAAATCTTCATTGCCTGGGCGGTCTGCACTAATCTCCATGAACGCCAATCTCGCAAAGGCCAGTACATTTTATAAACCCAGTTACCCGAGTCAATACCCTTTAACAGGACATCAAACATTGCCCAAATTATTTTTTGCTGCTGGAAAGCTCCCCATGTTTCATGGCTAAATTTGTACATTAGTAATAAGACCGTCGACTCCAAATCACCAAACATTTAGATAGCTGAAAAACAAATTAGACTGTATTCAAAGACTGGCAGATGACTCGAAATTTCTAATTCATCAAAGAACTTTCTGGACTCTTGTCGCAGGAGAATATGTCAGCTTCATTCATTCATTCATTAAGAATTACTTATTTACACCGTCTTCTTTACAATCATGGAAGACATATAGATTTTGCACAGCATACTAGACACGGCAAGATGAATTTGCCTCATGAAAAACAGATCCAGTGTCTGCATTTAATATATTTGCATGCTTGATATTTGCAATAAATGAACTACAAAGTAATACAGAGCAGAGGTGGGTGGGTGGCATTATAGCTTCATTATAACGTCTAAGAAAGACAGCAGGAGTGCTATGAAAATGTTTTATCTGTGTCTGTATCAGTATTCGCCTCCCATTATATTATTTTTCAAAGGTCATTGTTTAGCAGGCTTCTTGTGTGCAGTAACTAACAGTGTACAGTAATGCAGTGAATGGAAACGGACTCTGAATCGAACCTTTTGATCCCTTAAAAAACTTGAATCACTGCAAATCCACATGTACATTAGCCTGCCAAGTAAGCATTTCATTAGTTTGTAGAGTAAGCTGGCAAATAGATAATTATTTTAGATTTTTTTAAAGCAACATTAAAGGCTTCAAACGAAAAAGCTGCAATAAGTGCAGTTCTGTATCATCCATGCGCTGAATTTGTCTTCTCTTTCCCTAGACACCATCAAATAAGTTTTCTGCAGTAGGCCTCCTATCCTCTACCTGGCCTTGAGCAGGAGACAGGTAGACAGGACACATGATGAAATGTGGAAATTCTTATTTCCAGTGTATATATATTTTTTATTTACTTACTTATTTATTTTTTACCTGTGCAAATTCAGGTAGGCACTGAATCTGAAGAGCGCTAGTGAAATTCAGAGAGCACTAATCTTCGGAGAAAACCTGCCACAATGGTTCATCTGACTTGTTTGTGTTCCAGTTACACCTGGTGTGCCTGGTGTATAACTGTTGTTAACAAAGTGCTAACAGAAATAAAAAACCCACTGAGCCCTGAACACAGGTGTCCCAGAAGTCCCTCTTCTAGATCCAGAGAAATAGGTTGGGCCAAGCAAAAACTCTCCAAACATAGCCAACAATAAGAAAAAATAGATGATAACAACCTACCGCTCACATGTAACCTTTCTGGGCTCACGTCCTGCTGAAACAGAGAAAGAGGAAAGAGAAGAACATTAAACATCAGAAACAGATATTGGCAGACTTAACCTTATTTATCTATTCTTTCATTTTTAGACGAGATAGAGTGGGAAAGTAATATTAATTCACAAGATTAAACTACAGCTTAATGAAATGAATTTATCTGGTTAACAAGCAGAGACGCACGTCTTTTGATCAGCATAAAATCAAACAGAATTTGAAAAAAAATGCTAAATATGTGTTGCTAATCCAAATTCTCTATGTCACTCTGGGAAGAGAAAAACAAGCTGATTCACAGGGAATACATAGCTAATACCAGACCGAAGCAAGACTTTGCATAGTGAACAGTTTGAGGCTTAATTTTAATATTTATTTTGTAGCTGTTGAGCATACAGGAATAAACACCAATGCCACACAAGTAGCTTGGAGAATCTGAAAAATGACAATATGACTGTTGCATTTTAAGAAACATGACTGGTAACATATAGCGGTTTGAGCTGCTGATACCTTGACCTGAAAGGACCAAGGTTCACATCCTACACATTTAAACAAGGTACTTACACTAAAAATTAACTAATTTAACTAATGAATAAATTAATTAATCAAATAAACATCAGCTGGAAGTGCCATCTAGCTGAATCTGATTCATAAACACCACTTGCATGGATTTCTAGGTAAGGGAAGGAAACAGAAGTTTACCAGTTACCTTCTTCTATGCATATCTGGTGCAAACTTGGGGAAAACATGCAAACTCTGTATACACCAAGCTGGATTCAAACCAACACCCACTCAGTACCAAAGGAGCAGTGAGACAGTGGCTTTACCCCCAGTGCCATCATGCTCCAACCCAGCAAAAAAAAATCTAGCTGTATAAAAAGGCAAAACACTGTATGTACAGGTACCTCCCCTACTTATGAATCTAATATGTTCCTGGAAATCTGTCCGTAAGGTGAAAACCCAAGCCAGAAATGTAATTATCATTCATTCACTTTCCTCTTTCAAAGAGGAAAGTTTTTATTTCTTGCCCCACAGTCACCTACTTGTTTCCTCAAGCAAGAGTAAAACCCATCAAAATGGAAATAAAGAACATTTATATTAAAAACAGGTTTCCTTTTGTTAATAGCATACAGCAAAGTAATAATAATAATAAGAAGAAGAAGAAGAAGAAAAAGAAGAAGAAGAAGAAGAAGAAGAAGAAGAAGAAATAAACTGATATGAGAAGGTAGGTAAGCTTCATTTTGTGCTGCATAGAATTGTCAATCCACTCGATCAAAAATTTTTCCATTCTTCCAAAATGGGATGCCTACTAACAAATATGACTTTCAGCAGCACCAGTGACAGTTTCGGTTGTTCCCATTATCTTTTACATACTATAAGTTATGCGCTTGCATCATATCTTTGCTTTTCTCGCCACGGTCGAGGCGATAAATAATGTCAGTTTTACCAGTCTGAGGAATAGCCTTTTGGTCTTTTTTGGACTTTCCTGACTCTTTCACACCCTTCTTTCCCACTTTCTGCAACTTAGGGGTGATGAAGCACTAGATGTACTGAATTAATATAGACGAAATCACAAGGTCACACAGCAGAATCACCGGACACAACTTCAAATAAAGGTGTGAAGATGTTACATTATGTTGTGGTTATTAATAAAGGTTGTAAAAAGATATACAGCAGTAGTCACAGGAATGTGCATGTTTTTTAAGCACAACTTTACAGCAGGTTCTCTCTCTCTCTCTCTCTATTTATTCTCCATAATATGTACACTCTCCAGCCATTTTATTATGAACATCATTTGAATACTTAGTAGGGCCCACCTTTGTTATCAGAAAAGCCTGAATTCTTCATGGTGAGGATTCAACAAGGTGCTGGAAACATTCTTTAGCAATTCTGGTTTATGTTGACATACAAATCAAATGGCTCCGTCATGTAGTTGATGTGGATTTGTCAGCTATACATTCATACTGCCAATCCACCATTTTACCACATCCCAAAGGTGCTATATTGGATTCAGATCTGGTGACTGGGGAGGCCACTGAAGTTCACACAGGTCATTAGTATGTTCATGGAACCAGCCTGAAAAGACTTGTGCTTTGTGACATGGTGCATTATCATGCTGGAAATAGTCATTAGAAGATGGGTAAATGGTTGCCAATTTGTGGCTGTGGCATTCAAATGATGCTCAACTAGTATTAGGGGCCCAGTGTGTGCCAAAACAGTATTTCCCACACAGTTGCACCACCGGCAGCCTAAACTGTCGACACAAGGCAGGCTGGGTCCATGTCTTCACGCCTTTTCCACCAAATTCTACCACTACCATGTGCGTGTCGCAGCAAAAATCAAGATTCATCAGACCAGATAACATTTTTCCAATTTTCAGCTGTCTGGTTTAGGTGAGCCAGTGCTCCTTGTAGCTGCAGTTTCCTGTTCTTGGCTGACAGGAGTGGAACCTGATGTGGTCTTCTGCTGTTGTAGCCCATCTGACTCAAGGTGTGACAAACTGTGCATTCAGAGATGATTTTCTGACCATTGTAAAAAGTTGTTATTTGTGTTAGGGTAGCTGTCCTGTCAGTTCGAACCAGTCTGGCTGTTCTCCTCTGACGTTTCTCATCAATAAGGCTTTTCAGCCCACAGACTTGTTGCTCACTAGATGTTTTTTGTTTTTCACACCATTCTGTGTAGTCTCTGGAGACTGTTGTGTGTGAAAATCCCAGGAGAGCAGCAGTTTATGAAATGTTCAAATTACTTAGTCCATGCAGTGGTCAAAGTCAGTTAGATGAAACTTTTGCCCCATTCTGAAGTTTGATGTGAACATTCACTGAAGCACATGACTCAAGTCTGCATGATTTTACATACTGTGCTGCTGCTACATGATTGGCTGATTAGATAATTGTATAAACCAAAATGTGTACAGGTGCTCCGAAAAAAGTGGCCAGTGAGTGTGTATATATACATACATACATACATACAGATACATATATGCCTGTAGGGAACATATCAATATCCTTATAGCAACTGCGGACAAGAATAGGTGATGGCACCACTACAAATGTACCCATGCTCAGCTCTTGTTAACCATGACCATGAGAAATCTGACTTGTAACTCTGTAAAGAGTATTAAATTGTTTTACTCATGCACACAAAAACTCAAGTTAAAGACTCATATCTTGCCAGTTATCTGAACCTTATCATTGCAAGTGGACAGAAACGGCAGCTACATAAATGAATGCAGCCGTAATGTAATTCAGTACGAAACACCATTGTGATGAAGTGGGGGATCTTAGACAAACCGAATGGCCAGTAGCACCACTGGAAGAAAACACTGTAGTGCAGTGTCTTAGTGGGAGACGTTCTGCGCTGAAATGGAAGGTAATTATAGTGCCCCCCCCAGCACTTCCCAGAGCGCAGCCCACTGTCATACAGCAGGCTCCCGGCAGTCCACCAGCCCGCTTGAGCAAAGAGGAGCTGTCAGACATCCTCCACCTCTACCTTATCTGCACATCCCAGCAATGTGGCTCCACTGACCTCTGCATTTCAACCTAGCTCTCCTGGTGGGTGATCCCCCGGCTGGTGTGCTTTGTGGCATCCATTGTTCTTACAGATTCCACATTCCCCTGCAGCCGTTCCACAACAATGGGACCCCAAAATACATGACCACAGAGAAAAACTGGCCTTGGATATGAAATATTTTCCATTGAAGTACTGTAAATCCTCAGATTTATGGCAAAATTTTACCCCCCCCTGCGAACAAAAAAAAAAAATACAAAGCAGTATATTTTGAAACTGACTTCCCCCCCAGGAAATAATGTAATGCTGCATTCTGATTTATCCCCAGGCCGAAACCAAGTGGTGACCGATTATTTTTTGCCAACAATTTATCATGCTCAGGTACTGTTAAAAATTTACTTGTCTCCTGAGTCATTTCCTCATTTTGAATATTGACAGCCTGTATTGTACAAATGCCAAATACAAAATGCATGCTGTAAAAAAGGAAAAAGGCAATAACAGGGTGCAGCAGACTGTTGCACATCTAAGTGCATGCTGCATTTATGCTTATATAAAATTAAGCAATGAATTTTCTATGAACAAAATGCATTTTAACAGACTAAAGGGAAATCAGCATCCATCATGGCATTAGTATAAAAGTTTGATATTACATACTCTTCATGTTACCACACTTACCTTTATGAAGAAACACGTCAGGTGCTAATAGTTAACATTCTGTCAGATTTTTATTAGGGCATCTTTTTTAATTTACAACTTTTAACAACACCATTAATGGGTAGTTGAATTCAGCCGCTCTTGATCTTGCGATTTGTGCTGCTAGCCCGTGTTCAGATCAACAGTAATGACACGCGAGATTGAAAAATGTCCCCGGCACATTATCTGCACTACGGAGGTCAGCAAAGAGGATTCTGCAGGAAACATGTTTGTGGGATTGGTCATTACTCAATGGATCTCATTTCACGGTATTATGTCTAGTCGGCAGTGTTATCTGGAGTTCACGGGCCATGATGGTAAAGGGGGAAGAGCAGCGGTGAATCACAGCTATGACACAAAAACAAAAGAAAAGACAAAAAACAAGATGTCTCTCCCATTTGTGGGAAATTGGAGATGTAATAACCATTAAATGGATTCTAGTAACTTCTGGTGCATGATGCGTACATTGCTTTACGTCTAAAGATTTGAAAAAAGAGGGACAGTCCAGTTTTGATTTTTTTGTGATCAGCTGATGAACTAGCTACGTTGAAAAAGGCGGTAAATATGCACATTACTGTATGCTGGAAAGACAGCCTTTGAGACGCTTCCACAATGAATAACTTACAGAGTAGCCGAGGGAGGGAATTAAAAATTACTTAAATAAATAGGCAGTAACGATAGACTAACAATTTAAAATGCCCCATGGCACGGGCGCAGACTAGAGTGCATCCAGAGCTCATTTTTCTTCATCCCCTCCTCAAGGCCACGAGATTCGTTTTCATTCCCAGAGCTCGTGGCAGGACTGACGTTCTCAATTACGTGATGCGGGCCTGCGTACTTAGTGCAACGCGAAGGCTCAAAACAGCAAAGTGGTGTAAGGAAGCCTCTCAGTTAACCTGTCTTCTTCAGGAAGAAAACACTACACCACATATAGGGGGCAATTCCTGTTTACCCTTGCAGTCAACAGAATACATTGATAATTATTCCTACAATTGCATTTTTACACTATACTTACTACACTTAAAAGTCCTGCACCCGTTTGTACGCTGCACTTCATGCCCCTGTAAGCCTCACGGAATTTTACATAACAAATGAGGAATGGCAAAGTGGTGCCTCACAGCTACTGGACTGAAGGTTTGGATGTGGGTTTGAATCTAGCTCAGTCTGTTCTGCATTATATGTTCCCTCCAAGTTCCTGTGGGTTTCCCCCTCACATTCACTTTTTTTTTCCAAATGAATTGTTGACTCAAAATTGCCTTTACTGTGTGTGAGTGCGTGAAAAAGTGCGTGTGATGGGTTGGGTGTACCCTGTCCCATGCGTTCCATACGATTCCACAGTACACTGAACTGGACCAGTGGAAAAGTGGACCTGGAAAAGTGGTTACTGGCAATGAAAATGGAAATATCCAACAACTGTATGTTGAATGCGTTACATCTTTATACATATTTCCAAATACAGAACACTGTAAAAAACGCTACGGATTCCCTGTTTGGAAAAAAATGTATAATTTGGTAAGCCTGAACTGCAGAACAGCAAAGCCGCAGTATTTATGCTGCACAGATTTCCCATCAAGATATACCCCCCAGGAAACTGTGCTGTAAGTAGAGGAAACATTGAAGGTATTTACTGTCTTAATTGCCAAAAGTGAGTTAAATATCTTGCTGCAGGAAGTAACCCATGATGCCAAATCCAGTGCAAAAATTTGTTTGCACCATCTGTGCTAATATTTGGCCGTCTAAAGTACTTTAAGTCTGTGTTGCACCTACAAGTCTGCTTGTGGAAACATATTCAGCTTTACAGATGCCACCCTCTGTTTTTTGTCTTGTTTAAATGTGTGAGTTTGTAAATTAATTCCCTTTCCATTATATACATATTGTGCTATTCTACGAATAAGCACCCATTTATAGTTTTTTACGCAGCTGGTCCGTTTCAGTTCATCCCTTGAGTTTTTAGTGCATTACACAGTACATATTAGGATTAGGGCACAAATATTTTTTCTTTCCAGTCTGGTCCCCATGCAAGCAGATGCACACCTCATTTTTTGCCCAAAATCGGATTCATTTAATGCGCTAAGGTACTACACAGCAATTAATAGTGTCACTGGCTGAACTAATGCCTCTCATTCCTGGGCACATAATGAAACAAGACTGAAATCAATACCTTATGTCGGAATCTCACTAGAGGCTGATAGGTTTTCGCCCCATATCCATCCTTGCTTGGCCTCCCTTCGGTGCCCAGTAAGGAAAATCCGAGCAATATAACAGCAGACCACCATCCGAGCATCCTCACCGAGCGTTTCCTGCGAAAATGAAAATGGTAAAGAATGTGTGAATGGTTCCCAGCAATTGGGCCAATGTTGATTTCCAGGGCTAATACATCAAATAGGCCCGTAATGAAGTAAGACAAAGGGAATTGGCGGTCCAACGTTAGTTTAAACTAATGTTATTAATTAATCCCTGGCATGCAGGTGTGGATTAAATCTGCTTGGAATCAATTATGTCTGCGCAGGGATGCTGGACAAAATGACGAACAAAAGACAAAAAACGGAGGCATTGTTTCATCATAACTGCTGATTTTGCATGAGATATAAGCAGCAGGGACAGTCAAACTGTTGAGCAGAAAACAAAACAGTAAAACACAAATGAGTTATAAATAGGTGTTAATATCAAATTTATTAACTGCTCTCTTAAAAGTTAAATGCTTATCATCAGCTGGACTAAGCATCCGCCACATAAAGTAAAATCAATATATACGATGCAGTTGTTTGCTTAATAAATCATCAAACAATGTAATGAAACAGTATAAATTTTCTGTGAGTGGAGTTTCCGCGAGTTTACACATGTACATAAGTGCTAATATTATGACCACTAATTCAAATGAATTGTAATGCACTGAACAGTAATGCCCCTTTATATATCCATTCACCGGGCTTGACAAAGTGCACTATGACTATTGTAAATGCAGTGAACTGTTCAAGTGTGATTAAGTCATATGGTCCAGTCCCATGCTTATTACCCAGCTCAGCCACAGTATTTTCTCCCTATTTCTCAATAGCGTCTAAAGTTATGGGTCATGTGTAATATGTGGCTTAAATATGAGAAAGATGTGGAAGTACCGAAGTAGGCCATATTTTAGAGCCCTTGAAATTCAATCAGTCAACATGTGAATGACAGATTACGATTGTTAAGGGGGGTGAGGGAACACTGAAAGCAATTTCTGCCCCTCCAGGGAGAGTCATCATAGCTACACCCTCCAGCCATAAATCCACAGAGGAAGGTATGTGTAAGCCTTGGCATTGACTTTCAAATGAAGAACACCTGTGTCTCCGAGAACCTCATGCATCATGTGGTGACAAGACAGGCTGGGTGTGCAGCGTTCAGTTCACCAGGATGTTGTAGTTTTACAACCCGCCACTTCTGAGATCATGGGGGCGGGCGGGGAGGGGGGGGCTGGCTGTCTGCTCTGCTGAAGTGTCTTTCTCTCTAAATGGCCTCGGTGCTCCTGCATCTCACTTTACTCAAAGGAACGACACGCTAGTGAGTTAAATTCAGTTTGGTCTGGAGGATATTTTGTGCAAGGGTAGACAAAGAAGCTGCCCTGAGAAATAATGGCTTTAATAACAATCATAAAAGTTCCACAATTCTTTGTGTTCTGTGAGTATATGTTACATCATGAGAAAAAAAGACTGCTTAAGTGTTTTTCTTTAAGGGTTTCCAAGTAAAAAAAATAGAACTTGCATTCTTGCATTTTCATCTAGTATATTGCATTTTTGATATATTTTATATTTGTTTCAATATTCAATATTTACAAATCAACTTTTCGCACTTCTTGAGTTCAGAGCTCAATCTCAAGCGAGATAGGTCCCTTTATGTGAATTTGGTAATGGTAAACAAAGCTAAGTAGAGTTTATCTCTTAGGAGACAGTGTGTGTGTGTGTGTGTGTGTGTGTGTGTGTGTGTCCTCAGCTTCCTTTTGCTCAAAATAAATAACATTGCAGAGCATCTCTCATTTCCTTGAGTTATCAACCATTCTGCTACAGTGGCAAATCTAAAAGACATCACACAAAATGAGCCTCCTGCCAAGAAGCAGAACTAATTGAGGAACTATGTGTAAGCATGCATCTCGAGGAAGGGCCCCGTAAACACTTATGTTCAGTATGTGGTTATGAACCACACCAGGTGGAGTCGTAATCAGTTGTAAGTTATGGACGAAACAGTGCGATACTTCGCTTTCATTTCAACACATGGCCTGATCCTGTCCGATCCATTCTGAGATGCTGGCCTACGGGGGGAATCGAGCTGGCCTGTGCCACTCCGAGTGATGTCAGAACAAATCATCCTTAATGCACATTCCTCCGCACTTCTGTCAAGAGCGGCTCAGAGCCTGACAGGCAGTGTAAGTGCAGCGGACGTGTACAGGCCTTCTGTACAGTATTGAAATAGATCTCGGGAACATTCTGACTGTGTGGGCTCACGTGTGTGTGTGTGTGTGTGTGTGTGTGTGTGTGTGTGTGTGTGTGTGTATGTGTGTGTCTCATCAATAACAATAGATGAACTTCTGTGTTCAGGCTAGTTCAGTTGCAACACTTTCAGTCTGATTCAGCACCACGGCTAGGTTAGAAAGAACAAGAACCAAACAGAAGCACAGTGTAATAATGCAACTTTTTACATGGCTGGTGAGGATTTATTAGCTTATTTTTGACAGTCGTTTTTTTTTAATGTCACTGGCTTGGCCTAAGTAATGCTGTCGGGAAAAGACTTTGCTTAATCAACATAACTATTTTTACCAGTCATTGGTGTTTTTTATTCAGCTGACACCTTCCTCCAAAGTGATTCAGAATTTTAAGCTACTTGAAATGATTTACTTATTTATAAAACTGTAATTTTTAGTTGCATCAATTCAGGATGTGTACTTTGTTCAAAGGTAAAATAGCAGGAGACTGGATTCAGACATGCATCCTTAAATGCAGCAGCTTTCACCACTGCTCCATCTACTGCCCAATTATTTATATGCTATGAGCATAAGACGCAGTTTATGTAGGAATCTTGAGAAACTCCTCATATGTTTTTCCAGACTCACACTGAAAATGCTTGCCAAGACTGCAAAGCAGTACTTTCAATTCGTCAACAAGGAAGCACCAACTTTTACATCTTGAAATGGCGTCGAGATCGATAACAAGGTCTCGTGTGACGTGGCCATGTCGCATCCTTGGAAGCAATATGTCACAAACACCAGCGTGGAAGGGCAAGTGGACGGAGGCACGCTGAAGCGGAAAATCACACGCATTTCGGGCCATGTCTCGCAAGCACCTGGATAGATGTTTCACTTTAAAACAGATTAAAGTGTTCAGGGTCCAGCTCAGTCGCCTGATCTAAGTGCACAGCGGCATATGTGCTGCTTGTTAAAAAGATGACAGCAGGATAAGGCCAGTTTTGCCAAGCGAGGACTGATAAATGCCTCCTCCTCATTATGCCAGAAATACTGTTGAAAAATGTCAGCGACGTCTGCAACAGACCCTGGCATTAGCAGATTAATAACAAGATGCCCTTGTGCGTTTTTGACATTTAAATGCATTTTCCAAACTCCAGCCAGTTCGCAAGCCACTTTCATGTCTTCATTTGGTTTTTCTTAACCCAGCACTAAAACACTCATTACGTCAAACAGCAAATTCGTGGGGTTATAAGGTGCGTCAAACTGTAATCTCATCTGCGATACTGGTCACTGGCCCAGTTTCAAAGCAAAACATGACAAATTTTCCCCCACGTGCTTTTACTCATGCACAAATGGGTACTTAAATGCAACTAAAGTAGAATGCAGGTTTAGCCTGAGTACTTATATAAAAGTACTGAGCGATAATCAGGGCTCATTGATACTTATATGTGTATTTCTGTATAGTGCATTGAATTAAGTGAGAAACATCGATGTGAAACCTGGGTAACAATACTCTCATTAGAAATCAGATTTTTCCAGCCGACTCTATTTGCTCTGTGATACTACGGAGCCAGTTTATTAATTGTATATATTATTTTTGCAGTTCATGCAAACTATCACTTGCTTTTTTAGGAATAATTGGCAGCGGTTCCCGGTGGGTAGTGGAACTGGGATTTATCTCTGTGTTGATAATGCTGAGCAAATTCACCGTGTCAGCTGCCAGGAGACTTCTCTGTATTCTCTAAATATCCATTAAACTGTGGAGTTTCTACCTTCTGACTGTCTTGCTACAAAGTAAATGTATAAATGTATACATTCATATACATATAGGGACTTTTTGAAATGCTACTAGAACAGATGCTAAAGATCTCCTGCTGTTTGATGTAATGAATGTTTTGGTGGTGGTAAGAGGGCTGAGCCTGAGGAAAGTTACCATCCTCAACACCCATAAATAGTCATCCATTCAGTCATTACTGGGGAGCTCTTCTAGCAGAGTCTGATCATCAGTTTCAAATACAAAACTTTGCAAAGTTATATTTGCCTCCCAAACGGAATGTGCAATAAGCTCCCCGTTTATGAAACAGGTCAAAGTTGCCAGTCCACCACTAAGAGGCTCCAATGTAAGGACATGCAAGTTTAAACAAAGCAGAGATCAATACTTTCCTTAGCACAAGTATCAATATTGACAGTTTGTTATGGAAATGATATGGAAATTGTTTGAATCCAGAATACAAATGTAACACTGATCAGACACAGATCTAGCCATCTAACATCCCTCTAATTCCATATTTCCTGTTCTTTATTTTCATATATCATTTTCAGCTGCTAATGAAAATTTAGTTTTCAATATTACCTGGTAATTGTCCCAATATGTAATAAATGAATGCATGTGATATCCACTGCGGTAAAACAGAGGCCTTTTTTAATGGCTCCTTAAAACTCAGCACCGGGATCATTTACAACCTGTGTCCATTAAAACGTAATGCTTGGCTAAACCATTAGGCATTATTGCCGTCAGCACGTCGCTGTCCTCACCAGCAGCAGACGGCCACACAAGCCATTGTTTCCATCCCCACCACCCCACGACTGATGCTCCTGCTGCTGTCATTTCACTGATCCTGAGGGTTAGCGCACAAACGTTGCTCGACGCTAATGTTTATCTGTCAAAACTCTTGGCACAAGAGAGGCTCACCCTGCTCTGTCAATAAAGTGCTGGCGTCATTCACAGTGCACAGTTCTGAAGAAATCATCATTATTCTATGCTCTTTACAGTATTCCCTTTCAAACTTTGTATTTATTATTGAAAGCTGTGCAGGTTTCGTTCTTCACGGGGAAAGAAGAAGAACGAGTGCAGCAGCTCACACTGCGAGTTTCACTGGAAATTGGCTGACAGATGTATGGTACAGATGTGCCAAAGATAAACTTTAATTCTCTATCAAAGGCAGCATTTTTATGAGACAAATTTGAAGTAAGTTTCCAGAACGGTGTTCTGTAGTATAAGGTAACTTCAGTGGGGAAAACCTAAATGTAATTCAGTGTCTTCCACTGAAGTCAGATCTCGGAAATGTCTTTTCATGAAAACACAAGTTGACAAAAATATCTTGAAAAAAACTTGTCATTAAGAGTTCTGGCTCAAACAACAATTTTGATTTATTCTACCCATTAGTTTGCCTTTATCAGTCTTAAGAATGCAGTTTTAAACACACATCAGTGTTGTGCAAGTAATAGACTTAGAGGAACATTACTGATGGAGCAAAATTATGATAAATTCACAGTGAATAAACAGTGTTGTGACAGCAGCAGAATTTCGGCGTAAGCCAAGCAAAACAGAAATTAAGCTCTTCTACAGAATAATTAATATTGGACATATTCTACACATCTACATATTTTCATTACCATTCGTGGATCAGTGCAGTGAGAAAACAAAAACATTGTTCACTGGTGGTAAACAAAAGGGGAAAACATAGATTTGCCAACCGAATTTACATATTTATATATAATGGTGCCAGAACACTTTATCCGATGTGCTTTGTGTGAAAATCACACGAAGCTGCAGGGGACTTGAAGCGTTTCGGGAGCTGAGGAGTGAAGGACACTGATTTTTCATGTGCGCACTTCATGCAAGTACCACTTCATGCACCTTCAAACCACCATGTTCACTGTTTTAACGGTCACATCTGTACATCTCCCAACAGATAAACATAAATTCGCTTTTTAAAATTACCTGTACTCCCAGACACGAGTGATCCGGCGCAGTATTTCCAAATGAGAAGAAAGCAAGAAGAGTTTGAAGCCAGAAAATGTATTTATTTGTACAGATCACGAGGTCAGCGGATGGGTAAATTCCACAATTGCTATTTCCACGAAGGTGCTTTCGGTCGTGAAGAAGTTCTTCCCAGGACACTTTGCGCTCTTTTTGGGCGACACGCGGGATCCTGAGTTCAGCACGGCGAGTCGGTGGAGAGCTCCGCTCCCGCTCCCTCCGCTCGGCTCCCCGGCACCACTGAGGCGGCAGCTGCGGGGCGCAACTTCACCCACTGGCGGTGTCCCGAGCGGCAGCGGACGTGGAGGCGCGAGCGGGCGGCAGCCAATCAGCGGCGGCGGCGGCGGCGGCTCCACAGAGCGAACGCGCGAGGCACCGAGAGTGGCGCGCGGGTTCACGCAGCGCGGACGGGCGTCTCATTTTCTTCTTTTTTCTTTTGCATTTATGTATTATCAATTAGGAGGTTTTTTTTAAAAAAAAAAAAAAACTGACAGATGTGTCTCACTTATCGCTCAATATTCGTACTTTCATGTCTCTGAAAACCTTGTTTTGTCGGCTGGAAAAAACCGTTTGTGAAGTCAGGTCACGTTTAAGTTTCTAACAAGTTGAATAGCTGTGAACTGCGCCGCTTTCATTTGTGGGAATTTCAAGAACGTCGGTTTAAAACTCTCTGCAGCAAAATCTAATATTAACCGTTTGTTCAGAGGGAAAGATTAAAAAAAAAAAAACACCTACACACACGAATGAGTCTGATGTAACACGTGGAAAGATCCCCATTGTTAGTGCGCAGTTTCCCGCCCAGTGGAGCCGTTCGGAAATCGAGAACTTCACAGAATGGTTTTACTCCGGGGACGAAATTAAAAATAAAAAAATAAGTTGACGTCCAAAAAAAATCACTCAAGTTGACGTTAATACGGGGTGAAATATTTTATATACCGTTAGCCATCTATTATTTCTGTCACGAGTGCCCTTGTCTTTGGCAAATTAAGTTATGCCGTGATTTATGGTTTAAACAAGCTGCGTCATTTCCTGATTATTTGGTGCCCCAAGTGCATGGTGCACACCTGCATGGGAAACCCTGGGAGCTCGGCGACGGCTGATTATAGTAATCCATCAAATGACTCATTAAACAGTGTGGACTAATGCCTTACATAAATATAACACAAAGAATAAATACATGGATAAATAACAATGCAGCCCACACAAATAGTGGCTATTGCCTCTGTTCAAGTGCTCTTTACCTTTGGCTAAACACTGTAACCCCCCCCCCATTAGGTGTTTTACATACCTGTACTGTATGCATTTGCATACTCTCTTTACTGATACTCTCAGCTGAGCTGGACTAGTGATATGCGTTTATGGAACCTCCATTCTTAAAAATTAAGCTCACTTAGTTTTTTTTTTTTCTTAGACTAAAATAGTGATGCTGGCATCTCATCCAGCCTGGCACCCACTGATTCTGCAGTACCACCCTGACCAGGACAAAGTGGTTAACAATTATGGATGGATGAATGGATACACAGTGATACACTTAAATCAAATGCGTGGCTTTATCCAACTACACCGAAACTGTTATTCTGCATGACAAAGTTGAAAGGTGAAGTAAGGCAACACCTGTTCACGGTGTGCAAATGTGGGGAAGATGCTCAGTGGATCTGTACCAGGTTTCTACTGTGGACTGTGCTGAGCGTGGTAGTTACAGCAATGACAACAAGAAGCAGAAAATCAGCCACAGGATCAGCAGGTTACAGCTTGGGTCCCGCTCCGTGGGACCAGGGGATCCGAGGGAAGCAGCAACAAGAACAGATAAGAAAGCTTCAAATCTAAATTAAAATGTATATTTTACTACTGCATTAACTGGAAGCGTAGAAGTGCTTTGCCATTTCATACCTAAAAGCCTGAATATACTGCAGTTCATTTTACTGTTGACCATAACAAATCACATATTAATGTACAGATACTGTATTCTGTGTTACACACTTCAAAGGGATTATTGAGTCAAGTAAATATTCCCTTAGGCAGTACAAATCGTTCTCACAACCTATTTGTTTGTACATATCAAAGGATCTTTTAAAGTAAATGCACCCTAAGTCACATACCTGTGGGATGTTTGTCTGAAAATGTTTACCCCGGTTGCCTCTTGCCTGACAACTACTGTGACAAAC
Source organism: Arapaima gigas (assembly GCA_900497675.1). Taxonomy (NCBI): domain Eukaryota; kingdom Metazoa; phylum Chordata; class Actinopteri; order Osteoglossiformes; family Osteoglossidae; genus Arapaima; species Arapaima gigas. The sequence continues at coordinate 327,944 of UFQX01000046.1, forward strand.
CAGTAGTTTCTTTTCTGTTCTTTTCAGATGTGGTACTAATATGTGGTTAAAGGACCAGCATGTGCCTTGGCCTGGGACCCCCGCGGACCCTGTTGGTACACATGCAGCATGTTGTCTTACCTTCCAGGTCTCTATGGGAAACTGGTCACCACAGCAACAGGGTCCCATTGGGCACCCCGGCTCCCTAGATCTCACGCATCACAGTCAAACTGGAGCCAACCTGTCTACCACCATGGTCCCAGAGCTCAAGGCTACACCAGGGCACCACCCAGACAACAAAGCCCCTTACAGGTCCCACCACACTAACACATCATAAAAGGTAAAAGACATTCAGTTGCATTTTTTTCATGCAATAACTGCATTGCAAAAAAAAAAAAAAAAAAAAAACGTTTTAGAGCCTATGCCACTCGGTTATTGAATTTTCTCTAATCTTTAACACAGAAAATGTGCAAAAAGTACAAAAATCTTTAAAAGATACAGAAAAGCGCAGTCTTTCCCTGGACGTGAGTAGCTAAAATTCAATTTCAACAAGCTGCAAGGTGTAATCTCTTCATTAAAAGTAAAGCTTTTATCAGCTCCACGCTCTTTTCTGTATTGGTTTGGTGCCTAATCTCTACTCGCGGCCATCTACTGAAGTCTATAAGAAGCGTTAGGCATACCCATGATTCCTCAGTCTCCTTCTCCTATCAGATTTCCATTATACTGCACACCTTACCCTTTTCCTCGAATCAGCCTTTCCCACCATTAGACAAAGGTCTGTTTTCTATGGAGAACAGATAAGAGTTGTATCTCTTTGATATTCTGTTGGTTGCAGTCCGCTCATTCATACTACGTTTTCAGAAGGGTATAATACACACACTACCTACCACATGTCTTTTTTGCCACTGAACTTACCCTCCAGCCCAGTTCTTTGCACTATTGCTTATGTATTTTCACAAAGGAGGTAGAGGGACATCTAGTGACAATGTTAGAAATGACTTTATGTAACATATGAAAGCTGTAGGCCAGCATAATGTTGAACATATTTCGTTTCATTTTCCTCATTTACAGATATAAGTCATTCTACACTTAAGTCTTTGCTGTTGCATGACTGCTAATGTCATTACTGTTTCTGCAGCCAGAAACCGTAGTGTAATTTTCACATTCCAGCTTGTGTTGAAGTGAAACTGTCAAAGCTAAATGAAGTGTATTTGAAAATGAGTGGATAAAATATCTAGCTCACCTGATGTAAGTTACTCTGGAATGGACTTGGCAGGTGTAGTTCCATAACCTGGTTCCCAGTGATTCTGGGATAGACTCCAGGCCACCACAACCCTGAGTAGGATAAAGCAGTTAATGATGGATGGATGATATATCTGTTTCACATGATGTAACTCCCAGTTTCAGCCTGTTTTGCATCAGTATGGACACATTCAAGCAGTTATATATATGAGAGTATATCTCTGGCCTAATCTGTCAACTTGTGACTTCATTAGGTAGAGGAAGGGCCATCAAGTCATATTTAACTCACTGCAGCCCCTTGTTTGGTTTTCATGGTAAAGGAAGGCATGGAAGTTATTCACCAATGTCTATTGTTTTCAGACATTCCTAAAACATGTAACTATTACATTTTCCAAATCTTGTAAATATGCACCTACAAAAGCAACTTTTGTAGTTTTATGTCAGTCAGAGCAGTGACATCCTGCATCATAAACTAACTAAAATTGACAATTGTGGCCCATTGTTCCATGTCGCCCACTATTCTTTTACTGGAAAGTTAAGAGTTCTGCGCTCAGATGCATGCTTATATGTCGCCATACATCGCTGTCCCCCAGTATGCTCTCCCAGTGCTGCACGTTTAGAAGAAAAGATTGGCAGAGGCAACACATCTGCAGAGGGCTGACACAGAGTGGGCTGCCTGTCATTCATCATTACCCCACATGAGAAACAATATATTTCACATCAAGGCCAAAAGAGACACTTGAAGCTGCAGTGCAAAAGCTGAGACAAGCTGCACCTGTTTCCATCAGCACCCAAATAGAGATTTTTGCAGAACTACCTTCTGAATCAAAGTGAAGAATAGTATCTATCATATTAGCCCTATTTGTACTAATTTAGAAATATCATGTTATTCAAACATAAAACGGACCATATGCGCCAAAAATCCATGAGAAACCAACAAAAAATAAAATTCAATGTTAGTGATAATTACTTTTCTGATTTTTTTAATACGACAAAATTTGATTTGAAATGGCAGCTGGAAATCTTGGGAAGTACATGTGTGTTTTGGAAATTAAGTTAATGTTCTGGATTGCCTGGTGTCACACGTGACACCTGTTTAGGGAGCCACGCTTCAGCTTCGCAGCAGCACAGTCTTTGTTGGTCTTAACCGCATGGTGCCATTACTCACATCTCCATGTTGGTTGTGTGCCTCAATATTTGATTATTAACTGCATCAAATATTATGTAACCCCAAATATGAAATTATTATGTATAAACCTGTGCATTCTTAAGAATTTAATTTCCAGGATGATGCTTAAGCTACACTGTGAATAGTGTTTTACACTGTTTGACAGCTGGTTAATAATTCTCTTAATGAAATATCTCATTTTGCCTTTATAATAAGGGGCTGTTACCCAGTATTTGTAATACAGTGATATATGTGCCATTATTATTCATTAGTTGAGCTAAAGTTTTTTTAATTTCTTTTTTTCATACAGTTTTTTACTGGAGAAAAGAAATTCAGAGGAAGTACTGCTCTTTGATTTATGGTTCTAAAGCAGTACTGGGGAAGAGTATAAAGTCAAACGTTGGCTTTTTTGTTTAACACGTTTGCTGCAGTGTGTTATGTATGTAGACATCACAGCCAGTGAACAGGTGTAAATGAAGAGGAATGTTTTAGTTCAGCTGTCTCAGCCTGTGCACAGGTAGGAGCATCTTGTAGCTGTTTGCCTTTTGACATCAGGTCCTGTTCCTGATTTATTGTTTCCCTGTGACACAACCACCTGCCATCACATACCCTGTTATTTACTGGTATCAGGTAGGAGAGTCAGAGCCATTGCTCAGGTACATGAAAAGTCATACAGAGTTAGAATAAAAGAATAACACTTTGCAAACGGGGCAAAGGCAGTGTCAACAAAGATTATTTGCTTAACTATTTTAGTACGTTTAAAAGGGGAAACAAAAACAGGAAAGTGTAACCCCAAAGGTGTCATCACAGGAAATCCAAAAAAAATGTGAGCACCGTCAGCAGAAGGTACACATCTGTTTCACACACAAAATATCATTTCTCTTTTAATCGAAGGTGACTGCGCGTATCTCCCTGTTGCTAGGAGAGAAAGGGATGCTGCTCTGAGTTTGGTAAGCAGATGGGAGAGATGGAGGTCCCATAGATGCACATCACTAGTCCAACAGTATGGCCTTCTTAGGCTGCTGGAAGTGATAGAATCCATTCTGTAGCCAGTCAGAGTCAATGGAGTTCATAAATCCAGCTTTTCATAAGTCACATGTATTATATACTGAACGAGCACTGACCCTGACACTCTGGCTGTGTTATTATTACTCTCACATGTCCCTCCTTCTGTATCTTCCTTTATTTGTTCTCTCTCTTCTGCTGTCTGGTGTGACAATGTAGAGCTGATGTGTCAGGAGAGCATGTGGACGTCAAACGTCTCTAACCACTTAGTCACCAGGCACCTAAAAGACAGAGGCTTGTTGCCCTTCAGTGATCTCCTGGCAGGTCCCACTGACATCACATCCCTGTCAAGGATACTAATGTGGATTGAATTCAGAATTTAGATATTTACAGCACTCTGCGTTGTGTCCCTGTAAAGCTAATGGTCTGAAAAAATGTGTATTACAGCACATTAAGCAATCCTGCGTGATAACCACAATAAAATTCGCTGTAAAAAAGTCCTAAAAGTGACAAATCAGCTAAAAGCCTCTAGATATTACCTGCAAGCTGTGCAGAGTTAGTGGTACTTTGATCAGGTATTTGTTCATTACCAGTATAAAGAGTGAATACTGGTTTTGTCTACCTGGTGAGGATGTGAGGCGCCATGTCGGCAGCAATTCTCATACATGAAGAATGCTTTCACCCTTCTGCCAGCTTGTCCCATACAGGTGTTGCTCAGATTTCAGCTGCTGTTGGGTATACGAAGATATAGAAGGAAAACTTGCGCCAGTAAAATTGTTTTAAGTAGTTCAGCACATGGGGTCAACTAAGGGGTCTGACCATTTCCTCCTTAGTTTCTCTTCTTCCCCTGGCCATCATGCCCTTTTGGACCCATAAACATGAACGTTTCTGTGCTGAAACCAGGACCTTTGTACAAGAGCACTTTCTGTTTGAGAAAATATTACTGAGAAAAGTATTTTTATTAACTAGTTACTGTCCGTTGTTGAGCCAAAATGTTGTGTTTGTATTAATTGGAACCAGATCAAATATAATAAAACAAGTACTACATATTTAAAGTGTGTGTGTGTGTGTGTGTGTGTGTGTGTGTGTGTGTGTGTGTGTGTGTGTGTGTGTGTTTTAATTTAAGCATAAATAACAAATAAGCAATGACTTAAAAGGAGTTGAGTGGCACTATGGCTTAGCAAGTTGGGCTGCAACCTCGTAGTATCCAGGTGGTTCGGTTGTGGGCTCAAGTCCAGCTCAGTTTTTATGGAGTTTACAGCTTTTCTGTATTCCTTTCATAGTCCAAAGACATGCATTTCATGTTAGTTGGTCACTGCATATTGTCCGTAATGTATGCGTCCCATGCATTTTTCTCATGTGGGGTCTGGGTAGTTCAGAGTCTAGTGCCTGAATATTCTGGGACAGACTGTGGACCACCAAGTTTCTGTGGAAAATGAGCTGAAAGTGAAGGCCTTTTGTCCCATTGGCTGTTCTCTCTCTTTCACCACTAGTGATGAGCTGCCATCCTGCCAAGGCTGCTTGAGTCTGACTGGAGATGGCAGCAGCCTCCTCCAGGGCTCTGTGGTCAAACTGCAGTCAGTAAAGGCAAGACCCTGTCTAGATCCCAACTCAAGTTCACATTTGCACTGAAGCGGAATTTGATCGTCCATCCATCATCAGAGTGGTGCAGAGTCTGTCCCAGAAACACAGTGTGTGAGGCAGGGTCCACCGTGGACAGGACAGCAGTCCATCGTAATTACACATACTCATTCTCACACATATCCACACTAAGAGTCACCATTTCACCAAAAACACGTGTTTGACTGTGGGAGGAAACCCATGCAGACAAATGGGGGAGGGGCATGCAAACACCACATAGGCTGAGCTAGATTTGAACCCACGTCTGAACCCACATCCCAGGAGGGGGATGTATTACTGTGACACGCTGTGCCTCCTGTAATGTATACAGTGCCCTTCATTTTAAAATATAACCATTTAATTTGACCTAAATAAACACTGAGAAAGAAGCATATGGTATGTTTTTGTGAAGGTTATTTTAGGCAGTGTTGTTTTTTATAGGTTTATATATGACTGTTAATAACTTTCACCAGGAACTAGTGGCCAAAGTGCATACAGTGCGCATACAGACCACGTATTTCAGGCACTCATTTTAGTTAATGTTTAATGTTAATGTTACTAGCAGAAGTGATATAGTCTCGAACCTGTAAATTCCTGTGTGTTTTTTGGATTACACTGTCTTTGTGTTTAAAAGGAGCTGCTCCAGTGAAATGTGTTACAGTTTGTGATGAGTTTAGGATAATTTAATGTGTAATATAACACACACACACACACACACACACACACACACACCACAGCTGTCACAGAATAAGTAGTTTGGAAACGTGAAGGTGTTTACAGACTTGGTTCAGTGCGTGTTTCCCATGAGGGCAGTAGGTGGCGTGGTGGTTAGGACTGTTGTCTTGTAATCTGAAGGTCACATGTTTTCAATCGCTGGTCCTGTGGTACCCTTGGCCAAGCCGTTTACCTTCAGTTGAAGTTAGAATAGCCTACTGTGGACATGGCTAAATCACTATGATGATTTGTTTGTTGAAAGGGACTTTGGACAAAGGTGTGGGGTAAATGAAGGTCAGTATTAACGTCTGCCTGTCACCTGGCCCTTTCTGTCAAGAAAGGGGAGACGTTGACACGTGTTGATGCTTTCATTCCTTTGGGACTCCGGACAATCACAAAAAAATGTCATTGACGGATTGCGGGACAAGGAGGAATCGGCTACTTATTTTTCCGTCAGTATCGCATTTGACCAGGAGATGGCGACGTTTTGCTTTCAGGTGATGAATTGGGTTAAAGTACGAAATGTGAATCCATCCATCCATCCATCCATCCATCCACTCGTCCACCCCTCCGCCCATCCATCCATCTATTCATTATCCTTAATCCTTGTCAGGGTTCCCACGAAACGAATACTGATGTGAAACAGTATAGTTGAGGAAAGCAGTCTTAAGTACAGATGATCACATATAGACGAAACCACATGAAGTCATTGTTCAAACAAGTCATATCCATTTAAAAATGCATACATCTCAAGTGGCAGCCTGCTGGGTTTATCAAGGGTATTATTATTATTATTGTTATTATTATTATTGTTGTTGTTTTATTATTATTATTACAAAGATTAGTCAATAATAATAAAGAGGTCTGTGCTTTTGTTCCATTGGCTGTTCTCTCTTTAATAATAATATAATTATTGATGATGATGATATAATAATAATAATAATAATAATAATAATAATAATAATAATAACAACAATAATAATAATAATAATTGTCACACCCACCACTCTACCTTCCTTGGTTCCCTGATCATCTGCACCTGCTTTCCTCTGGTATTTAAACCCCCGCATCACAGCAGACCAATGCAAAGTATTGCCCATGTTCCCACTGTGCATACCAAGCAACCTTTCTGACTTTCTGACTGTCTGACCTGTCCTCAACCCTCGCCTGACTATGACCACCTCTCTAGCCTTGTCCTTGACTGCCGTTCCCTGTTTTCCGGAACTGACCCTTGCCTGTTTGAAAACCTCGACCTTGGAACGTCCCTCTTTAATAAACCGCCTTTCTCAAAACGCACCTGCATTTGTCTGCTACTTCACACTGGCGTTACAATAATAATAACAACAACAACATACACAATAACCAGGTCTCTTACAATTTACTGTAAGCAGTAAATTTTGTGTTAAGCCTGTTGTAAATGGAACTAAAGTGGGATAACCGGTAAACAAGTAAGAGACAGCAGTCTTACACAGTCTGGAAATAATAATAAAATGAATATCTGAAAAAGTTAAAGATATTTTTTAATACTTTAGAGGCACGAATGGGCACAGCCACAGCACTGAAGAATAAGCAAGGTTACAGCACATTGTGCTTTTGTAGGCCTCTGGATATTACCTACAAGTTATGTACCACAGCCTGGAAAAAAACAATAATATATTATAAAGACACATAAGGCAAAATGTATCATTGTCACTGGTTGAAAGAGCCCAAACACAACACTAACAAAGTATGGGGGAGTTTCATATTTTTGCTGTTTGTGGGGGACCAGTGTCACAGAGCTCTGTGTACAGGCAACTCTGCAAACTTGACAAGCATATATTAAATGTTTATGACTGAATCGTGACACAAGGCAACTGCACAAACACCACAGCAACGTTGCTCTTGTTCTCAGCGGTCACAACATTACTCTTGGAGTCAGGAGAAACACGTGTGTAGCTAAAGACACCTCCCCTCAGATTATGTTGAACGATCAATCCATTCATAGCGTTACCAGTAGGTTTCTTTATCTCAGTCTGCCCCTCCACGCAACGTTGAAGCCACGTGCTGCTACATTCTTCTGTTCCACCCTCAGAACATTTGATAATCAATATAACTTTCAGAAATTGTGCTGCAAAAATCTGTGTTTCCAAATCCTTAAAGGTGGACGAACGAAACAGTGCACGGGGATTATATCAAGTGCCAAGGTAGAGTAGGAGGATAGAAGAGGGAATGACTGGTAGACATCAGCAAACCAGACTGCAGTGTTTCGGTGGGGCAGTAAAGAAACCTGCGCACTGGCTGCCGCATTCACCTTCCAGAATGTTCTTCTGCTGGGGGACGGGAGTGGGTCACCCAGCTTCGGTGCACCTCACCCTGCTGGTCATACTGAGGCCGCGTTGACTCAGCTGCTGAGAGTTGCACCCCTGATTTCATTCTCACCCCCGAGGCACGTGGAGCACTTCTACACGGGATTCACATTTAATCTCTCTGCTGATGTTCTTCTCCAGAGGAGGCTGGACCTTCAAGTCCCAAAGCAACAGCTGTAGCCAGTACACCCTCTGCTGTTCAGAGAGTGATGTAGGTTTTACATGGAAAACCCCGTAATTACACTGTGTAGAGGAGATGTCTGTGTGGCAGTGGAAACACTAAGATCCCGAAGCCTCTTCTAATTAGCTTATTTTTACCAGAAATGTATTTTCATGACCCTCCGCTGCCTTTCCCCTTTTTTGTGACTGTGATTCTGAATTTTCTACTTTACACTTTTACACTGTCTGTGAGGCATTATAATAAAGGCAATACTTTTTTCTGTCCCTTCTTACAATGAAAAATAATGAGGGGCAGCCCTCAAATTCGCTAAATTAGGGCGTAATAAGGGTAACCGTGTTTGTATCCAAAGTTGCGATATGCCAAGGAATAATACTGACGAGCAAAATTAACTTTATATAACATTAATTTTACTGTCTTTAATGGAGAAATTGAAATTGAATTGCTCATTATGGCCTTCTTTCATTTTTTTATTTGTGTGAAATTTAATTTGATGAATTTGGCTTTCTTGGATTTGGTGCAAGCAGTAATGTAGGCTCACGGCGTCTGGGCTATTTGGGCATAGAGCTGAGTCCGGCTCAGTCTGTGTGCAATTTGTAGGTTCTCCACATGTCTATGTGGGTTTCCTGTAGGTGCTCAGGTTTCTACCCACAGTTCAAAGACATGTGTTTCAGGTCAATTGCTCATTTTGCACATAGAGTGTGACTGTGTGTGTGTGTGTGTGTGTGTGTGTGGTCACCCTATGATGGGAGAGGGTACTCTCACAGTCTAGCACCCAGCGATTCCAGGAAACACTCCAGATCAGGCTAAAATGGTTAAGGATACTGGGTGGGTGGCTCAGTGCCTCCTTGGTTTATTTATCAAAAGACTAAAAGCAACAGAAGGTACTCTTAATACATTTAAGTTATTCAGAAGGTAAAATGTTTCACTTATAGAAGGTATCTCACAGCAGCACAGCTGCAATAATATACTGCATTCTGAGCGTTTCAGTTTTCATCTAACAAATCTGAAGTGATAAACTTGAATGTATTACAGGGAACTCCTGCCATAAATTCATATATAATACCCTGAAAAGGTCATTTTCTGCTGCCTGACATAATCACCCCACATCTTAATGGCTGTCTTAATATTTGCTGTATATTGAAACAATGTGTATACAGAAATAACTAGGTTTTTATACAAGTGCTCACATTTAAAATCACTTTAGCGCTCATGCTTGTGTACAGATCTCCGAGGAGATAGCGGTTGCCAGTAGGGGGCAGTAGAGGGAGCATTCTGCTCTCCACCCGCAGTCCAGGCTGTGCTGCACTCCTGGATTTTCAGTGCACTGGTGCCTTTGTTCCCCACCTGGCACCGCACATGATGCTGCTGTCAGTAAAGGAAAAGAAATGCATGTTTAGCTGATGTCTCAATTCGGGGAAACTGGTTTACGATTTTACTGGCGTAGCTGGACGTTCTGCTAATTCAGTTCAGGATAAGGCCCTTTCCAGACAAAAGGATGAGGAGATGGAACCCTAAAGTAGCAGTGAAACGGTGGGGGGTGAGCTTCTCACCAGCCCGGTTCGCTCCAGTAATCTGTGCGATTCTCGGCAAATCCGACCAGAGAGCCACACTCCCCTTTTTACCTTCATTCAGAGTGAGAACTCCACACATCTGCCACAAACATTGATTTATGTATAACGCCATCTCAAACTTTTATTTACTGTGTTTGAAACGTGTTTTTATGTGCATGATCAGCAGGGGTAGCAGGTTAGTATAGCGGTTCAAATCCCACCTCCTGCCATATTACCCTTGAGCAACGTACTTACTCAGCTGATTCAGAAAAATTACCCGGCTGTATAAATGAGTGAAAAATTGTAAGTAGCTTCACACAGTGCAGCAGGGTGGCTCAGCAAGTAGCTCCACGGCCTCACAGTGCCTGAGCTGCTCAACTGTGGCTGCTCTGGTTTACTCCCACAGTCCAAAGACGCGTGGTTCAGGTTAACTGCTGACTCTGTTTTGCCCATAGTGTGTGACTGTGGGTGAACGTGTGTTGCCACCCTGTTACGGACTGGGGTCTCACTGAGAGGGTGGTTCCATAGCTCGGCGCCATATGATTCTGGGATGGGCTCTGGGCTGCCGTGACCCTGACCAGGATAAACCGGTAAAGGATATTAGAGGGACAGATTGATACAGTAATTCGTTTTGGGTGTAAGAATGATTGTTCAGAAAATGTAACCTGCCCTTTTATTAGTGGCTGTAAATGTGTTATAGATACAATGAATACTTATTGATTATGTATTTAAATCTACTGATACTGAATGCATGGGCTACAGATGTGTTTCTGTATTTTCATCTTTTCTTTTGTCGACAGGTGTATCTGTATTTCATTTATATTTTTGGCAATAAGTCTTTGCTGGCAGCGGAGGAGCCTGCACAGTTCCTGTTCGCAAGAACTACTTTCCCGTCTTTCTGAGCTCCAGTCTATTTTTAGCTCCTTTCTTCCTCAAACCACTACCGACTCATTTTGTGCTGGCTTGCTATATGCATGCTAATATCCTGGCCATAAATATGATAAATTATTGAGCATTCGCAGTAGCTCAAATAAAAATGTTCAGGTTCTTTTGTTTTAAAAAGCATTTCTTTATTTTAAAATGTTATCTTTAACACGTCTGTCTGACGAATATTTTACTGATGCAGTTCAGGTGAAGCACCTTCCTCAAGAAAACAACAACAAAGTCTTTCAACTTTTTCCGCTACCTGTAGCCCCAAGTTTCAGATTTTATTTTTGCCAAATTAATTTGCCTTATTCAAGACCAACAATCTGAACTTTACATTTACTTAGTAAACATTCTTAGCTAACATTTTGTCAAGTGGTTCTTCACTTTCTTTGCAGCAATGAGATGGGTCACACTTCCATTGAATCCAAAGGTTTCTTCATACATACAACCACAGAAGTATTCTTATCAAATACAACAAAATTTACCCTTATCATTTATTTTAAAAGTCAATTCAACGTAGAAAATATGCAAATTAGAAAATGTGTGCAGCATGCTGAAGGGACACAAAATAATACTGAAATAAAAACAGAGAACCAACAAATATAGCAATAACGTATGCATAAAAGTGAAAGCAATGTTAAGTATATGTTGTAGTAAACAAACATTAAGACATTTTTGGGGTGCTTGCTGCTCCGAAACACCATGTGTGTTATTAATAGATGAAATTGCCCGGGTTTGGACGCGGGGCTCCTCAGGCAGCACAAGAGGAACTGCTGTCTCGCTGTTTCTCCAGCAAACAAAGACAGCAAAATACAGACTGTGTCTGAAGGACTTTGTTTGAACTTGGAATCTAACTCGTTTCAACTTCTTCTTCAGTCCGACCGTAGATATTAAATGGTAATAAATGGTAATTATATGAGGCCGGCCAGGCCCCAATGGAGCGTACCGTCAGTCGAGATATAGTGTCTCTAGACCAAAGCGAATTGATTTTATTCTGACTTTGCATTTAATAAACAGGTGACATTTTTCTGCTTGCAGCGGTCTTGTCTGATTGAAATTACCCGGTGTTTTACAGAGATTTTACAATTCGAGCTATGCTGCCTTCTGTGTTATTTGCCACACTTTGGCTTCCCTGGTGGTTCTGGCCTGGAAAGGAGGGGTTCCTGTATCCCACAGGCCAGACTGGCCTGTCACCCGCCGGCTGTGGCCAAGAAGATGGCCTTTCGGTTTACGACCGATTTTCACCGAGAGCACAAAAAACGCTGACGCATCTACGAGTTGATAGAGAGCAAAGCCAGTCTCATCAAATTATTTGTATTGTTATTTTTACACCGCTGAGGGTGTGCAGAATACATTCTTCTTTCAACACACAGTTGACTCTATAAACAGTTTGCGTGTGTATAGTTCCACAAAGAAAATGCAGCAGGAAAAAAAAAAATCACTAAATTATTCACCGCTATGCATGTTAAATGTTATTCATTTCAATATGTAAATGTATGAAATTATGACTTGCAAATACAACCATAAAAGGAGCCGCTAGTATTTTTCTTCATTTGTGCACCGTAAATCAAATCTTTTCAATTCTTAACATTGTTCTATTGTTCTGCCAATATAAGGTGCAGGGAAAACATAAGCAATATAATTCTTAGTTATTGTGATTCCAGCATTTCCATTCCATCAAAATGCACCTAAAATAGCTTTATAGTTCAGTTATCTTTGCTTGAAGATAAATAAACGATATTTTTTCATGTAAAATGAAATCATACTCACATATATTGCATGAAACGTATCCACTTCATGGGATTTCAATGTCTGTCACCATACTGTTGTATGATACTGAAAACAGTATTTCAGTTATCTATCTATCTATCTATCTATCTATCTATCTATCTATCTATCTATCTATCTATCTCAAATCTTTCGAATAATGAGAAATTAAATGCAACTAATGCAACTAACTGATACATCTGTCTATCTATATACCTATCTATGTTATACCTTTAAAATAATGAAAAATGAAATGCACTGCGTGAAGATGCAGCTGATTATTTATGGACACCCCCCAGTTCTCCATTTCAGTTGAAAAAAATCTGACTGGTATCGGAGTAATTTCAGTTGCTAATTCAGTCAGAATTTCATTTTCAGTTCAGCTCTGCCTGTTGTACTGAACACGCTGGTAGTGCTGTGGGTTCCATACCTGGCTTTCAGCGCGGCTTGACGTTTCGACGCTTAGGAGAAACATCTGTGACGACCATGTCATTCGAATAGGAGAAAGCGGCCCTAGGCAAGTGGCCGAGTGATTTATTACGGAGAGGTCATACTCCGCTGTTAGCCTGGCCACTATTTACACTAAACACTCGGAGGTAAATCCACTGATTAAAGTGGACCTATTTGAGCGCAACCTTTGTTAGGATTAAGTCCAGCCTCACAAGCAAACATGTGGAAGCTATTGCTTTCAACGAGCGTTGCGGACGTGTAATACGATAGCGGATGGAAGTGGTTATTCTGTGCGTTTTTAATATTGCACGCAGAGAATGGAAGCCCTCTGAAGATGAAACCTCTAATCTGGGGGAGAGGCAGAGTGTAAACACTTGGCTGGCAGCACACCCTGCTGTGTGGTACCCTGACTCGGTCCAGGCTGGGACAGTTACCTAAAGCAAGAAATCACCTTCAGCATATGGCGCCAAAGTCCATCTCTGTTCCAAAACTTACAAGTCAGACTTTAAAAATGTTTCTTTTTTTTCATGCCGGGAAGGAATGTCTTAAAGCAACTGCTGTCCTTAACCTATAAATAATGTTTTTTTTGTTCTTTTTTGCTTTTCTCTGGGACCCCATGTTGCTGTTCCTATATACTGTGTTATGCAACCTATCTTGTCTATACCCAGTAGGATTTTGGTTTTATATGCGTCGCATACTTGGCTCAATTGCAAATCCTTTGTTGGACTTGCTTATACTACATCTGGTTAAAACAGCAAATATTCCTTGACCTGCATCATTTGCATCATTTAGAGGCACAAAGTGGTTCGTAATGAGATTTGCAACAGAAAATTACTTCTGCACATGTAATTTCCACACAAAAAGCAATCAAAGCAATACATTCAATGTCTCTATTTGCCTTATTCAAAACAAAGGAAAATGTTTATTTGTAGCAATGGAATTAAATTATAGGACAGTGCATATTTTGCGAATAGTTATGCATTAATATTACGTTTGTCTGAAGTGGTTTTCATCTCCTCCAACTTCCCGACAATATTTCGTATGGACCTACGGCTCAGTGATGCAGAATAGCCGCTGCCTCACAGCTCCTGAGCTGTATATTATGGTGAAGGTTCAAATCACTTTTTTCACCCTTCATTATCATGAAAATGGAACTTACCCTCTGTGCGCTTGGGGATAGTCGAGCTTTTTCCAAGGCAACTTGCAGTGTTAAACTACTTACTGTGATTCACCAAATTACTCATCTGGGTTATTTACTCCAACAGCTGCCGCTTTAGTACAGTGTGAAAATTATTCAGCTGGGTCCTTAGTGTTTAGTTGCAGTTATTACTATGTCAGTGTGTGTCTGTATTGCTTCTTCCTCCTATGACATGCAGGGAGGGCCTGAGGGTTTCAAGACCACGTACATCAGAGTTTGCTTCTTAAAGGTGTCGGTAGACATGTCTTCTGCACTGGTGTTCTTGCTGGGCTATTTCTAGTGCATAGATTTACATTATAGTACATGACTGGAGAAATAAGTTAGCACCTAAACACATCTGTATTACTAACCTAAACCTCCTTATTAAGTGTTACACAGGGCCACTACAGCCCATCATCAGTTTAACAGACCTCAGCTTTACAGATTTTAGATTTTACAGACCACTGTAAGAATATCTCAGACAAAAAAAGAATCGTAAATATAAAAAAGCCTATTTAAAGCATAATATAAACATTTCCTTAAATGTTTAGCTTTCTGAACGAAAATAGCTTAATGTGTAAAAACAGTCCCAAAAAAGGAGCATCTAACAATGATGCCCCTTGTTACATGAAGCCGACACAGCGCCACCTAATCCTCATTTTGCAGAAGTGTCACTGCACTGTATATATGCATGTTTCAGTTACAGTACTGGCTTTATTTCATTTTATTTACCACATCACATGTTCATTACACATTACATTAGGATATAAAAGTGTTACTGTAGAACATAGTTCAACATGCTGTACAGCATATTGGCCAAAAAACTATGCTTTCAGTTTCCTGAACTTTTATCATATCCAGACATGTCCTCCGGCTACATAGTCCAGACAATCGAGGACGGGCTATATATTCATGGAAAGATACCTGTTTGTTTTGTAATTTGCGGTGCGTTGGTTCAAATTCCCAGCCAGCCTAAGAGGCCCAGGGAGCAGAAACAAGCCTGTGTTCCCTTGCAATATTGAGATAGTTGAGATTTTCTCTGTTCGATGTGACCGGTTCAGCTCCACAGCCTGTGCTATGCAAAAAAAAAAGAGGCTGGCTCACAACAAGTGTTTTTGCAGCTCCTCTGCCTTCAACAGTCAAAGATAAACATATAGTACATTTTTATGTGCCCAACAACTAAAGTTAAAAGTTTTTTTCCCCAAGATGCCTTCTGTGACCCTCCAGGTATATTCAATTACTCAGTAAGCCAATATATTCAGTTATTCGGTTAGTTAAAGATATCTTCAGAATTAATTGATTCAGAAATTACTAGACTCAATCAGATAATTTCAGTCTTTTTTTCTGGATTATTTAATTCAATTTATCTCCAATTTATTTCTGCAGGGCTTACACAACTTTTAATTAAATAATTTTCCTTCTTACAATAAAACTAATCTGTCCTTGAACATAAGCAGTGTGAAATTTTTCTCTTTGCAGTTCTCAAGGTAAATTTCATCCTAACTAGACAAAATCTAGGATTTTGCCTTATGGGCACTTGGAAGGTTATAGCTAGTAGGTGGTGCTCTGTTTTTAAATCTCAATATATAAAAGAGAAACTGCTTAATTACGAAATTAAATTATATCACTAGCAACTACATCCAGCAGAAATGACCAAATGGCCCTCATTAAGGCTCCGGGTTCCAGAGCCGCGTGGTTTTACAAAGGGACAGCTTGAGTGACAGCTGGACCGAAGATGGAGGCCCAGGGAGGTAAACAGGTTCCTCAAGGACTTTTGAGTCCCCAGCAATTCATCCTGGTCATCAGTGTCAGCCCTTTCCTTCTACTCCTACCTTCACCGCTTTAAGGGAAATATTTATGTTCACTATGGAGGGAAGCTAATCCTTGCTCTGAAGTGCTCCATGAAGAACCTGCTCAAGTTCTGCATTATTTATGAATAGAGGGTCTATGTTAATACTAAGCAGTTGAGAAACACAAAATTCATGGTAAAATTTGAAAATTTTGTATATTTACTTGAGAATAACTCAGGTATGTGTCCTTGTTAGAGACTTTCTGAGCCTTAAATGTATTAACCATAACACTTTATCCTTATCTTCCTTTTGGCTCAAAATATCTGTCTGTGTTAAATTCATAAAGGCTGAAAACAAATTCAATATTTTGCCTGGTGTGACCTATATTTCTGAAGAGATCAACAGAAAATGAAGTTTGGTCATGAGAGAGAATTATTCAGAAGCACCTGACTACCCGGCATCCTGCGGCGCACAGGAGAACTTAGCGATGGGAAAAAAATGATAACTACAGCAGAAGTACATCAGACTGCATCCGTTTGCTGCTCACCTTTTCCACCTGGGTCTGCATGAAGCTGCACAACAATCCGGCCCTATAGGAGAATCTTTTCCACCACTACCTCAAATTCACCACTACTAAACTGTCACATTTTACAATTTTTAGCAGATGTCTCTGCCCACAGGTTCTGCTACTAATAGCAAATAGTCCAATTTATACAGCTGGGTTATTTTTACTGCATCTGTTGTATATCATACCGCTTTGTGCTGGTTGTCTAGTTAGTGACCTCTAAACTGGAAGGTTCGGTGGTGGAAGTGGCGTCCAACTCACGCTGCCGTGGTTACCATGGCAAGGGAGAAACAGAAGTGTTTTTCCATTGTTTTTTTCCATGCATCTTATTTCTGCATCACAAGGGGTGCAAAACGTGGGGAGAAACATTCCAACTCCATACACCCTGAGCCAGAACTGAGCCCCATATC
Source organism: Arapaima gigas (assembly GCA_900497675.1). Taxonomy (NCBI): domain Eukaryota; kingdom Metazoa; phylum Chordata; class Actinopteri; order Osteoglossiformes; family Osteoglossidae; genus Arapaima; species Arapaima gigas. The sequence goes on from UFQX01000046.1 coordinate 344,834, forward strand.
TCTCAAGCAGCCCGAGAGCTGTTGTGCCCCAGATGCTTGTCGGGAGGAAAGGTCAGTTGGTGCTGTAAAAAAGCCACTTTCCTCCTTTTCATGGTAAGTGAGCGTAAGGAAGTGGTTTCCCCATTGCCTTCTTCCGCCAATGTCTTTGGATGTGTCGCACATTTCAACTTAAGCAGCTTGTTGCGGCGGAGTTGTCGGTAAGTTTCCTTTAACTGTTTTGGTTAGAGCCTCGGGGTATGTTCTTATTTGTTTTATTTATTACCATCATGTGGTGTATGCATTTGTTGGTTCTAACTGAATTTTATGGATAAGTTTTAGCTGCGCACGACAGCTTCAAATATTTATTGCAGTGTGTTAATGAATGGTTTTTACTAAAGTCAGAGATGATGAATGGAAACATTATAACTGCCGTATTGGAAAGTTGGTAATGCCAGTCACTGTGTCAAAACGTTCCGATGCCTAGGAAGGGGGTGGGCAGCCAGCCGGCCCGGGTCACTCACATTTACGTATCAACTGACCACAGAGGTTTCTTTTTCTACTGTTCTCAAATTTTACTTCAGTTTTTGATTGTTCTCCTCCATTACCATCTAGCCACTAAATACACACTTTGTCACCAGTATGTCAGCGTTTCATACATTTATTGATATGTAGGCTCCTTTTCAGTCTTGCAAACTTTGTGTTATATGTGTTGGCCATCTTTCGTCATTTGTTCTACCTCGAATCTGTGAAAGCACTTTGACGGTAGAGAGGTATTTGGGAATGAACGGTGTTATACTGTAAACACGGAGAGAACGTGCAAGCTGCACACACCGTGAGCTGGATTCGAACCAACACCTGAACACGCGGCTTAGTCACCAGCGTTCTACAAGTCTGGGGAGTTACTTTTTTTTTGCCAGCTCTTGCAAGCAGCACCTCATTTTCTATCAAATGTAATGAGCAAAACGTTCCAGTTTGCCTGGGCACCGAAACACATTAAAAGTTAATTAAAATGGCGGCTGGCATGAATTGCTGTTTACAGTAGGTCCCCAGAATAGGTTTTCTGAGTGCTGCATTACACTATTTGTTACCACAAGGCCAAGTGAGGTAGCAATAAGTTACAGATTTTTAAGTATGAAGCAGTTCAGTTTTTTTCTTCACTGCCACAAGCATCCCGCAATGCAATGCAGAGGTTTGGTCTTAAGTGTATGATTAAACCCTTATTTTTTAATTATAAATGAATTATGAGCAGACTGACAGATTTAAAATTTGGGTCCCGGTAGTTCAAATGAGACTCCTGGTCATTTGGTGATAAAGAGGTAGTCCGAGGGAAACTCAAAGCACAAACTCAAAGCACAGCAATCTGCATGCTTAGTGTTTCTCAGAAAGTGTGGCGAGTTGCTTTCATCCAGGGTAGTTATTAAAAAGCCCTCTATGCACAATGGGTGGATACCTTTTGTACACTTCTATTCTGTAATCCGAGGCTGGTTCCTCAGGGACCTGGATCCGGTCTTCAGCGGTTGTAAAAGGCAGAAAGCAACGCACTGGGCTTCACTGCGCCTCGACACAAACACGGGGGAAACGGGCAAACCTCACACACACACTGAGCTGGCGCCGGATTAACAGCCGCGGTTTGCGCAGACCCTCTGCGCTGCCCTGCACGACCAGCAACCCGGACCTCGCTTCATTCTGCATCCTGTGTTCTTAGATGCTGCGCTGCCATGGCAACTACAACTCGGTGACTTCATTTTTTAAAGCGAATCGTTCCCTGAAATTAAACTTACTGCGCTCGGTCGCAGTTCCATGTTGAGACCTCAAGGCAGATGAAACGAGAAAAAAAAAATGAGGAGCCTTTATTACCTGTCAGCAAAGGGACTCAAAGTGTTCATTTCCTCTTTGCTTTGTCTTTGTGACGTGAAAACATGAATATTTGTAAAATAATAAATAACCCCATATTTAAATAATTAAAAGTCAGTGCAGTGACTGCAGTCTAACGTATTCATTAGCTGGAATATATAATCTATATACTTGCACTCACTGGTATAAAAATTTCATTTTCACAGATGCTTATAAACAGTTTGTGGTGTTTACTTGACTAATCAATCTGAATCACACATGGAAGAAATTTCAAAACATAAACAAGGAGTTAAAGCTATCGATTTGTGTACACAGGACATGTTTTAAATTAAAAATACGAGAAGAACTCTAAAATACTGTGTCCTACATTTATATCGATTCATTCGGCTTTCTCCAAAGTGATGTTCTCAGAACTCAGAATAAACAAAAGTGCGTTTCACTAGCAGAGATGCACATGCAGACACACGGCCCTCAAAGTGCAGTCGCTTAGTCCAACACCCCTGTTTCGGCCCGAATGCGTCACACCGGTAACTGCATCTACAGCCGATAGGGAGCAGTTTTTTTAAACGTGTAAAAGCAGTGAAAGTTTCCGGCAGTTAGAAGATCAGAACTGAGGTGGGCTCTGAGAACCTTTGTGGACCCTTGATTTAGCAGTGCACTTTAAGCACAATTTACACCTCAGCGTATTATATTGTTCTCATCAAGGTATACTTAAATGTCTAGGTGTACTATAATTCTCATTAGTACTCTATATACGGCGGCGCCTATAGGAACAATTATAACGGAGGATTTTATCAGCTCTTTTACAGATATGGTTTAGAGCAGGCGTCTATAATCCTCTTCCTACAGGTTCGTTGAATATGGTTTTTATTCCACCTGAGAACCTAAGCATGGGATTGAACTAATTATTCCCCCCGCTGAACTAATTTAACCTTCTCTCTCAGCACAGAGGTTGTTGTTCGGAGAGAGCCGGAAAACGTGCGTGTGGTGCAGCCCTCCATTACCACGACTGCAGACCCTCAACATGCAGCAGCCACTCCACAGAAGTTGAAGGCCTGCGGTCCCAAATTGAATTCCTGGAGGGCTTTATGTCACCTGGCTTTCAGATTAACCTGTTCCCCCGGCTTCATTTGCCCAATTAGCATTTCATTATCTGTGCTGTTCGAGCCACCACTTTTCCAAAAAAGTGCAACATTAAATACGGTGTAATATATGGACCTAAAGTATTGTAATATTGTTAGCATCATTAAACAGTATTCAAATGATACACCATGTTAATATTACTAAATGTAATACTTAATGTCATTTTTCATATTCATTCGTATCCCATGTTTTTGNTACTATATTACTAAATGTAATACTTAATGTCATTTTTCATATTCATTCGTATCCCATGTTTTTGTTACTTTCCAATTTGTCAAACTGGCCTAGACAGGACTAAAGATTTCCATAAGGAAAGTGTGATGCATAAATCAAATGCATTTAAAATTAAAGAAATCCTCGGTCTCTGATGTTGAGTACCACTGACATCAACTCCACAGAGGCATCGACCCAGACTGTTCTGTCCTCCACTCATGTCCGTAGTGTTAAAAAGGGGGTGGTGTTGTGATTGTGTCCGTCCATCTGGCAGCCGGTTGTCCACTGGGTTTTTCACTGAGTATTACAGCCTACTAGATCAGGTAACCGCCCCTGGCCTGGTCAAAAAAGTCTAGTGGCGGAAAGCTAAAACGTAATAACATATTGTGTAATTACCAAACCATTTTACCTTTGAAGTGGTTGTATTTAGTACATAAGTATTGTTAGTACTGTCGAGCAGGCAAGCACCACAGAGTGGTACACACGCTGGTCGTAGTGAAGTGGAAAAGAAAACACCGAAAACATATATCACCAAACTTTACCACCCTTTCATTGCTAATGTGTGCAACATGCTGTGTCTCTTGTATAATTTCTTTTTAATTTTTACATTTTCATTTGTTCACACATAACAGCTACTGGCTCCTATGGTTCAATACAGAGATGGCGCACAGTGCAAAACTATATTACCTTCAAACTTACTGAATTTAGTAAGTGGGTGTAGCAAGAAAATCTGTCAGCATAACGTACGTACGCTTTGCGCGTTACGTTAGTACTCCTGGTTCTCTAAGCCTTGTCAGACTTTTCAAAAAAGCGAGAAGCTTTTTTGCGGTCGAATGAATTTGACTGCGCGAAAACCTCAGTCGGGGTGAGAAGGACTTGAGCGCCAAATTTCAGCTGTGTGACTGGAGAAGCAAAGCCACGCATGAAGAACAAACCAACAGAAAAACAAACAGGGTTTTATAGATGTAGAGATCTGAGAGAACCTGATCTTTGGATGATGTATCCAAAATGCAAAAAACTCGGTCTCATCTTTTGTGACTGCTCTGGTTTTGTGTGAGCCAAGATTAATTCTTAAGTAGTTTTTCATGTTTTAATTGAGAAAAATAAACACATAGTTTAAACTCAGCTTTAAACGCTGGGGAACACTGCTTTCGGCGGCTGTCAAGCAGGCTGCGCGTGGCAGCGAAAGACGCCCGTATTAATTTCATGACACAGCAGAGAACAGGAGAGGCCACGAGGTCACTCATGGTGAAGAGAGCGTGTTTGTGTGTACGTGCATCACACACTCATTCATAACAAGCGCAGGACTATTGCAGCGCAGTTGTCACAAGACCTGAAGAGGTGACTAATAGTCTGTTTACATGTTACTGTTAATTACTGCCAATTATGTGCTTCAAAAATGTATAAAAATGCACATTGATGTAGGAGGACCAAGGAGATTTGAACAGATTTGAATATGAATTGTACGAAGAGGACCTGGTTCTGCTCGTATGTCCCATGCAAAATTTCCACCAGGTTCTGAAACACGGAGCGGAGCAATTAGAATTCATGAAAGACAAATGTCCTGGGAACATCATTTCCATAAGGTATGATAATAAATTATTTTTTGTCAAGAATACATTAGTACCGCAAGAAAAAAGGAAAAAAAAAAAAAACACGCAGCTTCTTTTTGTTCTTTCCTACTTCGCAAATACAAACACAGAGAAATATATACATTTCGGAAAGCATTTTGTCAGCTAAATTCCATTTGTGTATCTGTTGATTGGAAAGATATGGCTTAATCAGGTACTTTGAGTGTTGCATATACAATTATAACTCAAATGAAAAGGCAGAGATTTTTTTTTTTGAAGTGTGCATAATATATGCATTAATCATACATAATTTCCACCCTCAAAGCAGGAATTTGTATGCAGCCCATTTAAATGCAAAAAGATAATGGCAGAAATTGTTGAAGGAAGACTAATTATCACAGCTTAAAAATTTGGTCAAAAAGTGAACGGCTCAGAATTTGGGTCTTGTCAATTTTCACTGCGCTGCACTTCAAAGGTACCTTGACTGATAGACTTCAGATGGTTAATTCCCCCCACAGCACAGCTAGCAACTTTGAAAACATTTAAAACTGGCTTTCCAGTGTGGAAATTCACAGTCTAACATAAAATAGTCATTCACCCTTATTATTTCATCATTATTTATATTAAGTGAGCTAATGTCTCTCTCCAAAGTGACCTGGGCCAGTCAGATTTATGACTGCAGATCCTCGGTGTTTTTTTTTTTTAATCTCCATTTTCATATAGGTTTTCACCAGTTCAATCTCAGCTTTTGTTTTCTTCTCCACTGTTGCTGGAGACTGAAGCTGGTCACTTTGTCAACACTTTTTTAGTTATATACATTGGTCAGTCTTTTTGCCATTTGTAAGTTTCCTTAGGGAACATCGAGTGGGTCTATAATTTACTGGCTATCCTGTTAAAAAAGAGATTTATATCAGCAGGTTCAAGTTTTGTCCTGGGATTCTTAACGATACAAGTTTTACCGAATGCTTTTTAACCGGAGCTTGAGCTACCTGTGAAATACTGGCTTCAGCAACTTTCTACCCGTGTAATTACGGCTACGAAGCCATCGGGAGCGGGTGCACGGCGAACACGGCACACCCTGGGCCCCCTGGGTCTGCTCCGGTGGGGGGAGCTGTGTGGGGCGGTGTCAGTGGGGGCCGCAAGTGTGTCAGTGCTAGATCTATTTGCACCTCTGCAGGGGGTTACAGAGGTCTTGCCAGGCAAAGCCTTTGTTGTTTGCCTCCCCTTTCCAGTGGAATATTAACTGCTTTCAAATTTGACCAAAAGGAGAAGAAACTGACCTGAAATGGAAAAGGTTGTACTGCTCAATCTATAGTTTGTCTCCAAGTGAGCATTTTCTCTGTTTTTCTTTCTTACATTATATAGATGGATTATCCTGTTAGAATGTGTGTCACGACACAAGGACAAAGAAGACAATGCTACTGCTAAATGCTACTACTTCTCAGGACCCACAGAACCAGGACCTGTTTCCCAGAATCACTGTAGGGTTTACAATGGTCTTAAGTTCACTGATTTTCTATTGACTTGGAGTCATTGTAGTGCTGCAGTGGTTTTTGGGAAGTCAACCCCAGTGTTACGGTATGGTTTGCCTTAGTTCCCCTGCCATTGAGGACCCAGTGTGAAACGTGTGATGCTCCTCTTAACCTTCAGCACTTCAGCGCTTCATTCAAAATGATTGTTTCCATTTACACTAAATAATCCCCTTTGTTAGATTTAACATTCTTCACTGCTAGGAAAACACCGAAGGTTACTTTGATAGACACATTCCTGTAAAAAAAACAAATAACCTAAGATAGGAGATACTCAAGATTAATTCTATTTTATGCACATAAATTAATATTTTATTTCTGCAGCTCACCCATATATCATTGTGGGGAAGAAAGATTAATTACACACATGTGCTCAAGTCTTTACTAAAAAGCCAGATTTTCTACAAATGCAGCTGCACATAATTTAAACAAGAGATCTCAGTGAAAGCATTTCTTGTAATATTAGTAGTAATAATGTTTGTTTTACTCTATTTTCTAGTTGTCCATTTTTCTTGTTTGAAATAGTCCTATTCTCATTTGTACGCTGTCTTTGGTACTCAGTTTTAGTGATTTTATGTGGATTTCACTTCATGTTTATAATGTTGACCTCATTTTACAACTTTTCTCTCTACAGTGTGTTTTGTCATTTATAGGTTTGGTTCATTTGGATGCAGTGCACAGCGCAGTGCCTTCACACACACAGGCAGAGCACCTAGTGGGTAGTAGTGACACCTCACGGCTCCAGAGCTGGGGGCGTGAACCCGGTGTTTGCTCCCTGCGTGGCCAGATTCACAGTGTGTTAATCTGGGCCCCCTTCAGCTACACTTCCTTCCTCCTGCCATCCGTAGAGGACCTGACGGGGGTCTAAAAATTGCCCTTGTTAAATGAAGGTGTGTATGTGTGAGAGCACTTCAATGGCTTTCCCCCCTGTCACACTGACCTGGCCATACACCCCTTGCCACCTTTCACAGTGTCTTTTGCAGGGGTCAACCATCACACCACCACTTCTTGACCGAACCTCCAGTTAGACATGGCCAGTTCACACAGATCTGATAGAGAAGCACAAGATTCATTCTCAGCTAACAATGGTTACATGTAACAGGTCTATTTCAATAATGTTTATTATTAAGGAAAAGTGCATTTTTGGAGCGAGACACTGCTAAAGGAATCAGTTAAAATAAGCATAAATTTGGACGCAAAGGCCATGGTGAATATAAAGTGGGAAAAGGAAGCTTCCATGGAGATTAAGCTAATAAGAGGCCAGATTTTATTATTTTCATTTTCATAAAAATAAAAAGCACATGCTGCACTTTAGGGCATGCTTCAAAATGAAGGCAAGGACAAACGGAACCTTAATGAATATCAGAATGTTGGAAGTTAAGAAAATGTCGCATGGGAAATACACGGACGCTATCTTTTATAGTCCAAAAAGCTTTTGCAGCATATTTGAGCATCTGGGCTGCCTTTAACTGTGTTTTACCAAACATGGCATTAAAATCCCCATAAACGGTGGTTTTGTTTAAAGACACAAACCTACAGAACGGCGAGTGCAGCACAGCTCACCTGGCCTGGTCTGCTGAAGGGAACAAATGACTTTTTGACTTTCTTAATGGCTTTTTGGCAGCCCTCCTTCTTGTTATCATGACTAAATCCAAGGGAAATTATTATTTTGTCAAAATCAGTATGTATGGCATCTTATACAGTGTTAAAAAACAAGGGAAATGATCCTCTCCTGGATACCGTGGGTTAACTGCTGGAAAACAAAACAAAACAAAAAAGAAAAGAAAAAAAAACAGCTCCAGCAGCATGGCAGATTTTACGGGTGAGTATTTTTTTGGGAAAATGGTTCATTTCTGGAAATAAAACAATTAATTAAATAATGGACTGTCTATGATTAACTTTTTTCTAATTAAAATAGATCTCTAGGTTTCAGATCCGAGATTGAAAAAATATGTGCTTGCCATCTGTTACCTTACTTGCTCCTTTTTAAATAATTATACTTTCAGTTTTAGACACATCAAACTCAGAGGTGCAGAGGTATGCCCAGTATTGGATTGAATGTGAAAATGTGGAACTGGTGACATAAAATGTGATGCTTCTGACATATCTAAGAGTTACCTTACTTCTTCTATTATATTCTCAGATTTACATGTGCAGCCTTAATTTATAATTTGATTTTTTGTTTGCCTTCTGAATGTCTTCACAGTTGTAGAGTGTGTCATGTTGCTAATAACAACAACAACAATAATAATAATAATAATAATAATAATGACAAGCGGGGAACACCTGATCCTGCAAGTTATACCTAAAAGCCACTTATCTTTTGTAGTGGTTTTCAAACAGCCAGTACCAGCAAGGGCCAGATTTATAAACTTAATGAGAAGCAGCCGCAGCCTTTGCATGATCACAACCCCAAACAGGTCGACAGGTCAGTCTGCTTTGAAGCAAAGTGGGATTTAAATCTGTCATCCATCCTATTCACAGCTCCTGTCCCTTTGAAATGCCTACTGTTGAAGTACTGAAATACTGTAGTTTGTATTAATTGACCAAAAGAGCCACGTCAAGCTACAACTTTCAGCTAATGGTCCAGTTATCAAACACACTTATAGCCGTCACAAGAAACGTAAGTAATTTTGTCCTCTAAAAGCCTCTAAGAACAAAAAACCAGGAATTAAAAGTTCTGCTGTGCAGATTGAGCAGAGAAAATACTAACACAATATGTAAGGTTCTCTGGCTACTGTTGGGGTGTTTGTGGAGGGCATTACAGGTGATCCTTGACTTATGATGGAGCTGCATTCTGATGACCTTGTGAATCACAAATTGCATTTGTCCCTGTACTGTATTATGTGAACCACAGGGATAAATAAACAGTCAGCATTCTTGAATGTGATGATGTATTATAGGGCTTTGCTAATAATCACTTTCACAAACACTTTCAATTCTAAATCTATTTTCTTTTGATTTTTCTTTGCAGCACCGCCAGAGAACTCATTCTTTCACTTGCTAGTTATTGGAAATAGGAAGTAACTTTATTGAATTTAAAAATGAAAAGTTCTATAAATGAAACAATGTTCTAATTTTTAAAAAAACCCAATCGCCAACAGGCACTCAAACCACGACTGAGTCACAGTTACAAATACGGTGCCTTGTAGTCGCACAGCCAGATGATGCTGATGTACATCAGACAGAGTGGTCATCACTGGAAAAAGTAAAAAAAAAACTAAATAATAAAACAAGATTAACCAAACGTGTTTAGTAAGCCCAGGTGGACACAACTTACGTATGCCATAAAGTGAAGAACTCTGTAAATCCAAACTTCATCATCAGGCTGGCAAAATTCAGATGTGTGCAGTTGTAATAAACCAGCCTTTAATTTTGTGCTGAGAAACCCTAAGATTGTTTTATAAAAGCTGGCAGGATAATAGCTTCTCATTTGTGGCTAATGTTTCCCTATGACCTGAGATCACAACACCACACATAACATCGCTGACTGTACAAAGCAGGAATAAAGCAGGAGCCCATGGAAATGTTTCCTGTTAGCTGTGTGTAAACAGTCCCAGTTTCCAGTAAAAGAGATGGCATTCATCTGATTTTGTAAATGTCATGGCAGCAGTCAAAGGGGTTATAAGCTCAACTTCTGTGAGGTCATTTTTGAAATTATGACAGCAGCTATTACTGCACATGTGAATGACGTGTTCTTATATGCGCTGATCGAGGGAGGGAAACATACAGAGCTTTCAGGTCTATGTGGCTGCAGAGCCAGGAAGACTGGCTTTCCTGCATCTCAGCCCCCCCCCCTCCCCACACACACCACCACCCCCAAGTGGGGAGGGTGTGTGTGGGTAAAATTCCATTCTTTCTGCAGGGCGGCACTTTGCATGAACCAATTCCCAGGAGAGATTGCTCTGCGAGACTCCCAGGCTGCTCAGCTCAGGCAAACCCCTCGCTTATTAACTGACCAAGGGGGGGAGGGTAGGAGAGAGGGGGGTGGTGAATGGTGAGCGTGTGTGTGTGTGTGTGTGTGTGAACGCTTGCTGAAGGAGAAGCTGAAGGTTCACATTTTCATCCTCTAGGGTGCTGAAGTTCCATACCAAAGACCTCACTGAGGACCTATATAATCTAAAATGAAAATCATATTTTGTTACATATTTTTCCTTCTCCCAAAATTAAGCTAATAAATCTTGTTCTGTATGGCACTTTTCATACAGTTTAAACTCATTTAAGTACTGCGTACAAATATATGTTCAATAATATAAATAAGAAGATCACTAGGAAATAGTACAGGAGGATCAGGAAGATTTTCCATCCTCAGTTCTTTTTGCTATACACTCTGCAGTGTCTACAAGGCAAACGCAGTGTGTGTGTGTGTGTGTGTGTGTGTGTGTGTTGTCGTCCTACAGGTGGACTGTCCATTCTGTTATCAAGACTGTGCCCTATTTGCAGACACGCGCGTTTCTCAGCTGTCGTGCAGGATGTGAAATTCAGAAGGCTTCGGTATAGCAGCTGGACGGTGTGTGTGTGTATATAGAGGGTCTCGCAGCGGAACAGCCGTTCTGATGTGCGTCCTTGACTAGAAGATATGGTTTAGCGTCCTGCTTGCTGTCAGGGTCAGAGGAAGAAGGACAAGGGGAGGGCAAAACATCTTAATCATCTGAGAGGCCATCGAGGTGCACAGGACGTGTTAAGTTAATGATTCTCCAATCATTATTTCACTGCTACTACAGGTATCAAGTGGTCATCATAAGCATGTCAGCTTTTAATGCAGGTTTAATGTTTTCCCTTGGCCTGCATGTTTCACATGCCGTTATGTTTGTATTCTTTGTTTTTTATGCACTGTGGCCTTTGCATCATTTGTGGGAAATGACAAACACATTTGTGCTTTTCAGTAATTACATGTTTCACTTATTGTTATTCTGCTGTGCTCTTACTACAAATAGCCCCAGACCTCATTCTGATGCAGTTTACACTGCCTGTATACACTGGTTGTGACTGATGATATTTTTTATGTGTGTTTTCAACATTTCTCTGTATTTTGATAATTTGATGACGTCATTCGGACACATGCACTTTCTGGAAAATGATGTGGAAAACTTTATGTAAAAAAATGTAAGGACAATTACCATATGCATAAATTATGATTGTTCTACTGATTATATCTAGACTCAAACAGGTATCAGTTCAAGTTCCCTAAATTTCATGATGACCTTCAGGGTCTCCTATGCAACTGGAGAAATAAGCTGGAATAGGAAATGTGACAGGGTATAAGGTATATGTATATTCCATTTTCTATGTACACTTTTTGTGGCTCCATGTTCCTGGTTTCATGAAACAGGAGAAGGTCTGCAGTGTTCACAGCCCACCTCTGCTCAGATGTAACGCATCCCTAACGGAAGCTGTAAACAGAGCATGAATTTATGATGAGCTCGCGACTATGTGTTGTTGAGGCCCAATCCAAGGAGCCTCCGCCTGCAGCTCGTATGGAAGAATTACATCTTCTTGTCATTGACTTAGTGCTCCACCACAACCAGCGCATTCATTGCACCCTTATACTTTCAAATAATCTCTACAGCTATAAAGCTGAATCTCTGCATTTGTTAGTCTGTTTGTCTGTTTGCTTGTCAAGCCACAGACTTTAAAACTGATACATGGCTCCTTCTCACCCTAACTTAGGTTTTTGTGTAGTCAAGTTCATTAACCTTCAAGAAGGGCACTTACTATTTGCTCTGTGGCAAGGCTCAGAGAGGCAAGAGTAATGACGTTACACACTGGCTGACTTTCTCACTCCACATAATACTGCATGTATTAGTGATGTAAGGGTATTAAAGTTTGGTGATATACATTTTGTATTTTCCCATCCCATTGACGTGTATCACCCTCTGTGGCATCAGCCTATCTGACAGCAATAACAGTACTTATGTACTAAATACAACTGCTTTTTAATAGTACAACAATTTGGTGACTATACAATGTTTTATTACTTTTTATCGTTCCATCACTACACCTTTATGACCCAGGCATCACAAGGTAACTCAGCTAGTGCATTCTAAATATTTACTGTACATAGGCCCAGCCAGTTGAATTAAAATACTTTGCCATATGACTGGATGAACAACAGGGATGAATTGACATGCATTCTAGAGCATAGCATCGCTGGACCAAATTAAGGGACACTGTTCATTATTCTCTGTGGTTCATACTAAGGTTTAAGTTTAAGCTTTGTCATCTACTCACTGTGATTATCAGTTTCAGTTAAAATCCTAAGGGTCTCTAAAGGGAAATTTTGTAGTTATAACACAAGAGATCCATTTAAAGTTGGAGCAACTCAAAGTGTAGACAGACAGACACATAAATAGATAGATAGATAGATAGATAGATAGATAGATAGGAGCCCACAGGAAATTGCACAGTAGTATGTAAATAAATATGAATTAATGTAAAAGGAAAACCCTCAGAGGGAAATTGTTCATTTATGAGCACAGAGCGTGTGGTATTTTCAGTGNGAGCCCACAGGAAATTGCACAGTAGTATGTAAATAAAAATGAATTAATGTAAAAGGAAAACCCTCAGAGGGAAATTGTTCATTTATGAGCACAGAGCGTGTGGTATTTTCAGTGTAATATAACAAGGTATACAGCAAGCTGCCTAGGAAAACCATAATGAGGAATCCAGGGTGGGGGATGGGCATGGACATGAGGTCTCACTAGCCAGAGATCTCTAGAGAGACGGAGAAGCAATGCTCCAGGTATCCTGTACAGCAGAGGAGATGTTGACTCTACTTTCCACGTTAACCTTGTCAGTGCAGGGAAACCACAGCAAAATCCAGGTATGAGCACAGCAACCAAGTCGCCGGAACCACATTCATACTACACATTATATATAAAAAGTACTCAAGGTCTACTGGTGGAAATGTAAAGCCAACTGTGAATTCTGATAACTGTGTTAAAGGTGAAACTAAAGAAAAAAATATCTGTTGCAAGTTATTTTGGGCACTGCACCAAAAAGTAAGTTTTTCAAGTTACTCCAAAGGCCACAGGTCAATAAACCTCTGCTGTGGTTTTTCTTCCTACCTGGATGTACTGCAAAACAGTGTATCTCTTACTGGGACCTAAAATGTATGCTAATGAAGATGTATACAGAATTCAGCCTTGTTGACTGAATAAATATACTTTCAATTTGTTGTGTCTAAAAAGTATTATTTGCATCTCATCATTGTTACCTTTCCTTGTCACATTTTTTGGTTGAAAAAAAACTTATTGTAAAAAACATTTGTCTTGTTCTAATTAACTGGCATTATTATTAATAGTATTATTATTGTTGTTGTTGTTAATATTATTATTACAGTGCAGAGTAATGTGTTGTCATTTCTTCAGTGTTTTTCTTTTGTTTCCGGTTAAATATTATGCCCATAGAAATTAGCAAAGATGGAATTTCATTTAGAATATTTGTCACAGTTGCAAGATGCCTTGTTTTTCTTACATTTGTATCACATTATTTTATGCAGCTGCTTACTTTGCCATTGTTCAGTTGTTCTCAGAAAAAAACAATGATCTAAAAATGTTTTCCAATTAAAATTTCCTTAAATTAAATAATAAAATAATATGAAGGGCTTCAAAGTTTTTTTTTTTTTTCCTGTTTCCCTTTCCTTCTAGTGGAACAAAATTACTGAAAGCAAAATGCAAATGAACCCGCAAGCTATTACAATGCTAATGAGATTCCCGTATAGAACTCCGAGCTCCAGCATCCTGAGTCTTTTTTCATCCATATTCAAAAAACAGCACACAGCACGAGGAGTGGGATCAGGCTCACATTTTATTAAGCTGTGCTCGCCTCCTTCCTTTCCCCTGGCCTCGATTCACCAGTATTTTCTGAAAAATGATTGATTACTACTTTTCTGAATTCTCTGGAATTTTATTTTTCAGTGTCTGGAGCAGAACGAGTATATTCACGTGGGAGAACTGTCATTACACCTGCCCAATGTTATTGTCTTTCAGTAGCGATGAAACTGAATTGTACTGCAAAATCAACAAGAAAAAATGTTCTTTAAAAAGTTCCTCCACTGCTTTTGCTTTCATTCTTACATTTTTCTTAGGGCTTTTGCTGATGGTCTCATAGACTTAACTATTGTTTGCTATTTAACAGACTATGAATGAAGGCGAGTCAGTAAACGTGCAGGTGATTGTTTGTACAGTCTGTGTTCGAGCAGGTAGATGGAAAACAGCCCATAAGACACAACAGTTAAGATGTTAACATTTGCATACATTTTAGTGCAATATTTTACCATCCCATAATTATTACTGTGTATTTGTATGAATTAGTGTGATAGATAGGAGAACATCAGGCTGGGACTTCAGATCTCTTTGAAGTCTGTTTTTTCTATGGTTTATGAAAAATCTGCCTATTTATCATAGAAACCTTCATATTCCTACGACAGTGAGTCATTGCAAATAGGAGGTAAAACAAGAAGCCGTTCCTAATGATTCCTAAATGACATTTTAATGTGTAACTGATAAAAACAAAAAGAACTTCACCATAACTTAGTTCCATGCTTGATCCCAGAATCACAGATTATATGAGAAATGTACATTTTAAATGTAGAATGCAAAATGAACTAAAATAACTGAGCAAATCATATTCTGATATTATGTCATATTAATCACATTTGAGAGTTACAGTGATTATAATTAGTTAATATGGAAAATCGGCTATTCTATAGCAACTGCAGTAAATGTGTTTAAATCAGCAAATCACCTATACTATTGCAGTATGTTACCATAGAAACATGTCAGGAGAGCGACCAAAAAGGAGTTTGTGCTAGTATGCATTCTGACCCATTTTTCTGTTTGCCAAGAAACATGGAATTATTTTCCAGTTTGGCTTTTTATCAAAAAGCATAATGTTTCTGGTACATTAATGGATGTGGATATAGACTTAATGTGCATTTGTGCGTGCATTTAGGATCCCTGTTTTTCTTTTTATTTTGCAGCATTTTTAAGAGTATAATTTTATAGATTATACTCTTAAAAGTTCACCCTGGTACTTTCACTGAATTTCTGTTGATAAGTGAATACATGAAAATCACAGCACATTTTGGTTAGCTGCCAACGAATCCGTTTTTAAGTCTTAGATTGTCGCTTACACTTTGTCAAACTTCAGTTTATAGTGTATTTAATTAGCAACTGTAATTATTTGTGATGATGGATTAGAGGAGATGGCTAAATTTAGTTATGTGCCAAGATTATTGTGAATTTGACAAATCATAGTCAAACCACTTGCCTCTTTTCAGATGTTCTAAGAAGGCAGTTCATTCATTGATTACACGACTGTAAGTAAAAATAGGCACAGTGTAGTCTGACTGTCCTTCGGAGAATGACTTCAGAATCTATCTGCGATTAATGTCAACGCAAGAGAAAAAAACCTTCTTGTTTGATTTTCTCATCACCAGTCAAAATCCCTGTTTATTTTAAAGTCAGAATCGACATATTTTATTAATTTCTGTTGTGTCCAGGTGGAGAAAGGCATCTGTGCAGTTGACTATTTCATGGCACTGCCTCTTTAAGAGTGCACCTAGAATCTGCAGAACAGTCGTGCAGACATTTTTTCCAGAAAGATCTCACTATAACTCAACCCACTCAGAGTGCTGGTACTGCAGGAGACAAGTAGCATGTTAGCTTAGAGCTCTTCGTGTTTGGTTTAACCTGATGTAGCCATAATTTATTTCTCTTTCAAAGTGTGGAACAACATTTTTATTTATGTATTTAGAAAGGAAATTATTCCCCTTGAGAATTTGCTGGACATTTGCCTTTTTATTTTTCTTTCTTTTTTCCGTAATGCTAATAACTAAAGTACATCACATCTCTTTCATGCCAACATATAGACCTTTCTTCTTAATATAAATTACTACTGAGTCACAAGAGGTGTGTAACACATGTGACTGTTGCCATTATGAACTTTACACTGCAAGTTCCATCGACAGGATGGCAAATATCTAGCAGAGTGGTGATACCTTCCCTAGAGATAACTGGCGAAACTGACTTACATCTGATATTTAACCTTTATACATATATATGACACCTTTTTAAACTGGCAGGATGGCAGGTTTAAACCTACCAAAAAGGGCTTATTATTCAAAGAAAGAGCAGATAAAAAAAGAAACAGAAAACACAAAAAATCCACAAAAAGCACACAGCCCACATTCTAAGGAGCCCTCTGGCTCCCTGTCCGTACTGCTCACAAGACCCTCCGAAACCAGCTCCCAAGTCATCAGGGCAGCCTGTTTAAATGTACCACCTAATTCCCTGGGATGTAGCAGCAACTAGCTGTCAGTATGGAGGGGGAACTGTCAGTCAGGGTAGCCCTGCCCCCATCAGGCCAGTACTGCCCACCAGCTCACTTAATTCTTAATGTATCAGTACAGGGTAAGTACCTTGTTCAAGTACTGCAGCAGGAGTGCAACATTCATGCCATGGACCTTCAAATTACAAGGTAAAGGCGCTGACCAGTATGGTAAAAGCTGACCTTTGACCACTGACCAGATGATTACTTAATCATTGACTGAGGTCCAGAATTCCGTTTGTTCTCTGAAATTTTGGTCTCTCACTCTAAATGAAGTCTCTGCTGAACAAGACTATTATTCTGTATTGTTTTTTTATTATTATTTTGTTGCTTAGATTGTACACAAATCCAGTTTATTTGGCTGGCATTTTTATTTTAGCATTTAAGATTAATTACCTTTATTAAAAGTACTACAGCTGGATCGCTCCTCTGGCTTCAGATTGTCTACATCTTTAATTCCACTATTAACCTTCATTTAGCTGACATCTTTGTCCAAGGTGATTTATAGTGTTAGATGATCTATTTTATGCGGACTTACACTGGCTCAGCAGGGTATTTTACTGTACCAGTTCAGGGTGAATACATCGATTAAAGGCGCTAAAGGAGGGGGATTCAAACCTGGGACCTCCAGACTGCAAAGCACTTGTTACCTCGAGCCCGGTGTCCTGGGCTGTCCTTCTACTGCCTCACCTCACGCTGCTCGGACTGTTCACCCTTTCTGACTGTCCACTTTTCATAGTCCCCAAAAGCAACACATCACACAAAGCACCACAAAACGACTCCATGCAGCTGAGACATTAAACGAAACCAAGGATTTATTGATGCAACAACGGAACTTCTGCCAGATTTCTCTTTTAACCTTTACACAGGCAGCAGGAAAAATGTCCTTGAAAATGTACAGACCTTCAAAATGAGTCCGTCATTATTAATTTAACACTGTCTGACATCTTGAACATCATTGGGAGAAGCTTGAAGCAACTCGTGTTTTCCTTGTGTTATTGACACTCACCCACATATATACTGTAAACACAGAGTTTCACTGTGTTGTTTGGTCACTGATTTATTCAGCTGAGATCGTTCCAAAGCGTCTTACAGTTTGTTACCCTTTTGCGCAGTTGCGCGGTTCGTGGAAAGTTCCTTGATCAAAGGTACAGCAACAGTAAAGGAGATTCGAACGTATGCAAAGCGTGAGCTCAAACCACTACGCCACCTGCAGTACTAGTCTGCACTATAACTTCTTGTATGATTATTGTATAATAGACAGTTTAAACGCAGCGCTATGACTGTGATCGGGCAGAACTTGTTGCAGTTGCGGTGCAGTTCTCAAACTTGTTAATCGCCGTTTTGCGTTTGGTCACAGTTACGCAGTTATAGTTGGTGTAGGAGAGCTTCTCAATATGCCCCCCCCCCCCCCCCCCCCCCCCCTACGCCCCNTTTGCGTTTGGTCACAGTTACGCAGTTATAGTTGGTGTAGGAGAGCTTCTCAATATGCCCCCCCCCCCCTCCGCCCTTTCGGAGCCCCCGGTCCCCCCCCCCGCCCCCCCTGCTTCTTGGCCGTGCGGTGAAGGCGCCGCGCAACGCGCACGCAGTGTGACTGGCGCCCGGCGCGTGCACACAGCGTGACCAAGAGTGTGTCTCGTGTGTGGCCAGTGTGTGCGTGCGCGCGTGTGTGTGTGTAGCGCACTAGCACTGCGTACCCGGCGTGTGCCCGGTGTGTGGCGAGCGCGATCGCCCGCCACTCTCGCGGAGCCTCGCGGTCCATGTGCGCCGCGCGGATGCGGGGATCGTGAACCGCGGAGAGGAGCAGCGTCACCATGTCGAGCGCGCCACACGACCCGTTCTACTCGTCCCCGTTCGGACCCTTCTACAGGCGCCACTCGCCCTACGCGGTGCAGCCGGAGTACCGCATCCACGAGCTGAACCGGCGGCTCCAGTCCCGCACGGAGGTGAGCGCGCACCGCCGGGACGTGCGTGTGGGGTTCGATGCTTCGTCTTTCTCGCTCTCTCTCCCTCTCTCTCTCTTTGCTCGGTGCCGCGGGGGAACGTGGTGCCGTGATTTTACAGGAGGAGCAGCACGTGCCGCGCATCTCCACGCGGACCTCCGGCATCCACAGCTTCAGCATCATCTTAGTACGAAAATGCTGAGAGCGTCTGGGCAGCGCAGCGCTGCGTCGCAGCACACTAACACACCTGGGGCGGACAGGTGAAGCGTGCGCGCGGCTGCGATTTGGACGCAGAAAGAGCGCCGTGAGGAACCGCGCTGTGTTCCTGCTCCACAGCCCTCACGTGGCCCTTCGACGGGCGTCGTTATTCGCGCCGTTTAACCTCCCTGTGTGGCATTAAGCGGCGCTGACTCTAAGTACAGGTGTGTCTTCAGTACCGAGCAAGTAAACAGTTTTAACAGGTGTGATGGATTTTCAGTTTTCTTCATTTAAACCCTCAGTGCTGGAAGCGGAAAACAAATAAGTGCCGGTTCTCCCGTTATTGACGTGTGTCGGTCAGTATTAGCGAACTAGTAAGTCTTACATTCTCACGTCATACACGGTATTGATTACGTACAAGGAGACATTGCTGATGTTCACAATGTATATTTCTTTGATAAAGGGGAAAAAAATAATCAGATGCAGGAAGCAGCGCGACTTGCGGTGTAACTTAGTGCACCCTGGGTAATGAAAAGTGGCTGTGAGGGATGTTATGCTTAATGGCCGTGTAGTTCAGTCAGAGAATCCGTTTGTCGGGGGTTCAAAGAAGAATGCAGAGGCCTTAAGAGAAGTGCTTGTACACCTGAAGAAGTCTATTTAGGTATCTTACTGAAAAACTGTGAGAAAAAGTGAAAGGTGAAATAGTGAAGTGTTGAAAAAGAAGTCAAGCTGTAGTGGGAAACTCTTCCCTGTTGACAGAATTCATTACGGACAAGTTCTGAAACAAAGTTTGGAGAGTTTGTATATCCACATCAGACTTATTTTTAATTACCTTAAAGGCGACCCAGAGTGAAAAGTACAAGTGTTGCTGCGAAGAAGCTTTGAAGTGAATTCTGTGCTCTGCTTTGCATCTGCACTGTCAGCCAGCAGACGGTTAAGTGTCAGTGCCGTGTAGGACACGCACACTTGTTTTTCACCAGTGTCCACCAGCAGCCTCTTTCCAACAGCGACGCCGCGTTCCAGGCTGTGTGTGAATCAGGTCACCCGATGGGATGACAAAGGGCATCATTTGCCGCTCGGGAGTGTGAAGCACATCAGCAGATCAGTGCGCAGCGCTGGAGGGACACAGACTACCCACATCTGGTCGTCTCACTGTCACAGTTTATGCTGAAGAGGACATGTGTGAGCAACCTGTGGAGGGAGATATGGGTGGTGGTGTGATATTCTTTTTTTAAATGCTGATGAAGCTGAAGCTAGAATTTTGGTGAACAATCATCATTTATGTGGCTTTGTTAGAACATCATCATTTTAACAGCCTTAATAAATATTCAGTTATTGAAAGTTAGAATAAATAGGATGTGCTGTATAGATTAACAGTGCTGCTGTAGAAATTATAACAGCTGATGCCACGCAGTGGGTAGCGCTGCCGCCTCTCAGTGCCGAGGCTGTTTGGGTTTGAATCTGGCCCAGTTTGTGTGGAGTTTGCATGTTCCTCTGCAGTCTCCCTGGGTGCTTTGGTTTCCTCTCACAGTCCACAGACATATGTTTAACTGGTCACTGTAAATTTCCCACTCCGTGTCTGGGTGTGTGTGGCTAGCCTGCGACGAACTGGCATCCAGGGCATCCCCCCTCCTAGCGTAGTGCCCAGTGATTCCACGCTGGGATCCAGACCGCTGCAACTCTAACAAGGACAAGCAGTTAAGGAAAGTGAGTGTAAATGTGTAACAATTTACAGTTCATGTGAAACTGTTACAAAGAAGCAGTTGCAGGGCCAGATTGAGCAATACGCTAAGTCCACAAAAAATGTATTTTGGCACAGTTATGCAGACACACTTTTCTAGGTAATAAATTTTTTTTATTGACTTTTTTGGCCTGGACTTCACTAAAGGGTTCTTGTGTAGCCGGTAAGATTTCTGCAGCTGATGTCATTTGTACCGCATTCTAAAGAAGAATGAGTTTTACAGTTAATAAAAAGTAAACATTCCAGTTTGACCAAATTCCAACAGTAGTAATATGATCTTGATGATTATATTCAGTGAGCCCATTTATACATATGTTAATATTTTTCTTCCTAATCGAGCCCCTGCTTGGCTTCGGCCAGTTCTGTTCCTTAGCTTAGTACTAGTTGTCCACTTGAAGGTATGCTGATGTCTACATGTTTTGATGTTTGGTTTATGAATCCCTGCAGGAGAAAAGACGAGCCGTTGGGCACATTCTGGTCACATGACCGCAAATGCAATTTCATGGAACGCATAGTAAATATTTTATAGGCGCTGGCGAAGTGTGAATCGCATGTATGATTGAAGTTGGCCTGTTGAAGGACACTCCATTGCAACTTTAAGAAAGCAGAGGCAGTGTTGCAGAGATGCAATGGCAAAACACATTGCATTATTCATAAGAAGTAGTGAAGGCCCCCAAAGACCTCCATTCCTGCACATTGGTTACCGCGGAGGAGGCATTAACTCTGTGATATGTAGGCCAACTTGTTTTCTTACTTTTCGAACAAATGCTTCCTCTGTCATTCTGTGGTTAGATAACATGTTTTATTTAATATATTTCCAGACTAAAACCATCTGGTTCATGCAAACTTTCCTTCTTTGCGCCATGCAGGAGATTTACATCAAACTTTCCAGCTGGTCATAGAAATGTATTCTGACTGAATGATTATTGAGACTTTTCAAAGGGGTGCTTTCTCTTCATATGCACTGAATTTTAATATCAAGGGCATGATGTACAGAGTCAGTTGGTCACCGCACCACACTTTTGCTTTGCCACTTTCTTTGCAGTGACAGTTTGGGCTGGAATGGATGTGTTGAACAGAAGATGAGCTCAGGTTTTCAGTGGTATCTCTAAAAACAAGCCACGTTTTACAGAATTTCTTTGAGGTACTATATAATAAACTTTTCCTATGCTCCTATATGCATGTCTTCTGTAGCCATCAAGCCGGTTTTACTATGTTATCAGATCACTGGATTCCTCCCACAGACCAAAGTGCTTCAGGTGAACTGGTGACTCTAAATTGGGTACCCTTGCCTGACACTTCCGGGATGGACTCTGAACCACCGTGACCCTGCACTGCTCAAGTGCTTAGTGAAAATAGAAGGATGTTTCGCTTTATCTCCAGCTGAATTATTGACCTTGAACAGATTCCAAAGTTCTGTGTTGTTTTAGAATTTTACTGTTCCAGCAAGGGCAGAGGTTAGTGACCACTGCAAATATTTTCATGTTTTTCACACGGAATGAGGTTCTAGATGATGAAAAGTCGGTCAGATCTGAACACAGTGACCCGCTGCTCTGTCTGAACTGCAGCGCGTAGGTTCACATCAGTGCTTGAAATGAGTCGGTACTCACTGGTACGCAACACCTGTACTTTTACATTTTTGTCTTTGAGTACTGGGACTTTTTCCTGCCTAGCGACACTTCTTAGAAGCTGTTATTACTCTTTTCTGCCTCCGACCGACGGGATTCTCTCGCTGAGCTGCTGTCCCAGCAAAAGACTGCTGTACTATACAGCCATTGTCCACCGAATCCCTCGTAGCTGCATTTTATTTCCCAGGGTGCACTAAGTTACCCTGCAGTTCAGCTCACACACTGCTTCCTGCTGTTCATTAAAAATGTGTGTCCCCTTTTAAAGAAATAAATATTGATAACATAATATCTCCTAATATCTTCTATTCACTACAGAAATTCAGCTTTTAATATTCAATAGTTTGCTGATAGCGACTAGTACACATGCCAGTAAGCGGTACTGGCACTTATTTAATTCCACTTCAAGCACTGCTTCACATTTTTCACATATTTGTACATATCCTGTCTTTTCTTTGGTCTGTAGGATTACAGCAACCCAAAAAAATGGAGTGGCGCAACAGTTGGAAGGACTTAAGATGACATGAAAAGAGCTTTTTCTGCTGCTGGTGGCTGCTATAACTTTCCGATAATTGAAAGCAGAGTGACATTATGACTGGTCGTGCCGCAGAGTTCGTGGTTCACTGCAGTGCCCCGGCAAAAAGTATTAACCGTCAAACATTTTAATCTCTTACAGATGCCATGGATGGTGGATGCAGCCATTTTGTTTGTCAAAGCATTGTTAGGCTGCATGAGTCTCGATGTATGTCGATTCTTCTAAGTGTTGTCAGTTATACGTTGCGTTTTATACTAAAAATCACCTTGATTTAGTTTGGTTTTAAGTGGTTAGGGTGAATGTCTGAAATATGAATGATGGTCTCGTTGCCTGAACTGAGGTCGCATTATTATGCGTTTGGAGTGGCAAGCTGGCAGGAATGCAGGAAATTTGGATGTTTTGCTAACCCCTTTTTTGATGCTTTGCTCCACAGTGTTGATGGAATGCACAATATGCGCCAAAAAATGCTTGTCATTTTTACTTTGTTTCTGGGAAATGGGCGTAGTCGTATGGCCCGAAACTTTCAAACTCTTAATTCTCCTGTTTCTTGTTCCTTCAGCAGATTACTCTAGTAAGATTTTGTAAAACGTGAAAATTTGGACAGACCTACATTTGCTGCCATTTTGTTTTCAAATGAAAAATTGTGCTGGTTTTGCTAGAGTTTTTGTTACTTCAATTAGCTTGAATTACTTGTGCCACGACTGGCTGCAACACCAACATCATTTTGTAAAATTGTAGGCAAGAGCACCTAAATATATTGAATTCCCAGGGCTTGTATCAGTAAATGCGTCATCGCAGCTGGAGTGTGAGTGTAACTCTATGACAGCCTAATGGAAAATAATAATCCTGTTTCTTCCCCTGAATTACCGTTCTAGTCTGACATTTGCATATTGTGATTTGAATTTGCACTGTGCTGAAATGATTTTAGTGATTAGTGTAATGGGTTTATTTAAATGGATTTTACACTTAAGAACAATAGTAACATACCGGAATTGTCGTCTTATTCATTTTGGGCTTATAAACACATTTTTCTCAATCATAAAGCAGTCACTGCCATGCTTTCTAGAACACTCACACAATTCTCTCCTGTACAGGTCATTTTGGCTGTTGTCTGACACTTGCTTATTGTCCTGTAAGTTTCAGCAAACAGACCAGAAATCCCCGAACCAGTGAAAAATTTCACACTGAAAATAATTAATTTTCTGTCTTCAAAATTATAATTTAATTGCTGAAATTCCTTAACCTGTATTGCTCAACTGAAATACCCATCAATATAATAATAATAATAATAATAATAATAATAATAATAATAATAATAAACCACACAGTGTAAATGTTGTCAGAGCTGCTGCTGTTATTACAGCAATAACAGTTTCCTGGGGACTGCATACCCTGATCTACATTCAGAATGCGAGTGTCCTCGACCTCTGTTAGGGGCGCCACATTAGCATATCAGTTAGAATTATACAGGAGAACAGAAACAACAACAACAACAACAGCAACATCAACAACAACAGCAACAACAACAATAATAATAATAATAAATTAAAAAATCATCTTCATCATCATTTGCTAATAGCTTAAGATTTCTTTTTTGAGGGGTGGGAGAGTCCATGCAAGTCATTTAAATATCGGAAGTAAATAGTACTGTTTTGAATGGAACTGAAACAATTTTAGTTGCGGAATTAACAAAACAACATGAGCAAAGCTGGCATCTGGATGAGCTCATTGAAGACAAACACTGGCAAGTCACAGACCATTAGTCTGTCTTGAGCTACTCTGTAAACAACATTCTGTTGCATCGATGCCAAGCTTTATATCCCTACATTACAATTCATGTTTATGTTTATTTTGTAAAGTATTTAGTGTTGATATGGCTGATAATGCTGATACTTTAGGGTTTTGACACATGTAAATTGGTCTATTAGCTGTAGGATACAAAAAGAGATTTTGTATGTTGCAAAAGGGATAGAAAAAAAAAAAATTAAAATGCGCACAGGCGTTCGGCAGGCCACCAGGAAATTCACACAATGCTCCCACCTTTTTCCTGCGACTTACTCATAGTTCCTTCCAGGCCACACTGTCTCACTGATAACAGATAAGGATGGGTGTGGAGGCTGCACTATCACAAAAATTTCTATTATTCTATTGTTTCTTTTTCCATGATCAGATGGGACATTGCAGAAAGCCAAATTTAAGCTCAGTAGCTTTTTCTGGTATAATATGGTCAGCTGAACAATAATAGATGGTTTTGCCACGACACTGGTCCCCTGGTGTACATCCGCCCTATTTACATCCTCTCAATAGAACATCTCTCATTTTGCATGCAAAAAATTTGGTTTAAGTTCTAAGCTCCCCATATTTTTAGTCGAACCACGTGCAAATGGTTCCATGTACATTCCGAATGCTTGATGCAGCGTTGTTTAGCTGAACTGTGTAATTAAAAGCTGTAATTTGTGTGTGATGTATTGTTATTTTTAAACAATACAGTTGGGTAATGTATCTTGATGGTATTGTCCCTGCTGGGTGCCCATAACATCTGGTCTCCAATGAGGTCTAACTTGTCTGGTGCCGTGACAGATCACAATGTGCAGCTGACCGGACACAAAGCTGCAGCAGGTCCCCCTCATTCTCACAGAGCTATTTAACATTGCTTCCCTTGCGGTTCACACATTATGACTACTTTTCAGAACATAGATGATGTAGTAGATTGAGCAACATGAATGCAGCAACACACTGCTATTGTTAAATATCCAATGCTATACAAGGAAGAGTGAGAGAGAGATGGTTTATTAGTTATATAGGCATTTTACAGTGTTTTAGTGATATTTGGGGAAATTGGTTAGGGTTTTTGTAGGAGACAGAGAGTTTGAAACAGATTGTAGTTTTTCCTCTTATAAATAATGGGAAATAGGCTCCCTATGTATGTTTCCCATTTTAAGTCTGGTTTTCAGGAACGCTTTAGGAATGTAAACTGGGAGATAAGTGTACTCATAATTGCATCCATTTATTTGTGGATATTGTGCTGTGCCATGTTGGTATGGATCCATATCAAAATGTATTCACATTCAGTAGTAGCATCGGTGAACTTCTTGTGCTTTGGCAGCAAAAAAGGTTGCATTGAAAATGGCACATGAAAGCCGTGAACATTACAATACATTAAAATATTCCCACATGACACTTTACTGCATATTTTTATTCCACATGAGGGTGTGATTGACTCGTTTGCTATGAGAATGTGATGTATTGATTTTCTGGATGATGAGGTCCTGATGACACAAGCTTCTATCCTAAGTGACTCCTCCAGGGGTTGTGAGGTGAGGGTTTATGTAATTCTAATGAGCCTTCGGATCCCGCTTCCTTCCCACCATGTTAGAGCGATCCCTTTACAGGCCTTCTCTTCAGGTGCTGTTAATGTAACTAATCAACATTCTGATGATCGCTGGTGGAGGGAGAGGCCACCACGTAAATTAAAATCAGTAATAACTGTCCAAACTAACAGTGGAAATTAACCACGTGCATCTGGAAAAAATCCATTTTGGCAAGAGATTTTATATTTTCCCTGTAATTGCCAGGGACCGAGAAGACATAATGGGAAACAAGATATTTTTCAAGATACCCAATTAAAATTAAATAAGTTTAAATGAATAAGTTATATTATAGTGTGAGAGTTTGCTAGCATGCTTTGGGGATCGGTGCATTTCTCACCGCTCACAACCAGGTGTCTGATGCACCTGGAAGAGCTAAGTTAATAGCGAGTAGTTAAAATATCCTGGTTAGCCTGCAGTCTTAACTACAAGCACTCTGCCAGCTCACTTTGTTTTAAGTCTATGTGTAGCAACAGTTACAGGACAGAATAAACCTTTACTAGGGGATAGTAAAGCTATGGACATTGTCCCCTGACCAGGGAGCAAGTGACTGGACAGGTTGTACGCTGTGGCCGAGAAGAACAAAGCTCTTGGAAGATGTAGCATGTATTTGGTTTACTACAAAATATGCTGCTTAATCCATATTCTTTCAAAAGCACACATTTTTGAAATTTCTGCCAGCCACCAAGTCTTTATAAATTTAGGTAAATGTAAACTTTGTTTTCAGTGTAGACCAGTTTTTGTGTTGTACTCTAAGTTCCTCGACTTGTGCCTCTGTTTTTGTTTATCTCGATGAGTGAACTGTTTTCTACTTTTTATATTTCCTTTACTTTTTGGTGGAAAAGATTTTGTCGTCCCCTCTGGAATGTGGATCTGTGGTAAACAAAACTTGGCCTAGTTCTCTTTGTCTGTACGTCTCAATGCTGTTTGAATGTATTTGAAGCTGTTGGTTCCACGTGATTCTGCTCTGACACACCGGGTGATTTGCAGAATAGTGCAAATCGTGTATATTAAGAAACTTCGCTCAACCTTTTAAATATTAATTTGAATAATGAACTTTGTGAATACACTTTAAATGCATCTATTCAAAATTTCTATTGCTTGTATTCTCTTTTTTGCTTTGAAGTAATGGGCCATTGTGAGGTAGAATTCTTGTGAATGAAAGTAAACAAAGAAAAGTGTTTTGAAGAAAGGACAGTGCGCTTACATCCTGTAAAGGATTAAAACGAGAAGATGTTTGAAGGTTCCTTATTAAATTCGGGCACTCTTTCAGGTTACTTAGCGCTTTCAATTTTTGATGTTTGCTCAAATTATAATGTAGATGCTCTTAGTTGATCATTTTTGAGATCAAAATACTGTTTATTAGTTGTCTATCTATCTATCTAT
Organism: Arapaima gigas; assembly: GCA_900497675.1. NCBI lineage: Eukaryota > Metazoa > Chordata > Actinopteri > Osteoglossiformes > Osteoglossidae > Arapaima > Arapaima gigas. The sequence continues at coordinate 372,251 of UFQX01000046.1, forward strand.
CTATCTATCTATCTATCTATGTCTTTTAAATTGGTAACTGATTAAGGGTGATGACACTTTTGGGGTTCATTCAACTTTACATAGAGTAGATCTGCCTGTGACTATTTAATAGCTTAAATCTTCGGAGCTCTTCAGAGCAGGTGTCTAATATTTACTCCATATTGTAGGCCAGCTGTGTCAAGTGTTCTCAGCATTTTACAGTTGCCTCATTGCTACAGGTGGTTTTAGTCCCATAGCAGGTTGACAAAAAAAAGATAACCAACACATGTGAGATGGGACACGGAACCAGTCTACTTCATCAGCTTTGAACAGAGTCTTGCTATTCCTGTACACAGCAAATGCTCGAAGGGCAAGTGAGCTGTTGAAGCTTAAAATTGAATATCTTTTGGTTCTTGGTTTTGGCTCCAATGTGAAGGAATGGGTGTCCCCTGTTCCTCAGAGCTGCTGGATCCATTCTAATATTCAAGAAGTCAAAACACGTCTTTCTCTGCTGAACTCCTTCGTGAACTCGCTTGACATCATCTGCCGTGATCACCTTTGTATTTCCTTTCGCTTCACTGGGTAGCTGCTCTTGTAACATGTGCCAGCTAAAATGATGCTATTAGGCAAACTAACTGTACTTAAAAAAAATCAAATGTCTGTATCTAAAGTTCTTTAGATAATCTAAAGTGAATCTAAAGTGTATTATACATGTTTGTCACTTTGGAGTAAAGCATCTACTGAATTAATACATGTAAATATGAACCCCAAAGATTGCAGAATGCTGTACTTCATCTTCTTATGTAATAGGTGATTGGGGTAATACATGGGGGTGTTACCTGGGACAGTGATTGCTGAATGGTGAAGGCATCTATATGTGGTTTCTTCCAATGGATCACAGTAAGCCAGATCGAACGACTGCCTTCAAGGAATTCAAAATGTCATAATTAGATGGAGAATTTGTGACTTGTTTCCTAATGGATGAAGGTGGTGGTGGTAGTGGTGGTGTTGAAGACCCATGCAGAAGCAGGAGTTAGACCTAGGCCATGTGGACTCATGTAGGGCCCATCTTCTTGAAGAATGGGAGCTCTGTATCCTCTGTTTAGCCACAAGTTCAAGACCCAGCTTCCATTGCTAGCATAAGCATTTCGTTTTCTGAGAATGCAGAAGTTGTTAAGGATCTTATTGTTTTGCATGCTTGAATAACACTTCAAAGCGCTAGTTAATATAGCACAGTTGTGGTCCAAACTTTAATTGACAGCGGTTGATGTTTGTTTTTGATTTTGAATGTTTTTAATTGTATGGAATGTAACAGTTTTGTGTGCCTTTGACATGCAGATGTACTTTAAAATACCACCTACTCATTTATTGACATTTTGATGAGGATCTTGTCTCCATTTTTAAACGGAAGAAGAATGGCTTTGTTGTGGAGTGGTTTCTACATAAAGGACTGCTTTGTGTTCAGCCCTCCATCGGCCTTTGTTTTCAGCAGTAAAGCTTTGATTCCTACTTTGAAGGCACATAATACATGGATTGCAGAATGTCTGTGATCCTTACAAGAGCCAGTACTGATATTTTGAGTAATTCCTCCAACACTGGGGATATGCAGAAGTCGATGTGAGTTTATCAGCCGGGTTAGAAAAGGCCAGCAGGGTTGAAGTCTGGCTTCCACAGTAACCTGCTGTGGCAGCTTCCAGATTCCGTACTGACCTTGTCAAGAAGTTGTATGTTTTCGAAATAAAGACAACGGAGAATCACTGATACGGCATCACACTTGACCTTGACTATACTTTACAAGGGTAACAGATATTTATGAACAAGAATAAGGTCCATGGGGTGTTTATAACAACATGTTTTCTGCACTCCTTCTGTATCCTCTTTTACTATCTTTCTTAAGTAGTAATTTGACTGGACTTTGTTCCAAATGTTTCAGTTGGGCAATTTAGGTATTTTTTTATATTGTATTGTCAGTTTTATCAAATTATAGAAATCGCAAACAGAGGTAAGATGAAATTACTCTAAACTTCAAGTTATTTATTTTAATCAGTATCTGGAAGTGGATATGGAAGCGATTGCTATTCTTATGGCTTCTGCATCTGTCCCCTTCAGGCTATGATGGGATAGTTTATTTAGGTGGATGAACACACTGTAGAGAATCACTATCCACCTCATATTTTTTGCTAGATTTACTGCAGGCGCAACTGAACAGAGCCCTATAAAATACTTTTATGTGCAGTTGTAAAGGCATAGACCCTGCCCGTGGTAATCGACGCTGCCAGACCGCAGTAGACAAGTTGCTGGCAAGGGATGATGGGAAATCATCGCAGGACATCAAGCCAATTACAGAAACCAAGCAGCTTCTAATTTACGTGGGCCAACATTTTGCTATGAGACATTAATTCAGTAATTCTGTAAGATTGCAACTGTATATATGGAGCTTAAGACAGCGAGAGGGGAGAATAGTTACCATGCAGCCATCAACTGAAGCACCTCTGTACAATTTCATCCTTTTGCATGGAAATTATTGTGTCCGTGACTCGGTTTGGCATTGGCTTATGTAAGTAGTAAAAATATTCTGTCGCCTACATCATGGATTTCCTAGGGGCCGCTATGATCCCATGAACGTCCTGCCGCTGGAAGATGTTTTTTTCCACATCAATTTTTTAAAAAGTTTCTTATGGCAAATATGTGCACAGACACTTTGCAGGGCATAGTATGCAAGTAGTGCATTTTGACTAGTTAAAAATTACAGATTTGCACTGAATCTGTCAGTCAGCATCCTTGCTCTGTTTTTGTTTTAATTCGGTGTTGTTTTAATTTTTCACAAAGGTTCCATCGTAGGAAAAGCTCAGAAATGAACAGCATATTTGCAGTTGTACACCTACATTCTATGAATGGTGAAAAGGTTGGCGTGCTGCCCTGAGCTGGAGGGGATCATGTGTAACGGCAGCGGCGCAGCACACACACCAACCTGGGCACTTTCACAATATGAACCTCACACTCACACTTACAGAGCCAAACTTTGCACGCAATGCATACAGCATATAAACAACATCATAACTCTGTCCATAGGAAATGCGTCTGAGAATTATTTCATTTTACGTTTGGTCATGTCATGCATTATATTGTCTCCGGTGTGTCTGGTGTTAGGCCTGCCGGGTGGCAATCCGTGTGCTGAGGTTATTCAGCTGAAGATTATGTAGTCATCTCCAGGGGACCTGCATTCAAGCTACATCATTTGTTTTCTTTTTCTTTTTCCTTTCCATCCTCCATGACACATTTTCCATGCAGTACCTCACTTAATCTGACACATCTGACACATTAGCAGTACTATAACACTCTGCTTTAAAAGACCCCTGTGTTTCAGAGGTCCTGATAGAAGTTTGCTGATTTATATTGAGCTTTTTCATTGCTTTTAAATTCTAAATAAACCTTCAGAAATGCATTCGTTCATTCATTCATTATCTTTAACCACTTGTGCTGGTCAGGGTCGTGGCGATCCGGACCCTATTCTGGAATCACTGAGTACTGGGCTAGGGATCTACACCCTGAAACAGCAGTCAATGCCAGTTGACTGCTGGAAAACCACATTCGCATGCTCAAGCTGTCGGCATTTTAGAGTGACCAGTTAACCTGAAACATGCGTTTTTGCACTGTGGGTAGAAACTGGAGCACCTGGAGGAAACCCACATAGACACAGGGAGAGGACATAAGGAACTTGTGTGAAAAATATTCTATTTTTTAACAGGTTTTGTAAAGTTTATTGCTTTTAGGAACTCTTGACACATTTTGCATGTGCACTGAATGCATTAGTGAAGGGCAGTGTTGCTCAGTGTGCTTGGTTATCCTCTGAGGTCCCCCACACCCCACCGAGTGCCCCGCTTCCCTGTGTCTCTGGCCACCAGGTCAACCCCAGCCACCCGAGCAAGCCTGACTACCATTGTGACTACCCGGGGCCCTGCTGCCTCCCACACTATCTCCTCGAAAAGTCTCAGCATTCCAGTTTCTGGGTTAATGCCGTTTTATGGTTTCAGCTGCTGTGCCATTCTTAGCCCTGAGCGCTTGTCTTTTTCCTGTTTTCATCATATGCACTTGGCTTTTTTGTTCCATCCCACAGGCACTGAAGAGGTCAAGCAAAGTTCAAGAATTTATTTCCAAATGTTTATGGTGTGTTTAATGGCTATCAGTTTAAAATGGTACAAAATCATCAACACACCATAAATTAGGGAGCTGCACTTTTAAATTAGACTGCAATGGACTGGTGTCTCTTCCAGGGGTTGTTTCCTAGCCTGGGGTCCAATGATTCCGGGGTAGGCTGTGGACCCCCGTGATCTTAACCAGGATGAAGCAGTTACTGATAACAGATGGATGAATAAATAGATTTAAGTGAGATTTTTGGGTGAATTCTGAGTATATAAACACCAAAAATCACACAGTTATGAAACAGAGAATCACTGAGGTGGCACAGCAGGTAGCACTGATGCAACAGGGCTGTGGGTTTGGATGTGGGTTTGATCTCAGTCAGCCTGTGTGGAGTTTGCATGTTCTCCCTGTGGTCACCTCAGTTTCTACTTGAGTGCTCTGGTTTCCTCCCACAGCCCCAAGACATTGAGATCATGACAGTGAGTGTTTGTAATGGACTGGCCTACCCCGCATCACAGTCAGAACACTCGGGATCACCAGGATTCTGTTGCTGATTGTTGATAATGGGTAGATGCAGAAGCTCAGGAAACGGTAACTCTCAACAGAAAAAACTGTGATTCATAAAAACGAATAGTGTACATCCAGCTTGAAAGTTGTGCGTGGTATGTAAGACTGTATGTACAACTGATGTCACCTGTCACGTCAGTCCTCCTTCAGCGCATTCAATATTTCAGATCGTAAACAGGTCTGACCACCGTTGCTGTGCCGTGGACTGTGTGTCATAGCAGGAGCTGCAGGCATGATTGTCATTGCGAGCTGCTGCTGGTCGGCCTTTATTGTGACACGGTGCGTCTGTCACGCTAATTGTAAACAGCTGGGAGGCCAGCCTTCCCTTGGTGAGCAAGAGGAAGGCACGTGTGGCCTGTCAAAACACACCTGTCAGAAGCAGCATCACCCCCAGGCTGCTGCCCAGCATGCACTTCTTTGTAAATATGATGCAGTGCTCTGTCAGCAGACATGTTCAGGGTTCAAAAAAACTCCTTTCATCAGTGAACCAGTATTGAATGCAACATGTTACATGCATTTCAGAGCAAAAGCTGAAGTTATGTTGATTTGTCAAAGGTTTCATAATGTCAGTTTTATCTATTTATACAGTAACTGTTTTATTGCTGCATTTGAGGTTAACTACATGGGGTCCTTGGCTTTTGAACACACCTGCAACCTGAGGTTGCTTCATAACTCAGTTTATTCATAAATCCAACCATTGCATCACAGTCAATGAAAGCTGTCTGACATACGTCGATTTATACACAGATTAGGTTCTCTTAAAGCCCCAGATAAAGTTTTAATGAATAAAAATTTGCTGTAAGAGTTTGATTTATTCATTCCATTTTTCCTGTGCAGGGTTGCAGTGTTTTAGAGCCTATGCTGGAAACATTGGGCACGAGGCAGGGAGCACCGTGGATGGGATACCAGTCCGACTAAGGACTTTTATTTTTATTACCTTTAATTAGTTTAACCAACATGTAAAACATTTGTCAACATGTGGAAACCTGCATTGTGCTTTATTTCCTAAACAATCGTTAAACGTGTAATAAGGTAACAAAGATGCAGTACGATCTATTCACTGGGTGGTTTTGTGAACAAGTGTGTGGGTGTGTGTAATTATTTTATGTATTATTTATATATTCATTTAGTTCAACTATATCTATATCTATATATATATATATATGTAGCTAAAATAAATATTAAAAATATCTGCTAGACCTTTATTTTCAAATTTTTTCATGTATTTGATCAAGACACTAATTTAAAATGGCTGAAAAAGTGAGACTTGAACGAATGTGGTCCCACACTCCCGATATGTTTACACGCACCTTAACGCCAACTGACAGCTTGGACGTGGCAACGTAGGTGATGCTCACTCTCCAAAAAGTTGTTGAAAATCGACAAGTAAAGGAAAAATCATTTAAAAGTAAATCAATTCATACAAAATATTTGTATCGTACATGAGAACCAACAGATGAACTGGCTTGGATGGATCTTCCAACTTGCGTACATTACGTCGTACTTTGGAAGATAATACTAGTGTGTCATTACTCTAACACAAGCCCTCCAGATTGCAGAACTTTAGCTGAACTTTAGCAAGAAATGCCAAAAAAAATTAGCTCGAAGGAATATTTATTCATGGATAAGGATGTTTGGTTTGCATTTTATTAGCGTCAAGGGGAAGCCGAACTCCTCCATGAAGCAGGAGATTAATGTGAGGTGATGTGAGATGTTGAGGAGAAACGACTTTTAGATGCTGTGATTTATTGCCAACATTCTGGTACAAATGGGGGTGGGAGAGAATTTGGAAAGTGTTCAGTCAAAACTGGGCACTGCGCCTAAGGCTGTGCCACTAATATTCATAGGTCTTCCTGTGAACCTTATTCAGGAGAACCTCTGACAATGCAGTAGCTTGTCACATAATCTTACTGCATTTTCCACTATTTCATCAGTCTCTTTATATGCAGCATATTTGTTTTTCGTCTGCGAATTATGAAGTTTTGTCAAATATGAACTAAAAAAAGATTATTTGAGCTGGTCAAAGAGTATCTAAAAACTGATATTTGATGCTCTAGTTCCTGTACGTGTGAACTGCAAAGGAAATAAACAGGGACCACATACATGTTCTCATTTGCTTTTCTGTTTTAGGACAGTGACAACCTTTGGTGGGACGCCTTTTCCACGGAGTTCTTTGAAGATGACGCCACATTAACCCTTTCATTCTGCTTGGAAGATGGACCAAAGAGATACAGTAAGGCCACCATTGCCCTCTTTCTCCACAAGCATGTGCAGCTGTGCTCATTCACTTTGTTCACAGTCAGTTGTCGTATTTTGCTGTATAATACACTGAAGTTCATGGCTTATGTATGACAAGGACGTGTTTTTTTTTATGTGTGAGCGGTAAGTGAGGTTAACTGCAAACTGTATTTTTACTATTTCTTTACAATGAAACTCTTTGGAACACATATGGCTATAACAGAATAGGCTTGTTGCACAAGAAAGACATTCTACGAGAAATGGTGATTGCCTTTTAAAATACCCATCTCATAAATGTACAAGTTTATTGGTTTCTGCGGAGTGTTTTCCCCACACTGTAGGGTAAATCGAAGGATCGCCGATTGATCGCAGTCTGCAGTGTGCATGGCAGCTGTATGAGGACCGGTTCTGTTTGCTCGTTGGTTTTTCATTTTTCTAATTTATGAGGCTGGTGCTGAACCAGAGCGTTCGGAGAGCTCTGTCTGGCAGCATATCCCATTTAATAGGACGGGTTCTTCACCGTCTGGATTTTGAACTGCGGCAGCAGCACAACCAGCAAACCATAATATGTGGGCAGGCGCTGTTTGCTGGGGATTCTGCCAAGGAGATTATGGTACAGAGCAGAGAAGGCTAAGGGGATCAGCGTGTGTGTGTGTGTGTGTGTTTGTGTGGGGGTGTGTGTGTTTGTGAACTGTCTTGTGTGGCAGAGATGAGGGACCCAGAGTTGTCGGCATTCTTCACGACTGGCCTGTTCCTCACATATCCATTGTCTCTCTTACCTGGGCTCTCGTCACAGCTCATTGTTTTATTACAATTCATCTTGCAGTGGAAATGTTACATTTCCGTCAGAATATTAAGCTTTACTGAGTAGTGCTGACATTTCCTCAGTGGAGCAATGCAAGTGTCTATTATAGAAAAGGAGGGATATCCTGATCCTGCTGGACCAACTTCTGCAGGTTCTAAACCTCCCATTTCGTAACTTTCAAATTCCCTGTCCTGGTAAACAACTTCAGTTAAAAAAATCACAAAATTTCTAAAGCCTTGCCTTCATGTACAAATTGGGGTCCATTTTAAATGAGAAATTATAGTTTTCTAAAGTCATGCCAAAAATGTGCCTAAGTCCTTCATATAATATCGCCACTAAGCTTGAAACATACAGTACTCATTTTATATCAACCATCTGCTGTGAATGAATAATAAACATTTGTCTGTGTGCCATGTTAGAATAAACTAAGTGGCCGTTATTATATTCTGTAGTTTTACTGTGCGATTGAAGGGTTTCAGAGAGAAGAATGTGGTGTTTATCACACATTTTAATAGTGGCAACCACTGTAAACGGTGAGGACTCTTTATTTTTCTTATACTGACCATTTAGAAAGTGTGCAGGCTGGGTTTTAGATCCTCCTGCTTCAGACCAGACAAGTTTGACTAGAATTAATCTCTGTGGGCACCATGGCGGCAGACCCCCTGCAGAGTGCAGAAGTCCAGCTGAAACAGAACTGGAAATGACACAGAGTGTGTTGTGAATTTCTCCAAAATTACAATGCATAATAATTATTTTGTTTTATATTCAGTATTGTCCATTCTAACAGGATTAGGTTCTTAGTTCTTAGTGCTACCACATATATATGTATAATGTATGTATGTATGTATCTCTGTATATGTAGGAACATCTGTTCATCTACACAGTTGTTCCTACTGGGTGCTGCACTCCAGCACAAATCACATTCGCTCTCTGCTGGAGGTAAGTTAGACCTTGCAACGAAAAGTTAAAAAATTTACCAGCTGGATAATGACATAGGGGTTAAAAGGCTGGTTTATACCATTCCTTAATGTTAGAGGTTGCAAACCAATGACGCTTTGTGAAGTTTTACCATATGTTTTCAGTTTAATCAGTATTTTCCTTTGTTCGCGTTCCACGTTTGGCACCAGTAAGTCATGATAATATCCCTTTGTAGGCTTTGATTCTGCAAATGGTGTTATTGTCTGAATGTTGAATTATACATTTTCTTGCAGAGGAGGAGACCCTCTTTGAGCCTAGTTTGTGTTTTACAGAAGATCACACACAGACACACACACACGCAGGGCCCATCACACAGTATCAGATTAAATCAGGGGGCTAAACGTAGTCGTGTCACTTAGAAGGTCTCTGTCACCCCTTAACGTGCTGGGGATGCGCTGCACTTGGTGCCAAACGGCAAACTGCAGTGACACGGTGAAGAGGCGGTGACAGATCATTTGCTGCCCCCAGTGTCCCCGGGTGCAGTGTCTATATGCACTGATACGGTATGTTGGGGCAACCAGCTTGTCGTTGCACACTTTGCCGTTATGTCATCACGAGGTGATGAAAGTGTGATTTCAGTGTTTTGCACATCGAGGAAAAGTTGAAACTAATAAAACTCCCTGCATTTAGGTTAAAGTCAGAGTAATAATGGATGGATGGATATCGCTTATCTTCAGAAGCCTTGATTTCTAAGGCAACATTTTGGAAAACTTTAGCATAGGGAATCCAGTTGTTTCACCTTTTTCCATATTTTTCCTTTTGCAAATTGTTATTGCCCGGCAGGGACTATTTGTGTTTGATTATAAGTATAGTTTGAATGTCTATTTGGAGACAACAGGAGAATCAGCAGTTTGTTTTTTTTTTCATTATGCATTTGGTATCAGTATATTTAGATTTTGTCATATCAATCTCCCGTCTTGCTTTTAGCTGTCAGCTTAAATGAATCATATTAATTTGCATATCTATAATGGAGCTTTATTTTCTGTAATTCATATAGAAAAGGACGATGGATCATCCCAAACAGAAAGTTACTTGGATAACAAAGCTGCACCGTAAACAATCAGGAACAGTTTTTAAAAGCCTACTTAGGTGGGAAGTGGCTTCATATCCCCTCGGGAAGGAAATCACAATGCTACCTATAGAATGTTGATTATGAATTTCTGTTGAATGGCACAAGCTTAGCCAGAAATGATCACTTTATAAAACCCTTCACGTGCTTCCGTTTTCTCTCGCCCAGTCAGCCTGTTGGCTTCATGCGTAGACTCAGTAATCCAGTTTCCTGTGAAATCTCAGGGTACTGTACACTAATAAAATCAGCCGTGGATTTGCATAAGCTGATGGAAACACACAAGCCGGCAGGACAGCTGTTTTTTTAGAGAGGAATCTCAATCAGCCAGCTTGGGGGGGAATTACATTATTATTACTGCACTCTGTTTTTACAATTTTTTTTTGTTTTGATCATTTTTGCAGTGTGTGTTATCAGGGGCTTGATTTTTTTCTGAATGATTTCTCTTTAAAATTGTGTACATTTTGGACACTGTTACAATTATTCGTTAACCCTGATAAATCTCATTTGGGTTATTTTTATGCACCCGTCGGGTTAAATAACTGTAGTGCGTGAAAAAAATTCATGCAGCCACAATGATATGGTAATGAATTTGCCCAGCATCTCGTTTCTGCCTTTTAGGATGGAAGTGCACTGTCATGCTCACCTTTGCCTGGTGCACCGAGGTCCTTGTGCCCTCGCTCCTGGGTGTGTAAAGCGCCAGAGCTGTGGCTCTCGCCATGGTAATGAGACGGCCGACTTAGGCGCGCGGGGATCTTTGCAGGCAGATAGTGGATAAGTCGAGTTTAGGCCTGCTTTCACGATTGACAGCCACCGTCTCCGCTTGCCGAACGTCACCGGAAATGTTATGGATTGTTTGACCCTGCGAAAGCTGCAAAGACTTTTGGGGTTTCCATGGCATGTCGATATTGAAGAGGTTGGTTCACATGTTGGCAACCGACATGCGTGTACTGTGTTCTCACGAGGAGCAGTTCTGCCGCATCTCCGTAACTTATTGCTACCTATATTTTTACTTGGTATTTTTCTTGAAAGCGCCTTATGTTGTTGAGCTACTTGTAATGATTTACTCATTTTTACATTATTTTTACTCTATCAATTCAGGGGATGTACCTTGCTGAAGGGTACTACAGTTTGAAGTGGGATTCAAACCCAGGTCCTCCAGGTGCTGCTACAATACTGCTGTACCCGATGTTCGCCAGATGTGCTAAATGAATGTTAAATATTATATGTTTTAAATGCAAGAACTTATCACTTTACTCAAATGAGAAGTTTCTTAAAAACATTTGTGATTTTGTCTCCACAGCATTTGTAGGTGTAACGGGATGTCTGCCCAGGTGCTCATGACACCCATCCCAACCCAGCCACAAATCCACCCCATTCCTCCCCCTGTTCTCCAAATGCCCTCCTGCCTCCACCCCCACCCACAGGCACCAGGAGAATTAGTTGCAGAAGGGAACAGGAGTTTAAATAAACTAGTTGAATATTATTAAAGGTTCTTTTGACTGTTTTTTTCATCAGCCTGTATCCCTTATTAAATTTTGAAATACAGCATTATACAATATTTTAACGATGATCGACATAAATGGTTAAAAGCAATTTAGCCAGTCTGTTTTATGCTTTCATTTTAATTACTGCACAACAGATAAAATCATTAGGATACTGACTCCTTGGGCAGAATCTCAAAATTAATTAACCATCCGGAAGACTGTTTTTCCAAAGGAGCATTTATCATTTTAAAGAATTCCCCACATAATGGCATTAGTTACACATTTTCTTCCGTGTAAATGCAGTGAAAACAGATGAGATTGGAAGTTTTGCCAAGCTTCACGCTGTTTTTCTTGATGTCTTGCAGACATATATTTCAACCAAGGGCAGCATGGTGGTACTAGTGCATAGTACCTCACCGCTCCTAGGCTGTGGGTCTGAATCCCACTCAGTCTGTGTGGCTGCCTTGTGTTTGTGTGGGTTTTGTCCCATTACTCTGCCTTCCACAGTCCCAAGATATGTTTTATGTGGACTGGGGGATCCAAACTTACTGTGCTGATCCTTACTATGCTTGTGTGTGTGTGTGTGTGTGTGTGTGTGTGTGTGTGTGTGTGTGTGTGTGTGTGTGTGTTTGTGTGTGTGTGCCATCTGAGTCTGTCCTGCCTCAAACCCTGTGCTTCCAGGATAGGTTTTTGACCACTGCAACCCAGCATTAGACAAGCAGTTATTGATGATGGATGATGAAAGATACTGGATTTGCTCTGCTTATAGCTGAAGGAGGAACATTATTCCTGTACTTTGTGGAACAACAAGAATTATTTTAGTTCTGGATTTAATTCTTTATGTGGAAAACTAAAGCCTGGACATTGCTCACCTGCATACCTTTGGTAAACAGACATAGGTGCCTTCTGCTGCGAATGAATAATAAATAGTTGTTTATGTGCCAAATTAAAATGATAATAATAATAATAGTTCAGTTATTGTATTATCAGTTATTTAAAATCATTAGAAAAATTGCTTTGGGTCCTCACTGGGATGTTGTCTTAACCTGCTTGCCTTATGAATGATTTTTTTTTTTCTTTTTCAGATTGGGCCATAAATGATATTTTTTGCTGAAATAAGAATGTACTGGGAAGGCACTAAAAGTGCGAGTATTTGTAAAACATATAAAAATAGTGACAAATCAGATCACTCGAAATAACAGGGTGATTCCATGCATGTACTTCGAACAATAAGACGCAACCAACAGCACAAGCATCAAGGGTGGCTCCCGACAACACGATTTCAGTCTTGATTTAATTCTGTTATTCAACACAGCAGCAAAAAAGTAAATCTGGTCTAAACACATATTGGAACATTTATGAACAAAACACAACGACTTAAGAACAAGGGTAATTTTTACTGTATGAATTCAAGGTATCTACATTGGTCGAGGCTACATGCAGCAGGAGTGGGGTTGACCTGAACCTGGGTACTGTAGAAAACTGAATACGTTACGAACGTTCGTGTTCTAAGAATTAGCTAGCTAAATGTCTTTCAGCAGATACGGTTTATTTTAACGATTGTACATAGTCTGTGAAACCGGAATGTTTCAGAGATTAATGTGACGTGTCTGTCATCCTCATCCCATCTGATCTAGCCCCAATTTTCTCATGAACTTGAAATGTGTGTATTACCATCAGCATCAGCCAATAGGTACATAGAAATATTGGCAAATTCTCACATCGTGCATCCGAAGTTCTCACACTGGCAGAGTTTTGATAAATAAAGCAGAACACGTATAATTTACACTGAAGGTAGAGGAGCTTGGTTGTGTTAAAGAAGCCTACTGAAAGTTAGCGAGGACCTTGGGCACTTTATACATGTTATTTTGTTTGCTTGCTTTGTTCTCTAATTGAGTTGCCCTCGTGGCAGTCAGGCTCCTGTTGTGGTCAGATCAATGGTGACTGCGGAGCAGTTTGCTCATTGTTACTTCCGATAATCCTTAATCAAAACAAGAACTAATGCTAGCATGTGTGTGCCACCCCCACCGGTACAGACTGGGATCAGAGTAAAAGAAGCCAGTTTTAAATGCCTGGCCAGGTCTTGCATCGCACCAGCTTGCATTTACTGTGGGGGAAAGGGGGTTGCATTTTTCTGTATGTTTGAATTCACTGCAACAAGAAAGTGGAACGCATTATAAGATTGTTTTTTTTTGTTTTTTTTTTTAAATTTTTTGGATGCCAGGTACAAAGTTTAGCCCAATTATGAGGATGCAAACTGTGCAACACATTACAAGGGTTGCAGAACCAAGACCTGTTTCTAACTTCCTTCTCTGGCTTTGGACCAAAAGGGCTGACTACTAGTCCAGATGTGCAGTTACTAAAAATTTTAGGGCTTAAGACCCCTGATGGAACAAAATGTGGGTCAGATGAGTGTGTTCGGTGGGGGCAGTTCTCTGCTGTGGGCTGCTGCCTGCGGGGGTCTCACCCTTGGGTGTGCAGTTCAGGGAGAGACAGACCGGCCTCTATGAATAATTGACTGGTGGGTGTGAGGTGGGGGATGGGGGAAGCGGGAGCCTGTGAACGTGTGACGCCAAGCGAGACTTGGGTCAGTTGTGGGTGACTGGGCCGACACCATACTGCTCTAACGCCGAAAGACATGAGTGTCACTATTCTCTTTTCTTCTTCTTTAGACACATACTTAAAGCATAAATGTAAAATAAAGAATTATGCAGAAACAGCAAAAACGGAAGGCACTGATATTACTTTTTCAATCTACTTTTTGTTCGTGAGGCATTTGGTTGGGAAGTTTGATCAGGGGACAAACTAACATTTTTTTTTTAAATCTTTTGCATCAATTCCCAGAAATGCCTTGCTTTCATTCTTTAATCTAGTTTTTCCCTTACCAGTTTCTTAGATTTGCCAAATGTACTCAAAACTAGTACTAGTTTCACTAGAACTAAAAATTATACAAATTAAAAAATCTGAAAGAATTTTTGCGTTGAATTACTGTGTTGAAATACAGGAACTGACACAGGGATATAACAGTTCTTGTAGTATACAATTTTCACTGTCATCTTTTCAGCAGCAGGTGGCACAGTGGTTAGAGCTGCTGCCTTTTGTTCAAAGGTTAAAATATTATTCCTCTAGTAGTACCCTTGATCAAGGTACTTGCCCCAAACTGATGCAATAAAAATTACCCTGCTTTATAAATAAATAATTGTATGCCACAGGATAAGATGCTTTGCAGAAAAGATTAACTAAATAAATGCAGCCATTCCTCATTATCCAAAATCTCTATATCCAAATTTTTGCTATAAAGGCTCTTGAAGGTTGATACCCATATATCAGTACCTGAATGGAAACTTCTGCTGTCATAAATTTTTATCAAAGCTCAGCTATAATAAACAAATCAAAATGCAAATAAAAATCAAAATAAATTTAAAAATGTAAAAATAAGTACAGTAACATACGGTGTGCTGTAATAAAATAACACTGTATATATGATGATAAACTATATTGTGTACTGTTACAAATTTATCCGAAGCCAGATGCAGGCACGTGCATGGGTGTTATCAGCTGTTTCCACCTGTTTCACTTTCTCTGAACACATTTCACCACATTCATTGTGCATTTCATTTTTTTCCAATAAATACCTTGATTGAAATGCTGGCTGTTGTATGAACCAAAGAGGCAGATGCAATGGGTTAGTTTAAGATACATCTTTATTCCATTTACACTGAACTCCCGCTGCAAACCCCATGCATGTGCCCTCTCATTTCCCATGTGTCAGTAAAATCTCATAATCATAAATTATGCAGGAAATATCCTGTACTTTACATACTGTACAAACAATATAAACATACAAAGTAATGACAACATTAAGTGATTTCTAATTAGGTAACTGGTGTTAACAGCGTTTTATCGAGGGTTAAGCGTGGGGTAATAGTTTTATAGGTGTGTTTCGATGGCCTGGGAGTGTATTATTTATTTATTTTAACCCATTTAAAATGATAGTTTTAATTATAATATTAAATATTGTATAATAAGATGTTCAAGGGAAAATTAGATTCAGATGCCATGGAATTACTGTACACACAAATGCAAATGTGAAACGCTGACCTAGTGTTGCAGGTTTGCCCATGGGTGACCACAATTAGACAACAGTTAAGCACCTCGACAGTCACAAAGGGAGTGTTTCACCTTGAAGTTCATGTTTACGCTTTCATTTGTGCTGCTGCGTGATCATGGAAACACTCAGGAAAACCTAAGGCCACGCAGAAAATGGAGTTGATCAACAAAATTACAGCCAAGTTTGAACGTGATGGAAGTGCTTGGTAAGTTTGGGTAAATAACAGGATCGAGTATGTAGTGTTTTCATTCTGTGTGTCAGTATTTCGTACACTGTGGGTCCCTGAAAGCACGAGGATATAGCAATTCTCCTCCCAGTTTACAGGTCCTACCCCAAGTCAGTGTACACGTAAAGTCTCTTACCGAAGTCTTTAACAGCGCCCCACAACCATTAGACAAGAGGAGGAACTCTACAGGTATAGAGGCAGAAAAATATTCTGTTTTTTGATTTTTTTTCCAGTCAAATACAGCAACAGTCTGCAGAGCTGTTTTTAGGGGTTGGGTCAAATATGGGATTTCAGATCATCTTGCTTTAAAATACTTGACTAAGTTGTAGGAAATGAGTCTTGTGTGACAAACTGTGTAATTATGTAGTTAATATTTTATAATTTTACAGAATTTTTACACTGTGTTTCAGTACCTTTTTTCAAGTTGTATGTTTATGCTGTGTGTGTCTGTGTGTCTGTGTGTCTGTGTGTGGGTGCAGCCTGGTTCCATGAAGATGCTTTACAACACGAGAAGGGTTTACCAGTACAAGAACACAGCTGAACCAGTACATTAAAACTGTATTTGCAGACTAGAAAGGAGAATGAATGTTTTATAACTGATGAATATTTTATACTCTTACCAATAATGCTAGAATTCCAGGTTGCTTCGTGTGTGTGTGTGTGTGTGTGTGTGTGTGTGTGTGTGTATAAGAAACCAATGTGTGTGAGGTCAGTTTTTTATGTCCAGCTAGATTCAAAGAAGACTTGTGAATTCCTAGTTGGCTGGTATGGTCACTACCAGTGACAGCAACATTCACAAAGGACTAATAATCACAGAGTCAGTTGTCTGTAAAACCCCAAACTGCAATTTCTGTGCAACTTCTTACATGCTGCCCTAGAGGACAGTAAAGAAAAGATTAGGACTTATCCTGCAGATGAGGTTTTCTTCTGATAATTTCATAATAGTGATTTAAACGTTCCAGCATTTGTTTTATTTATTGTTCATTAAAATTTAAAAAAGTGGTGTCCTTAAGTCATTTAGCTTATGAGTTTTAAAATAGAGCTGTGGGCAAAAACACACTATCGCTTTTGTAGCTGCGTGGTCTCTGATCAGCTCTTTCTTGCTTTACAGGTGGAGCTAAATGTATAATATGTCACGTCACCTGTTGCAGTTCGTCCGCAAATGACCAGACCTGGGATTTTCGAATGACCTGAACAATCCAGTGAATTACAACTTTTTAAAATGTGTTTTCAAGAATTTTAAAAAATGGAAAAAAGGGTGTGGTTAATTGGCCAAATGAAACCAAAGTTCTTAAAAAAACACTTTGTTTAAATATTTACGATTACCATTTTCAATCCCTGATACATAAAAACATACTATCTCTCTGCCAGTCTATCTAGCTATCTACATATATATATTTGCGCACACATACTTGGAAATATAAAATCACCATTTTCTTAATCTTTGCTCGTTTTTTTCTTTTTGCAGGTGAAATGAAAAACTTTATTTCAATATTTGAAGTAGTTTGAAAGCATACAGTCCTAATGCAGAACTCAAAAATTATTTTATTAACGTGCTATTCATTTGGTAAATCCTTCTATATACATGCAGTAAAATTCCTGTCATGTCAAAATGATTTACAGAATGTACATAATTCATTTGAATAGCAAGTCAGACACATGACTGAACTTGTGGGGGTCTTATATTTCAGTTGTTGATCAAATGCTTATTAATATATCCTCTGAAACCTTCTTGACTCTTAACCTGGTGGTTGCAAATATGTATTTGTATTGATAAAATTTGCCGCCTTTTAGCCGATGCCTTTGTCAAGGCAACTTACAGTGTAAGGTTGTATTCTAAGATTCTTCATATTTTATACCCATGTACAGTGTACAGTTGGGTAATTTTTGTTTACTGCAGCGATTCAGGGTAAGTGCCTTGCTCACGGGGGTTACAGCAGGAGGTGGGATTTGCAATTTGGGTGTTTTAATTGCACGACAGAGGCTCTAACCACAACACTTCGAACCACTGCTGCTGTAAAAACATGAACACAGACAGTGTCAAAATTCTTTAAACGTTAATTCTTTAGAATGAAGCATTCTGTTCTCATATTAAAATCGTGTAAATAAGAAAAGATTTGTTCCACGGGACACCACTGTACGAATTTACAAGGCGCTACACTGATGTCTTCTGAACTGGACATGAATGGCAGTTATCTGCTTTTTGTCTTCAGCTTTTGCCCAGATGTTGCAGCTCATCGAAAATTCACTAAGTGCAAACTGCTGTGGTTCACCAACAACAAACCATTCACTTAGTTTTTAAACTATGTGAGAGAAAAATGAAATATACAGGAGAATGAATTGTTTATGCTTTCTGGAGAGAAATCAACCCTCTTTAAAACCTGCTTATTGCCTGACCTCACAGGAACACATATTTCACTGTGTTTCTACCAGAAAGTGCAAGATACTGCTGATGCAGCACACATTATTTTTTGAGTAATTTTATTACAAAGGATTCTTAGCGCAGACAATTTTATTTGCAAGCCATACTTTTCCGCAGGGGAGGAAAAGTAGATTGGAGGTGGCAAATACTCGAGACTTGAAGTCTTTTCACAGTGATTCAGACTAATATTTGCCAGGTTGTCCCTTTCCTCTAAACTCCTGAGCTAAAATCATACAATCTAATAACATGAACATATCTTCATCCATCTAACTGAAAAGCCCTTTTATGCGTGTTTCACTGAACAGCAGAAGCATCTGTACAGCCAATGGGCAGACGTCAGCAGGTGGCAGATGGAACGTCAGTATTCGGATCCTTGATGTCCCCTTGCCATCTGCATGTTCCTTTGACATTTGGTGGTCACTCCTGCACAGACCTCCCTAATTTTTTTTTTTCAAGTTATACCTCCGTTCCTGGTCCACCAGACTTTATATCACAAAAGCACTGGTGCCTGTAATTCTTCATGTTGCTTGGGTGGAACCCATGCGGCATGAGTTTCTTTGAGGCAGCAGCTAATTCTGGTTGAGCTTTTATATTTATAATAGTAGACCTAGACTTAGGGGGAACTTCTCATCTTAATTTAGGTACGTCTGTGCCCTTTTCACATGGTCTTGCACAAATTTGCATTCTTCTTGATTGAATATGTTTTTGTTCTTGACATGACGTTAGGTACATTTATGCTGTTCTTTCATGGCCTTAAGTAGGTTTATATTCTCTTTACATGGCCTTAGATACTGCAGGTTTATTTTCTTCCTACGTGGACTTAGGAAGGTTCATGTTCTTTATCCCTGGCCTAAGGGTGGTTTGCATTCTTATTTATTGAGCTTAGGTAGGTTCATGTTCTCCAAGTAAGTCTTTAAGTAAGTTTTTGTTCTTTTCTCAGCTTAGAGTTCTGTGATCAAGTATTTGCCCTCTTGCGGGTTTTTCAGCTTTTCACATTAATTTTGATCAGATTTCGATCAGTACTAACATTAGATTATATGAATGGAGTACGAGAGGTGAAAAAACAGTATTTTTTATGTCACTTCCTTAATGTGGATGATAATAAAATGTGCAACTGTAGATGTGAAAAAGTGTTTGCTCCTTCACAGTCCTTCACACTGGATGCACCAACTTTATCTGCAGTGGCTACAACTAAACTGTCCCTCAAGCTGCTCACCATGATTCAGAACTGCTGTGGAGGAATTCTGATCCAGTCTTCTGGCTAGAAATGGTTTAACTTAGCAGCAGGTTTTTAATGCTGCCCAGGTCTGGCCACAACTTCTCAATCGGATTCAGGTTAGGACTTTGACTGGGCCATTGCATAACTAACTTTTGGTACAGTTGGTTGAAGGGTCAAACTTTGAAATGTTGTTTTTGATTTTTGCCAGATATTATATGGTTTAGGTCATCTAAAAAATTGTTCATAAAACACTCTTACACCTCTTGAAAGATGTGCAGGTGCTTTTTTGGTAACTGAAGAAGAGCTTTCATCTTTTTAGCCATTTCCATTCTGCCATGTACCCAATTTTTGCAAAATTTCTTATTGTGGCAGTATGAACATTGACTTGAGCTAAAGTAAGAGAAGCCTGGATTTCATGAGATGTTATTCTGGGTTTCTTTTCACGCTCATTAATGATTTGCATATAATGATTTTATGTTCAGTTTTTTTTGGGGGGGGAGGAGAGCCCCTTTTAGGTAAATTCACCACTATTGCAAACTTTCTACATTTTATGACTATGACTCTGACCTAGTGGTGTAGCCCTGTCTAGATTTATATGCTTGAGTTCTTCTCCATCTCTCCAGATGTTGTGATATTTCCCGTAAGCATGTCATGATATGCGTCTGTGAATCTCTGTTTTGCAGACTTCCATTGTCAAGTATTTTGATGTTTGACGTTAAATTATATTGGACAGGGACAGCCTAAATTTGTGTCTCAGCCTCCATCCAGCCATCCATCCATCCATTAACTGCTTTATCCTGGAACTGGAAAACCTTGCAAACGTTAATCTCGGGTGTGATGCTCTGAAGCGTATCCCAGGCTCCCTGGGTGCCAGGCTGTGAAACTTCACCTGGACGGTATGCTAGTCTATCGCAGGTCCTCCATTCATGCAATACTGAAACTGGCGAAATGTCCTGAACAAACTTAATGTCAGAAAGCTACAAAAATAGAAGACATTTTAAAGAGGGCAAATCGTTTTTGGAGCACAGTAGATATATGTTCTTTTGTGGGGTTAGATAGGTTTACAGTTTTTCATGGCGTTAGGAAGGTTCACCTTTCTCTTGTGTTGCTACACGTTGGTTCGTGGTAACTTTACAGGTCAGTTCAAGTTTACCAGCTTTTATATGAAAATTAGATGGTGGGTTTAGTTACATATTTGTTTAGTAACCAAAGTGATTTACAGAATGCGTGGTTGTCTTTTTCGTGTCGTGAATATTTCTGTTGAAGGAATTCAGTATAATATTCTAGGGCACATCAGCTGGGTGCTCTGTGGAGCATGGACTAAACAGCCTTCCTAGATTCCTAACTATTCCAGTTTCCATTGTAGCCATGTTTTTGTCAACGTGCTAATGTTAGAAAATATGATCATAATCACGTCTTATGTCTGTAGTTTTATTTGGGCTACAAGAAATGGTTTGGACATCAGAAACATTAATCCATCTGCAGTTCATTCAGCAATAGTTTTCTCCTATGATGTTCCTCACAATAATGGATTGTTAACATAATCGTGTCACTTTCTTCTCGAGAAAGCGCAAATAACATTTTTTTTTTAACTATGAAAACTGCTTTTCCTGCCCGAAAATTATGTTGATATAAATCTCACACTTCTAATCGAGTTTCATCTAAGGCATGTTTTAACATGACTAAAAAACAGCTATCATTGCCTTTTGAATGGGGTCTGCATGTTTTATTTATACTTTCTCATATCCTGTGTATCCTGCTGCTTTCGTTATGTTCAGCTAGTTTGCCAAGCTCTGCTTTTTATGTTCAGATTATAGCGTTGATTTGTGCAGTATTTCTGTCACCCGAACTGAGAAAACACATGTGGTGAAGTCACCTCCCTGGTTTCGAAGTGACTGTGTCCGAGCCGGTGCAGGTAGGCTGCTCATTTTATGAGACATTTTAGAGGAAATACGGAATGATGGTTCAAGTTCAGCCAATACTACGATGACGCAGTTACAGTTCCGGCGTTGTGTTACGGCAAGGTAATCCTACCATTATAAATCTGGAGAGAGGTGCATGGCAGCTGTACTAAATGAGACGCTGTCTACTCCAGTCACTCAGAGACTGCAGGTCACAAGTTCTGCGTGCTCTGTTGCCGCTCACATCACAGAGAATTCTGGGTAAGCCATCATCAGGAGAATCCCCAGACCCTTCCCTGTTCTCTGAATCGTGGAGAATATCATTGAGAAATTGTTTTAATTTACTGAGCTCCTGTCTGCAGTTGCTCAAAATATCTTAATTCCATAGCCATATTGTACCTTGGAGCATTTTAATTTTTATTCCAGATCAATAGTTACCAAGTCCCAGGTGTAGCAGGCTAGTTCTCAGTATAACACTAGATCAAAATCTGTAATGTCTATTTATTTTTATGAGCCAGGTTTTGTGTTTCAGAAGGCACTGTCTTGTCCAGACCTGCTCAAGTTCCCTGGTTTGAATACCACCACCAGCGGCAGTATCCTTGAGCAAGATGCTTAACCTAGACTGTCCCGGGAACAATATATATGTATTAATGGGTGAATCGGTGTAAAGTTGATAATATAATGTTGCTTCAGACAATGACATCAACTAAAAAAGGTTTAATAATAAACTTGCCTTTCTACCAGAGTCGTGTTCCTCTCATGAGATACTGCCCGTTTAAGCACATTTGAAATGTCTGCCTGTCTTCATCCTCATCCTCGTCCTCCTCTTTCCTGGTGCACAGTCTCCCAGTTGCCTTTCTCCTCAGTGCTAAGAGACGCTCAGCCAGCCACTGCCACCCTCACTCGAAGTGGAATTTCACAGTCTGTGGCTCAAACTACTGGCAGCATTCCTGGGGACTCGGTGAAAACAATTCCATAAAGTGGCATAAATTAATGTGACTAATTAACATGATGTTAATTATTTGTAAACTGCGTGTCTGGATACACATTACTTGAGAA
Source organism: Arapaima gigas (assembly GCA_900497675.1). NCBI lineage: Eukaryota > Metazoa > Chordata > Actinopteri > Osteoglossiformes > Osteoglossidae > Arapaima > Arapaima gigas. The sequence goes on from UFQX01000046.1 coordinate 394,452, forward strand.
GCATATGTTGAGCGCAGTGTTTACAGAAACAAGCGACTGTTAATCCCATCTCTCGAGTCTGCCTTTTTGTTCTCGGGCCAATCAGCAGTCAGCTCCTAAAAATTCAACTAGCATAGATTGGAGGGAAAACAGAAAACAAAACATGTGAGGAAAAAATATGCCTTTAAAAATAGAAGTTGGCCAGTACCTGTTTCACCCATCCATCCATTATCCTGAATCACTTCATTCTGACCAGGGTCACGGTGGTCCGGATCTTATCTCGGAATCACTGGGTTCGAGATGAGGAAATTGCACCTTGGATGGGATGCTAGACAGCTTTTTCAAATCTTAATAATTTTCTGTTGTGCTATTAATTATTATAGTAATAAAAATCCAAGCTATGAGCTGACTCGTGGCATTCAAAGGCGGATTTCACTTTAGTGCATTCTATTTTTGATCTACTGTCTACCGCTCAAATACCAGTAGGAGTAATCCAAACCCAACTCAGAATCAAAAGTATTGAACTGTGAAATATTAGAATCCAAATATTGCTAGTGTGTTTTTTTTCAGTAAAAAGTCAAGACGTGGATCACACACTATTAATATATTAGTATGAATTAAAAGTCTTAATTGAGTACAAGTCATATGAGAAGACTTTTTGGGCCAATACTTTACCAGCTAAGTCTAAAACACAACACACTTGCATTTAGTCTTATTTGTATACAGCTCACAGTTAACAGAGGGTGGCAATAAAATGTTTGAATCGTTCTGCCCGTTGGGCACATTGAAAAGTATTTAGGAAGTGAGTGTGAGCCGTCGAAAGCGGAGGGTCCTCTGATTGACGCCGTCCTGACGCTCCTTTTCCACTTGATTTCCTGACAGCCTGGAAAGCAGAGCCGCTTGCTCAGCTCTCGCAGAGCCTGTCAGGTGCGACCCTGTAAACATCCCCCCGTTCCACCTCTCGCCTGCTGCTTCTGGCTGTCCACTGAGCTGTTTGTTTCCGGGCCACAAGAGACCTTCCCTTCCTCGCCGAGGCCAGTCTGTTGTTTACCCCCCCCCCCCACCCCCCA